>JAHHUM010000967.1:0-145067 GCA_036173005.1 Crenichthys baileyi
TATATGCCTTTTTACCTGTTCAGTGGCACGTCTGCCCACTGGCTTTCTCTCCTTTATAAGGTGTAGAAAACTGCTAAAAACCACCGGCAAAACCCTATGTTTTACTTGTCTTATTGTTACCAATAAAACCCTCCCTGTATACCTTTACAGGGTAACCTGGCCCTCAGCCGATGTCCTCCTTCTCCCAAAATTTGAAGACACATAGTTCGAATCCGATCAGCCAGAAGCCGCAGGCAGGCACCAGGACCCCCTCCGTGAAATGGAGGGACTGAAGACAACGTCTCCAGGCTGGCCAGACGTCCTTGCCCCCTCCTGCGTTTCTCTGGCATGTCGGATCCTGTTCGTGATGCCAAATTATAATAGAATTTTTCTTATCAAAGTGGGAGAGAAATTAACTCACAATAAGAGAAAATCCGGACTTTGTCTTTATAAGTTTTATTCAAAGGCATTTCTGCGTTTGAAGACCCTGTTACTGACGAGTCAGTGAAACAGAGCCCAGAACACAGTTTACAGACAGTATTTATAGCAGAATGAGGGTGTTGTCTCAGCTTCAAAGAGTTTTAACTTTATGGCCCTAAACCTTCCCAGGATAGAGGTAAGACAATTATTTATGAGGACAACCATCTGCTCTTCCTCAGACACAACCCTCCAGGATGTGTTTTAACCATTAAACTTCTGGTAATGGTTTAGAGCCCACAGAACACTAATAAAAACACAGAGGTCAGAGGAGAGAGGTTAATGAAAGCTCACAGCACTTTGGAATACTTTGGAGCACTAAATGGAAGAATTTCCATAACAGTTGTAAAGAGGAAAGTAAAACACCAGCTTCACTCATGGAGCTGCTGTCTATCTGAGCCTGTAAATATGTACCGAATGTTATGATTCTGGCCCGTCTGCCTGCTCTGCTCTCACTCTTGCAGTTAACTCATCTGCTTCACCTGTCTGCTGCTGCGCTGCTGCGCAATCACCGTCATGCCACACACCTGTGGAGCTGCAGTTATATACAGCCCTCTGACAGGCAGACGGTGCCAGATTTTCGAAAACATTTGTGAGTAGTTATCCAGCGTTCCTTCCTGACTGATCTCGTTCCATGACCTTGCCTTTGCCTTACGGATTATTCCCTCTTGCTTGCTCCTCGTCTGACGGATTGGATTTTGGATTTCGACTCTGTTTTCTGCGTCTGGTTTATGTCTCTGCCTGCCCCTTGTCTGACGCCTCTAGCACTGGAATTCGACCCTGTTTCTGTCCCTGGATTTACGTCTCAGCCTAGCCACTGGTTTATTCAGCCTGAGTTCGCCTGGCTCTCTAGTCTGCCTGGATTTATTATCAAGAGGACAATCACAGCTCTCTGTGTTCCTGTCACAGCGTCAGCTGGTTCCCCGGAGGATTTGGATCAGTCGGCAATCCGACTTCAGTCTGTTGGACGCTTCCTCATTAACTGTCTGGATCTCTTCCTCCTCTGGATTCTGTGCCTCATCACCAGACTGAGAAGGTTAGTGGCTTTATCTAACTCCTTGCAGATCCTGAGTTTTATTCAGCCACTAACTAGTCTCTCTGTTCTCAGTGGTTCCTGGAAGCTGACTGCTGTTCTTCTGCTCTCTGATCCTGAGTTTCTGAATAAACCTTTTTACTTATCACTTTGTGTTTGGCTGAATTTGGGTTCTGTCTCTGGTCGTGATACCGACGCTTTGGATAAATCAGCAGCCTGAGTGTCCCAAACAGAAAGCTCAGAAGCCTCGTTGGTACTTTACATACCCTTACCAGAACTTCATGGAGTTTGGTAGGGTCACATTGGAGGGTTTTGGGTCACGCAGAGAAGAATTGTTGTTGCGGACCTTGCTGCTTCTGTTTTATATCTGTAAACAAACCATGTTCTGAAACCTTAGTATATCGGCTGCATGAAATCAGAGCTAAGTAGTACCATGCAGCTGCAGTGGTGCCTTTTTGACTGATTTTTCTGTCATGCTGCAGTGTGGATATGGATCTGGTGTAAAACATGCTGTAAGATACTTTCTTTGCCTGTATGGAGATGTTCTAGCAGGTTCTTTACATGCAGCCCAGAGCCTAAATACAGACTGTCATACATGTCTGCATCTCATAAAAATGCATTTTTATGAGTTTCTTATTTTCCTGTAAACATCTTGGATGGTTTTTTTTTTTTTGTCTTTTTTTTTTTTCCCTGAGAGCAATGTGTATTAAACATTGCGCACCTAGGGAATTACATGCTGAGCAACAGTTAGACTGTTTCAACACACTATTAAATCTTTTATTTCATAAGAGGTGTTTGCATATTAATGGCTAACCGTTCTTTTTATCTCTGGGAAAAAGTGACTAAAGGACTGTGACAATCAGTTGACCTTAGGTGTGGAGGTACTTAAAAATCTAAACCAACAGACTATTAGGTTGCTTCAACAAATCCTAAGGTCATGTGAGATCTAAAGATCAACCACTACTAGGTTTATTATTTTTATCCAGAATCAGTCACTGTTAATTGCCACCAGGTATAGGTGATTTTTGATGCTTATGATAGTTTGTTTAATTCTCACCTCCAGCAGTCAGAACCCCCACCTGTGGGTCCAACTCATGCTGTTTTTTTAACTGTAGGAATTAGCTGTTTCCTCTAGAGGGCGACACACTCGTACTCCAGCCTGTTTATTTTCTGCAGGTAACATCTGAATGTGTGTTTTTGATAGAAATATAACCACCACCAGAGACTCAACGGGTGGGGAAACATTAAATATATTGTCTTTGAGGATAAATGAGTGCAAGCTTCAGTGCAGGGTTCTGTTTGGATTACACTGATTTTTAAATTGGACTTTCCAGCTTTATATTTTCTTATTTATGGTTGTGTTTCAGTTCTAGGAAAATGTTTGAATATGTTCTGATATATGATACATGTACTGTTCAGCAGCCATGTATGCAGTATTTGTCATAATAAAGCTTATCAATACTGGGTCAGACTAATTTAATACATGTTTATATTGTGTGCTTCCACTTTGAACCAGTATATAAACATTTAAATCCAAATCCCTTGCTGTCCTATACCAGTCTCCAGAGCCGCCCCCAAGTTTTTTTTTTGGGACATTCCTTCCCCCACCCCCATCCTGTTTAGCCATCCATCAACAACCCACCAAAGCATGGCTCCTATTATCCTATCCATGCATTATTTAATTATCCTGCTTTGTTAGTGTACTGGAAAGCATAAGTGGGAAAGGTATTTTAAAAACAAGCAAAAGTTGAAATATATTAAAAATAAAATTTCTAAATATTTTTTTGAATCAAATGTAGAAATAAATAATTCAGAAATCATGAGTTAAATGATAGAAAAAACTAACTCAAAACTGAATATATGTGGTTGCAGATTAAAGGCAAACAATACAGTGAAATATTAGTTGGAAATGTATTCAAAAATATCAATTTATGCCACACTACATAGAGCAAATTTATTTTTTAAGTTTTGTTAGCATCATCTGTGTATTCAGTTTTTCATTATATAAACCTGCAGATATTTATAACTTGAGTAGTAGTTCTCCATGAATTCCAACAAATGTTATCACCTCTACCTGTCACTGAGGTGCCTGCACACCTAACCTAACAGCAGCTCTGTTTCCTTCTCACACACCTAACATCTGTCTCACACACCTCCGCACGCTCCTCGCTCACGGTTTTGATCCGCCGCTCGGGGACAAAGACAAATGTTTCCTCCAAATCCAAAGTCTCACAGGACGCAGCTAAGTCTAACACACCTGAGGGAGTTTGTTATGAGCTTTGCAGCTTTGTTTCATATGTTCACAGCTGGCCACATATCAGATCAATTACACATGCAAACACACACACATAGAGTCCTTTTTTTATATTAAAATGACTCCTATTCTTTTAGCTGCTTCTTCAATTTCTCAAGATTTTAATCTCACCCAAAGCACTGGAAAGCCAAACTACAAAAAGAATAGACAAAGATGACTTTTTCAAGATGCTTAGTGTGTCAGCTGCAAAGTTGGATATAAACTGGGGAAAATTTCCACAGGGACAATGAGATTTAAACAAAGCTAGTCAGAAAATTTTGCCCAGTTTAAGTGCTATTGCTCAAGCAGTTCAAATATAATTTAAGCAACAAAAATGTGCTTTGTTTTCCAAAAATGGAACATAAACAATAGGGGGCCCGAAATAAAGCCTTGTGGAGCCACAAGACAGAGGAGCAGCCAAGGATCCAACATAGCGGGAGGTTAAATTGACCTCCGATAATAAAGTAAAAAACCTTGGTGTTACTTTTGACCAGGACATGTCATTTAAATCCCATATTAAACAGGTTTCTAGGATTTCCTTCTTTCACTTCCGGAACATTGCCAAAATTAGAAATATCCTGTCCAGGAGTGACGCTGAAAAACTAGTCCATGCATTTGTTACTTTAAGGCTGGACTATTGTAATTCTTTACTATCAGGATGTCCACAAAATGCAGTTAAAAGCCTTCAGCTGATTCAAAATGCTGCAGCAAGAGTTCTGATGAAAATTAAAAAGAGAGATCATATTTCTCCTACTTTAGCTTCCCTTCATTGGCTCCCTGTTAAATCCAGAATAGAATTTAAAATTCTCCTCCTCACATATAAAGCCCTTAATGATCTAGCTCCATCATACATCAGAGATCTGATTGTTCCATATGTTCCTAACAGAGCACTTTGTTCTCAGACTGCAGGTTTACTGGTGGTTCCTAGAGTCTCTAGAAGTAGAATGGGAGGCAGATCCTTTAGTTATCAGGCTCCTCTCCTGTGGAACCAGCTCCCAGTTTTAGTCCGTGAGGCGGACACCCTGTCTACTTTTAAGGCTAGGCTTAAAATTTCCTTTTTGATAAAGTTTATAGTTAGAGTGGCTTAGGTTATCCTGAGCTATCTTCCTTATTTTACCTCCGTCTTCTTCTCCCCTTGTTGGATGGACTAAGGAGGAGTCAGGTTTAGCCTAAACCGGCTCAGTTATGGTTGAGGTGCAAACACACCCTCCTTTTCTGCTACCTGTATGATCCCCTCTCTTTTCCAATGGTTATGGTCAATCTGACAGAGAGAGGTATCCCAATCGTTGTGGTTTTTAGTATAACAATGGCCATCAGTGGGCTCTAGATGGACAAACTGTCTACTTTTAAGGCTAGGCTTAAAACTTTCCTTTTTGATAAAGCTTATAGTTAGAGTGGCTTAGGTTATCCTGAGCTATCTCTGTAGTTATGCTGCTATAGGCTTAGGCTGCTGGAGGACATACTGACCACTTTCACCCTCTTCGCTACTTTCTCACGCTACTCTTCAATTTTGTATTATTTGCTGTTATTTCAGCTTTTAACTTTGTTCTCTTTTCTCTTCCTAGAAGCTACACCTGGCCTGACTCTGTGTCTACCTGTAACACCTTTCTGGAGAGGGGCATCGTCCAACCTTCTGCTGGCAACAACTTAATGCTCACCCTCTACCGATGATCCACATGGCCCTGTCTTTCAGTGTTTAACCTTTTCTCTCTCCTAGACATAGCTACTGACTGAGCTTTTACTGTGACTAACTCTATGTGCTCTCTTCAGACTCTAAACTTGAAAACTGGCTCAGAGTATCTGTTCTTTCTTTCTAGGTGAAACGACTAAAGGAGCTACATCCATTAACATTTACTTTTCCTTCCCATAGAAAGTACTCCTGGATCAGTGCTTCTTTGTTCTCTTTGTGTCTCTGCTCTGTTCTCTCTAACCCCCAGTCGGTCGTGGCAGATGGCCGCTCACACTGAGCCTGGTTCTTCTAGAGGTTTCTGCTAGAGTTTTTCCTCTCCACTGTCGCTACATGCATGCTCAGTATGAGGGATTGCTGCAAAGTCAACGCCAGTGACTGTCCACTGTCTCTACATGCTCATCCGGGAGGCGTGAATGCTGCAAGTCTCTGACTCGATGCAATCTATTGGGTTTCCTTGGATAGAAAAACTTTTTATCCAATTTGAATAAATAACAGAATCTGACTGCACTGTTCAATGGTTAGGACTAATTGGAATGTATGTACCTGAGTTTCGTGAAGTGCCTTGAGACAACATGTGTTGTGAATTAGCGCTATATAAATAAACTGAATTGAATTGAATTGAATTAAAGCTCAATAATAGAGATGGCCATTACGGATCTTTGGACCAGAGGTTGACAACGAACAGTTTGAGAGTTGCACCAACTCTTCGGGCCTTGTGCGACGGCTCTCTGTAGCGAAAGCTTGTTTGAACTGTTTTCAAGTCGGGTTTCATGAGAAAAGAACATGGAACTGGCACAGTGACTGAAATCGCCAACCAGTAGACAAGGCTATTCATGAAGTGATGTATAAAATCAAATAAATGAACTAGTATTAGCTAAACTCCAGCCGTCAGTGGGTCAGTGGAAACACAACATGTTCTGAGCCGAGTGGAGCGAAGCCAAGTGGAGTGAAGTGGAGCTGCGCCGCCTAAAACGAAACCAGTGGAAAAGGGGCATTACTGTACCTGACTGATTTGATGAAGAACATCTACAGGCTTAGTCTGTCGGTACACACATGATGAATTAAAACGTGTCAGAGCCCATAAAGAGTTTCAGAGACTGTAAGTCAAATGACGTTGTTAGTCCAGCATGTCATAAATGATGTGGGTTTGGGTCTGATCGCAGGCTTTTCTCTCTGCTTGGACTGATTTCAGTAGATCTAAAAGTCAGATTGTGTCTGAACACCCGATTCTTCTGAGGTTGGCAGAACCGTTTACAGTTTTGATGTTGGCACAGCTCCACGTGTCACACCTGGTTCCTGTGTGGTCAGATGGTTTATTTGGATTGGGATCTAGTTTAAGGCGTGATGAGTACAAAATGTTTTGTTTAAGGAGTGTATAGTAAAAGCTACGTTCTGTTTTAAATTTGAGTGCATGAGCAATAGTTTGCTGATAATCAATGGTGGAAGATGTTTTTATTCTGCTTTCACTCTAAAGCTGATGATTATTGATCTATTTGTCCAGCAGATGACTTTTGGAGCTCAAAGATCATCCCGGTCTTTCTCTACCTTTCAGGCTCTGAGCCATGTGTCATCCACACTGTGGAAGGTTTTTGATTTTATAACTTGATGAGTTAAGATTTTCTTTCTCTCCTTATCAGGGTTTTGGTCTGTTTTTAATTAAGTTTTTCATTTTGTTCCCTCATCTCTGCTGTCCTTACCTGACACTGTACCACAAAAATATAGACTGTCTAGGACCCTGAGAAGGAAGTCCAGAAGATCATTAAAAGAAAATCAAAATGTGTTCGGTCAGAACTGGTTTAGGGAGAGGTGGAGGGAGCTGCGTCAGGATGCCTGGAAGTTGGATGGCAGGAAACAGTGGGTGAGGTGGTGGACAGGAAGGAAATGATGAGACAGACTCCTCTTCATCTGCCTTTTTCTCCTCCTCGTCATCATCAGTGGTGTCATCAAGGGAGGTGTGGCGTAGGGAGGAAAGAAGGGAGAAGTGGAGCTGACATCATTCACCTCCTGAAGGGCCATGAGGGCGTATCGCGGCGGTCTGCTTTTATCCGCCATCAGAGGGCTTTAATGGTAGCAACCTACAGCTGGCTCAGAGACGCTGTGGGAACACTGGTTATATTAAAATAAACAAGAGTCAGAAAACACACTAAGCCTTTTAAACAGAGGTTTAAATGCTTGATGAAACAAACTGTGGTGCAGATAAAGAGTTTTTTAACTTTTAATTTCAACCAGAGGCAAATTACTTTTTATCCTGTTAGGTGTCCAAATGTTTTTCCTGTTTTTTTTTTATTATTTTTTTTTACTTTATTTAACCAGGACAGACCCAATGAAATGTATATATTACTGAACAATATGAAACATCAAAGATCACCATGAATATAAGCAGAACTAAAATGAGCCCAATGGCAGGTTCTTGTGTAAACGACTGAGATTAAAAACCTCTTCTCCAAATGAAACCTGGCTGCGATACGCAGCAAACGTCTTACCAGAAACAACCATGATACACAGTTAAAAGACAAAATGAGAATAATGACATATTGAAATATGCTGAAAATGTGTGGATAGCTAAAAAGAAGTACAAGTGAAATGGAATCAGTCTCAAGTACAGTAAATTGTATTTAAAATAACTATGAAATCAGTTCTGGCATTCTTCCAGTCAGAAAGGACAAGAGCTTCTTCACCAGTTTCAGTGCAGGTATCAGGAACAAATAACAAATAATCCTGCAATCAGAGTAATGATCACTACATCTCTGGGCTTTCTTGGTTCTGATTCTGAACCACATAAGACCAATTACACGCAAATGGAAAAAATAAGGAAGCATGGTGAAGCTTCACAAGATCCTTTAAAAAAATAACTTAAAAAACGGGTCAACGACTCACTCAGGTCACAGAAGAGCCTAGAAGAACCTTGAAAGCACTGCAGACTGGGCAAAAATGGGTTTCATGGGCAAGATTCAAGGACAAAACCACTGGTGACCCAACCTAACACACATCCATAGTTCCTGAAGACATGGTTATGAACCACAAGACTTTTCAGAGCAAATATATTCATGGGATGATGAGAGAAAATTGAAACCTTTTGTAAGGTGTGTTCCGATACATCTGGAGTAAAACTAACACAGCCGGGGTTACGCGGAGGTTTTGTGGCAAAGACAATCAGCATTTTAACATTAAGCAGAGATGGGTTTCTCATCTTTGTACAAAGTGGTTTTGAGTTTTCTGTCTGGATGGAGGATGATGTGGGTTAAACATCTCCGGCTCATTCTTCCAGCTCATTCAAATGCTCTTATTTTCCGATGCTAAGTGAAACATGACTGAATGAGTCGGAAACTGAATCTTAATAGTTTATATTTAGACTGGTTTTGGTTGAATGTGTTTTTGTTTAACTGTCTTCTGCTTTTGGTTTAAAAGAGTGGTTACATGAAGCCAGCTGTTTATACCCCAGCGATGCTGAGGCATCTATATGGTTACACAAGTCTGGTTAACAGTGGTCAGATCCAAGAATCTGATGGAAAAAGATGTAAATGATTTTTAGACACAGATATAGCTCATTTTAAGAAAAAGTGAGATGTTTTGTTTTATTAGCTGTTTTTCTGCTGCTTCAACTAAGGGGGCATCAATCGATCTGCCCCAGGTTCCTTAATTTTGGGAGATCGGTAATCGGCCGATACCTACATGTGAAACCGATCTTATCTACTTGTCTAACCTATTGTGCAAGTTTTGTTTCTTTTTATAATGTGAAAAATAAAAGACTTTAGGAACTTCAGTGCTCTAGTTAGTATTGTGTCATGGGTATTGTTTAATGTTTTTCAATAAAATAAGTTTGGAACATTGAAGATTTAGTGTGACCTTTGACACCAGACAGTGTCGGTTAAAAAAAAACGGTATCGGCCAAAATTGGACACGGCAAATCAGGCTTTTTAACCACATTTTTCGGGATAAATTTTTACTCGCCACACTGAGACCTGATTATCTTCAAACATGTAGAATTAAGAAATCATTTATATAAAACCTGTCTGACAACAAGAAGTAGGTTAAAATATCTCAAAAAGCAACAGATGATGCCTCGATCTAAGGAAAGAACAGATGAGAAACAAAGTCATCGACATCTATCAGGTTCATCAGAGAGCCTGTCATTTGTTCCTGCGTAGGTTCTGGAGCTGTTGGGAGATGTTCGTAGTAAAATCCCATCTCTGATTGAGTGCGAGACCACCAGGACCCACCTCCAGGACAACCCGTCACCCCTCAACGTGGTCTTACTACAAGAGAGCCAGAGATATAACCCTCTACCATAATGTATGAATGGTCTGCATGTGGTTTTTTCTTCTAGTTTGTCTTTTAGACAAATACTTTTGGAGCGCCCTCCAAACGTATTTGTACCCCAGGTAAAAAAGCCTGCATCTTTTATTGCAACATCATGATCCAACTTTCAATTTGAATATATTTATTTAGTAAGGAAAATAATTGTCATGAACTGGGACGTCTTTGCAAGAGAAACAGACCCCCAGCATCACAGATCCTCCACTGTACTTAACAGTGAGCATGAGTTGCTTTTCTACATATTCATGTTTCACTCCAAACCCACCTGGAGTGTTTCTAGCTGAAAATCTTAATCTTGATCTCATCTGAACGAAGCACACAGCTCCAGTTAAAGTCCCAGCAGAGTTGAGCAAACACCACACATTTATTCATTCTGGTTGGCCTAATGGTCAGAGCCACTCTTTGTTGGACCACGTCTTATCCTCTGGACTGTGTGTGGTTCCTCGTCCAGCCCTTATTGTTATAGTTTCAGCTGTTTATTTTTCACTCTAGCTGTAACTATGGGCAGGTTTAGGTGAGCAGCTTTTTTTCTGGGATCCATTTCTTGACTCATGAAGATCAACACACATCTGCTCGACTTGAATGTTGAGTGGCTGATGGCCCCTGTGTCGCCTCATATTTATACCACAGTCAAACAGGAAGTCATGGATTACAAAGTAAAAGTTATCAGCTGCTCTTATAAGTGAATAAAAAAGCATACATGTTAACAAATTATACATTTAAAAACATAGTTCTATTACATTTATTTTATAGAAACTGTTCCGCTAACTATGGCAGCAGTAGTTCTGCTAAATTATTATTTCCTAACATGCAGTTTTATTTCCCAGCTGATTCAACGTATTAAAATTAAATACTGGATTTTTCTCATGTTTTTATGTGAGATTATGTTGTTGCAATGAAATATTATTTTATTTTAAGGCTTTCTACACATCATTACCAGTGGTGTCGATAAATGTGGCCAGCACCGTAAATACAGGATCCCTATGATACACTGCAAAACACAACTAGTGAATAATTAACATTTCAGGTTGATTCTTGTCTAAATCAGCTTCTACCTATTTTAGATGGTTTGGACGGCATTAGAGGTTAAATGGGCAATAAGTAGGTCACATTTCTGTTTTTTGTCTGTTCTGGATCTTTAAAATAGTCGATGGTTTAAAAAAAAAAATCTCATCCCAAATATTCAGACCCAGCATCCTAGCATCTGCAAAAGGCAGAACATACTTCTTTGTATGAAGGTATGCAGTTTATATTATATGTTTATATTCTATTTTATTTTATTCCATTCAAGAGCCATACTGTTAAAAGCACAGTCACAGATTTAGCTAATTTGTTGATATGAAATTCATACTGTTTATAACCTCTATAGCATATGACATTAAGGAAACAGGAGGCTCATCTCATTTGTTAGGATGTAATTTCAACACATCTGAAATAAAGGTTATTTCCAAACGCCCGAGTTCCCCTGCTGTGGGAGAAGGTGCAGAGACACACAGAAAATACACAGTCATGCAGAAACTTTTAAAGATCCGTTACAATATGCAGTCTCTAAAACAAGAAAAAACGTACCTGAAGTACATATAAGGGTCTCTTTCAATTAAGGTGTCATTTACACCTTCAGCATCACTTTACTTCAACAGCATCTATTCTCGCATGCATCCGTAGTATTTGGCTTTCATACAAAAACCAGATTCAATCCTCTTCATTTTCTCCATAAAGAAGACAGATTAAGCTGTTGAGTGAAGAATTGGGTGAAGGTGACTGGTACTTGTGACCACTCACAATCTCATGTATTCTTCATACTGATCTACAGGGGTTGCAGGACCGAAGCTTCTTGCTTTAAATCAAAATCATTTGAAGGGTCCCTGAAGCAAGTGGGAAAATCTGTTATGGTCTGAAGAAACCAAAACCTTAGTTCTGTAGCAAGATAACAACCCAAAGTACATCTCTAATTCAACAGAAAATGGTATCGTTAGAAGAAGATTAAAGTTTTTGAATAGCCAAGCAAATAAAGAAATATAAGTAGGTAAATATTGCTCAGTCAAGAAGTGCCATGCTAACTGTCTGTACCCCAACAAGCCTGAATGCTCTAATGAAATAAAAAGATGCTTTAACAGAGAATTAGTTTAAGGGTGCATTCTTGGTAATGTCGCTGCAGGAACATATATTCCCACAGCAGTCTTCACTGTGTTCCACAGGATATCTTTTACCTTAGAATTTCTTTTATAATCTTCTCCTGACTGATACCTTTGGTCAGTGAGATCATTCTGATGCTTTAGGCAGCTCTCTGCCGTCCATGAGCTTTGCTGTGAGACACCACTAAGAAAATGTCAGTAAAAGCCTACCAGAAGACCTGAACTTGAGTTGGGCTTAATCAGAGGACCTTTAAACGATGGTAGCTGTGTACGTAATCCTATTTAACATGAATAGTTTAAATATGGTGTTTCATTCTAAAACAAACCACACCCTCAGTTATATGAGAGTATGCACCCTTATGTAACCACAGTATTTTAGTTTATTTTTTATTTTAATTTGATTTCACCCCTGCAGATAAATTGTTTTAAGAATCTGCTGTTCATAATCAGAGATTAATTTGAGTTGGACAGGATATATGTCGTATTAAAAGTGGAAAAAGTTCATTTTAACAGGGGTGTGTAGACTTTGTATATACAGCTTCAGTCTTCCCTCATATTTTGCTCCTATATGATGTTTTCATGAAGTGCACTGTGCTGATATGCTAGGCTAATATTAACAATTATTAACAATTCTGGTTTTATATGACTCATTGATGATTCGGGTCGTGACATTCACGTTAATCATGCACGGAGAGAACTTGCAGAACAAGTCGTTCTCCTAGTTCATCACCTTTGAGATTTGATTTGAACGTCCTAAAGCTTAATGACTGGTGGTTCAGCGCCTTATGTTGGACCACGCCAGATCTCATAACAAATCAGACAGGAAGCTGAGGCAGCCAATACAGTCTCTGTTTCTCTCTGAATGTCATTGTAAAGGGTCAAAAACATATCAGAAAAACAATGCACATATTACATATTACAGTTTTGCAAGCTGTGCACACAAACAGGCCATGTTTTTTAAATACCTGACAGCATAGCTTCATGGCTCGCTGGGGGGTGCAGCTGACATAAATCACAGACCACAAGAATCTTGAGTTGGGTTCCATCAGGGACTCAGATTCCAATAATTAACTTTGTTGATAAATGTGTCCCTGGAAAAGAAATCAATTTAGTTAGAAAGTAAACATTTCAAGTTAATAAGACTCGTACTCGTACTTCTCTTCTTCCGTTTTATCCGGGACCGGGTCGCGGGGGCAGCAGACTCAGCAGAGATGCCCAGACATCCCTCTCCCCAGACACCTCCTCCAGCTCCTCCAGGGGGAGCCCAATGCGTTCCCAGGCCAGCCCGGAGACATAGTTCCTCCAGCGTGTCCTGGGCCATCCCCTGGGCCTCCTCCCGGTGGGACGTGACTGGAACTACCCTCCAACCTGAAGAGGACAAGCCACCCTTTTCCGGTCGAGAACCATGGCCTCGGACTTGGGGGAGCTGATCCTCATCCCAGCCACTTCACACTCTGCTGCGAACCGCCCCAGCACATGCTATCTGCAAAAAGAAGAGATGAAATCCTCTGGTCCCCAAACAAGACCCCCTCCAGCCCTTGGCTGCGCCTAGAAATTCTGTCCAAAGAAGTTATGAACAAGACCGGTGACAAAGGGCAGCCCTGCCGGAGTCCAACATGCACCGGGAACAGGTCCGACTTAGTGCCGCCAATGGGAACCAAACTCCTGCTTCCCTCGTACAGGGACTGGATGGCCCCTAGTAAAGGGCCCCCGATTCCATACTCCTGGAGCACCCCCCACAGGGCATCATGAGGGACACAGTCGAATGCTTTCTCCAGGTTCACAAAACACATGTGGACCGGTTGGGCAAACTCCCATGAACCCTCAAGTACCCTGTAGAGGGTATGGAGCTGGTCCAGTGTTCCACGGCCGGGACAAAAACCACACTGCTCCTCCTGAAGCCGAGGTTCGACTATCGACTCTCCTCTCCAATACCCTGGCGTAGGCCTTACCAGAGTGTGATCCCCCTGTAGTTGGAACACACCCTCCGGTCACCCTTCTTATCAAGGGGGACCACCACCCCAGTCTGCCAGTCCAGAGGCACGCAATGTTGAAGAGGCGTGTCAACCATGACAGCCCACAACATCCAGAGACTTGAGGTACTCAGGGCAGATCTCATCCACCCCGAAGCCCTGCCACCGTGGAGCTTTCTAACCACCTTGGTGATTTCAGCCTGGGTAATGAAAGATTCCAACCCCGAGTCCCCAGCCTCTGTCTCCACCAGGGAATGCGTGATGGCAGGATTGAGGAGATCCTCGAAGTGACATTATGGGGCGGTCCCATAATGTCCCCAGTCGAGGTCAGCAGCTCCCCACCCCCACTGTAAACAGTGTTAGCGAAGCACTGTTTCCCCCTCCTAAGGCACCGGAAGGTTTGCCAGAATCGCTTCGAGGCCAACCAGTAGTCCTTCTCCATGGCCTCACCGAACTCCTCCTAGGCCAGAGTTTTTGCCTCTGCCACGGCCCGGGCCGCGGCACGCTTGGCCTCACGGTACCCGTCAGCCGCCTCAGGAGTCCCACAAGCCAACCACAGCCGATAGGACTCCTTCTTCAGCTTGACAGTGTCCTTTACTGCCGGTGTCCACCACCAGGTTCGGGGATTGCCGCTGCGATAGGCACCGCAGACCTTATGGCCGCAGCTACGAACGGCAGCATCGACAATAGATGCGGAGAACATGGTTCACTTGGACTCTATGTCTCCAACATCCCTCGGAATCTGGTCAAAGCTCTCCCGGAGGTGAGAGTTGAATACATCCCTGGCCAAGGGCTCCGCCAGATGTTCCCAGCAGACCCTCACTATGCGCTTGGGCCTGCCAAGTCTGTCCAGCTTTCTCCTCCTCCAGTGGATCCAACTCACCACCAGGTGGTGATCAGTGGACAGCTCAGCCCCTTAATTCACCCGAGTGTCCAAAACATGCGGCCGAAGGTCTAATGATACGACAACAAAGCCGATCAATGACCTCCTGCCTAGGGTGTCCTGGTGCCAAGTGCACTGATGGACACCCTTATGTTTGAACATGGTGTTCATTATGGACAATCCGTGACTAGCACAGAAGTCCAATAATGAAACACCACTTGGATTCAGATCGGGGAGGCCATTCCTCCCGATCACGCCTCTCCAGGTGTCACTTTCGTTTCCCACGTGGGCGTTGAAGTCCCCCAGCAGAAAAATGGAATCCCCGGGAGGGGACCTGTCAGTCCCTGTCAGGGACCCCCGGTCCCTGTCAGGGACCGGGGGTCCCTGACAGGGACGCCAACAAGTCCGGGTACTCCGCACTACCACTCGGCCCGTAGGCCGAAATGACAGTCAGAGACCTGTCCCCAACCCGAAGGTGCAGGGATGCGACCCTCTCATCCACTGGGGTAAACCCCAACACGAGACAGCTGAGCTGGGGGGCAACAAGCAAACCCACCCCAGCTCGCCGCCTCTCCCTGTGGGCCACTCCAGAGTAGAAGAGAGTCCAGCCCTTCTGGAGGAGATGGGTTCCAGAGCCCACGCTGTCCGCGGAGGCGAGCCCGACTATTTCTAGTCGATATCTCTCGACCTCCCACACAAGCTCAGGCTCCTTCCCCCCCAGCGAGTGACATTCCACGTCTCTAGAGCCAGCCTAAGCATCCAGGGATTGGGCCTCCGAGGTCTCCACCTTCGTCCGCTGCCCAATCCTCTTTGCACCGGTCCCTCACAGTTCCCCCTGCAGGTGGTAGGCCCACTGGGGGATGGCGCAGGACTAGCCAAGGCCGAACGAGAGACGCGAGGAGCAACCCAGCCACCAGGCGCTCTCCGACGAGTCCCAACCCCAGGCCTGGCTCCAGGGTGGGACCCCGGCTCCACTGTACTGGGCGACGTCACGTGCCTCGATTTAGTAGTCGTCATGAGGGGTTCTTGAACCACTCTTTGTCTGACCCGTCACCTAGAGCCTGTTTGCCATGGGAGACCTGACCAGGGGCATTTAAGCCCCAGACAACATAGCCTCTAGGATCATTAGAGCACTAAAACCCCTCCACCACGTTAAGGTGGCGGTTCAAGGAGGGGGTTAATAAGAGTTAATAAGACTCTTTGCAGTAAATTAATATTCAGATCCTTCTGAACAATAATCTAATGATCAACACTGATCTTGTTGTACTCGGTGAGCTGCAGCTGCAGAAAGCCAAATGTTATTAAAGGCTTATTTATCCGTCACCCTGCCTGACTCACACAGAAACATGCTTTTTATTCCACTCTGTTCATCCACCCAAACACACACAGTGATGGAGCTCTGGCAGCTTTCCAGCTGTGAATGATCTGTTCTGGCTGCATTACAGCTGGACCACTCTGTTGTGGGGGTGGATGGAATGGGACACTGGGTGCTGTCAGCTTGGGTCAACGGGATTCAATGTGTTCCTCTTTTTTAAGAACTGCTCATAAAAGCACTGTTTGGGTTCGCGAGTGGACCCTCGCAGGGCGGATCTCACCTTGGCCCTCAGAGGCCGAACAAAGCCACCGTCTGTGGGCTAAACGGAGTGCAATAAGCAAAGTAAACCTTCCAAGGCCTGCTCCACTTTCCCAATAAGACCCTTAGCTCATTGTGTTCCAGCCAGAGGCTTATTAGGGCTCAATCTACTGTAGGTGTGTGTGTGTGTGTCTGTGTGTGTGTGTTCATGTATTTCCTTTTATAGGAATATTGGATAGCCATTAAAGCTGCTGCTTCCAGCTGAGTGTCTCTATTCAACTGACTTCTTGTAAACTACACCACTCCATCTCTTTGTTTGTGTTTCTAATCCTGGGTTTAAACCATGTCTCCATCTTTTCAAATGTGCATTACGTGCTTCTCCTTTTCTGTGACCTGATGTTCCCTCTTTGCTTTAATCTGCTCCAGTATTACCTGTAGGTCTTGATGCAGCAACAGCAGCAACCGCCTCTCAGATTCTCTCAGCTCCAGCTCCATCTCCTCTCTGGCTCTCCTTGGCAAGGCAGTCTGTCATTAGCTCTGAGCTCAGACTCATGGCTTTAATTTTGGTCCCCCTCTCTCTCTCTCTCTCTCTCTCTCTTTGGCCATGTAGGTTTCTTCTCAAGCCCTTCAGTGTTTGCACGTTTTGTTTTGTGTGACTTTTGAGGGTAGAAATGATACGGGTCTAATTCACAAAATTCCTATTTGAAATCAAAATTCTTGTCGATACTTTGTCAGAGAGAAAGCTGATGGTAGTACTTGGAGGCTGCGAGTAAGTAAAAAGGTAGTAAAGGTGAAGGAAAGTGATTATAGTGAGTCGTGTGTTGGGTTGGACACTGAGGAAGCAAAAGAGGATTTCCATTTTCGATTGGCTGGAAAGGATGTGCAGCCGGTTAGAGGGATTAAGGAGAGGGATCGAAATGTACCAAGTGCCCAGAGTGTGTTGAACAGATGAAATTAGTACTCTGAGAAGCTGATGATGAATGAGGAAAATTAGAGAAAGAGGAAAACAGATGGCAGAAAGTTAGTTTCTCAGTGGGAACTAGGTTTGGACTTACAACTGGGTCATTCTAATGTCTGAATATATATAAACCATCACATTGTAGCCCAGACTGTGTGTTTGAGTTTGTTGTCCTGGTAGAAGGTGAACCCCCTGCCCAGTCTCGAGTGTTATGTAGCCCCTAAAAGGTTTTTGCCCTGTGTTTAGCTCCATCCATCTTCCCATAATTTCTGAACAGCCACCCTGATCCTGCTGAAGAAATGCATCCCCACAGCATGATGCTGCCACCACCATGTTTTAACATGGGGATAGTGAGTCCAGTGTCCCATATGTAATGTAGGGGACATATGTGCTGTGTCCTCTACGTGGCTCGTAGCAAACTCCAAACTGGACTTCCCATGGCGTCCTATCAAAAGGGACTTTCGTCATGCCACTCTTCCATCAAGGGCCAGATTTGTAAAGTTCACAAATAATAGTTGTCCTACCTGATCTGTGCATCTCTGCAGCTCCCCCAGAGTTCCCAGGGTCTCTTGTCTGCTTCTCTGATGAATACTCTCCTTCCAGTTTAGGTGAATTGCTAACTTCTCCACATCTTCCTCCCTGACCTGTCTACTGTGCTCCATCTTAGTGATGCCGTTTGTTCACTAATGTTCTCTAGCAAACCTTCACAAAATCCTGTGTTTATATTGAGATAAAATTACACGCAAATTTCCTCCCACTTCACTAGTAGGCACTACTTTGTTTCAAGTTTCATGTTAAAATGAGGAGGCAAGTATACATATTATCAGTAATGGGTTCAGAGAAGGTCCAGCCTCCCGTCCTGTTCTGGCTGTCTGGCTTCACCTTTCCGGCTCCCTCACTGCCGTGCTGCAGTCCACCGCACGACAGCACAACGTGAGTGCTCACACAGATAATAACAGCAACACAGATATCTTTAAGCTGATTTTGTAAACCTGTCACAGTTAGGGATTCATTTTCACTTTAAGAACGCACACAGGAGAGCACTTTTAGGCTCGCTGGTGTCAGAACTACCCTCCAGTCTCTCCTTTTGTAGGTTTGGCTCCTTCTGAGCAAAGACACGTAATTAATCTCAGCTTCCTGCAGCCTCCTCACGACACATCAGACCCTCGTGAACTTTGACAGATGAGTTAGGTTTTGTCACCTTAGTGAGAAATTACAACCTTCAGCTTTTTTTTTATTTTTTATGGTAAAACATGAATATTATGACAAAAAGATCCCGGATGATAAAGTCTGGGGGAATATGTATCAAGTTACACCCAGTTCGATAGAAAGCTGGTAGGAAAATGAAAAATAGTCATATTTAATGTATTAAAAAGTTATTTCCTGAATACGAATATGAGCCGGGACTAAAAAGTCATTGGGATTTTTATCAGGCATTGTTTTAGGAATCTGCCGTTCATAATCAGACATTATATCTCTTATTTGATGTGTTTTCTTGAAGCCCTGATGATAAACTTAACGAATCTTTCTGTGAGTACTGACGCTGTAACGGCATCAAAAGCGACCAACTCCAAGAGAAAAGTACGTTTATTGGTAAGATTTAGAATTATTCAGCTGTTTGCAAAAAGCAAATTACACAAGAACAGTTTAAATAGTTAAATACAACTAATATAACAAGGATTTCAGACAAACTTAACAATAGATCCCACTTTCAAAGACTAATGTAGTCTCAAAAATATTCAACCCCCTCCGTTGAGTTCTTCATAAGGCATGTTTGCTGTTCAGGTGAGATAAAACCCCTCAGTTACCTGGACTGCGGTTGGTGAGGTTTCATTGCACGTTAGGTCAGAAAATTGTCCAAGGAGTTCAGAGAACAACAGAAAAGACTGCAAAGCATTGGTTGTTCCTAGAAATATAGAGGCATGGTTCACAGGCTTAAAGTCAAGGAAAGAGGAGCTACACCTGCTGGATGTGGGTGAAAGAGGAAGCCATCAATGTCTGCCATCCGATTCCTGAGAGGTCAGGAGGTCAAAAACCCTCGACTGGCTGTAAAAGACCTGCAGCAAGACTTGGTGGCAGCAGCCAGTGAGGTTCCAGTTTCTACAGAATGGAACAAATGAAACGCTGATGGACTCCATGTCTGAAGTCCAAGACCTGCACAACTACTGACTAACAAGCACAAGAACAATGGGCTCCAATGAGTTCACAGCCTTATAAATAAATTTGATTAACAGTAATGATCATGATAAAACCGCCGCTGACTAAAATAGATCCACAAATGTCCGTCTAACATTTGCCAGAAACATCTTGATTATCCCCAAGATGTTTTTTTTCGGTTGGCCTAGTCAAAGTCTGGATATGAATCTGATTGAGATGTTGTGGCACGTCCTTAAACATACAGAATTTAAGCAATACTGCAAAAAGAGTCTAATTTCCTCCACAAGGATAAAAAAGACTGAATACCAGTGATTGCAGATGCTTGATGGCGGTTGCTGCGTAGAGGGTAATTACTTTTTCACACAGGGCCAGCTTGGTTCAGATAGCTAGACAGAGAAGTAATCTGCAAGGGTGCAAATACTTTGCCACAGCACTGTTGATCTGTGCGGAGAAAAAAAAATATTTGGGAACGTTCAGCAGCGACACTGTAGCGTACCTTTACAGACCCACATTTATCAGTGTGGATTGGGTCACATTGTCTCTGTGTAGGGAGAGGGTTCATCACTGAAACCTGAGTACTGTAAGCAGACACGCCTGCCATCAGGTCAGAGCTTCGCCACAGTGATTGGCTGTTTTTAATCATTTTCTCCAGACCACAGCATATACTGGACAGTGAGACGTTTTCACATTTAAACTACAGGAGCGTGTCGGTGTGGCCTTGTCTGAATCCTGAACCGGTTCAACAAGTACGAGGACATTTAAGACGAACAGACATGTGTAGAGCTTGAATAAATGAATCCCAATGGTTTTAATATTTGGGATTAAGTTTATACATCATCATCATAGGAACAAATGAACAAAAATCAAAACATTATTTAAAAAAAGGTTTATAAATATATATATATATTTCTATATATACGTGTATAAACAAACAGACATTAATGCATAATTTCATGGTTACAGTTCATTAAGAAACCATGTTTACAGTTGGGATATTTCTCTGTGTGTATTTGCAGATCTATCCTGGGAATTCATCGTGTCCACCATGGATGACCGCAACCTGCTCACCCAAATGAAGAACAGTTGAGTTGAATGGGAACTGAAGGTGAATTGTTCTTTTATTTCTTGAATCAGTTATTATGTTTGTCATATTCAGTCACACATTAATGTCTGACTGAATATGATAAATATACATTTTGGTAATTGTGATAATTGGCTACAAAGAGTAAAATCAACAAATCTTATGAACCAATGACTTTTGCAACAAAGGCACAGCCTTTTCATATTTGGCTTAGAAGTTGATAAAACCATGCTATTACTCTTAAATACACAGTGAGAGATTTTTTTTGTGCTGTTTTACTTTGCAAAGAAAACTAACAATTTATTCTGCACCAAACTGTTTTAGTCTATGCTCAGAATGCGAGAATAACCTGTCTTGTGAATATTTTACAATAAAGTAGCATCATGATTGCTTAAAGGACGTTTTCAAACATTTCCAGCCATGTTCTAAAAGCTTATGAAGAGCATGGCTTTTTATTTTAATGTCTAGAGAATCTAAGGACATATGGGAAGGTTCTATTCTGGCGTTTCATTCGACGTTTTGAACATAAAAGGAGAAATCTACAAATGAGTAATTGTATTGTTGCATGTATTGATTAAAAGAAAGACAGAAGACAAGTTGTTCCTCTTAAGCTTTTATTGATATTTAAGTTTGCTTTTTAAGGATGCTCATTGTATTACACAGGGAAATTAGCCACACAAGTAAATTTCAGTTTCTTTTTTGTTTTACTCTGAATCTTTTGATTGTTAATTATATTACTCTCCCTTATAAGCGCTAATGCTAAAAAAGTTACACAAGAACTAGCACACAGGTAACTAACTTGTGAGCACATCGGGACATTAAACTAACACTTCACACGGAATAAAAAAATGAGATGTATGAGAGGAAAAATACAGATTGAAATAAAAAATTAAGAGACACACAGAAGACAACTTGGACAAGCATTTACAATCGCACATGCCTGCTCAACTCTTAAGAAGTACTGCTCAACTTTCCGTACAGGCTTTCTACCTTCATGATTCCTCCTGGTAGCTTTTCTTATGTGACAGAAATCAGAGCCTGCCCCAAAACCAACAACACTCTGAATCAATGATACATTTTTCTTTACGGGCTTCCTGTCATGCTTAGCCAATCACAGCTCAGTCCCTTTTAAAAAGCTTTGGATAAACAGAACTGGACCACACAAACAAGAAACAGGCTGCCTCCACTTGACTCATTCAAATGACGTTTTAAATAGAACCAAATGCAAAATGCTCAGGGTTGCATCCAGATATTCTGTAGGTTCTTTTACAAATACAGTCAGGCTATTGGCAATACCTCATAGGGCAGTGGACAGCTTCGTGTTGAAATACTTACGTTTGGACAGAGATTTGAGTCACTGACACCAGGTAAACGAGGCGAAAAGGCGCACACTTATTTCGAAAATCTGGCCGCCTTTTATTTTGAGGAAATTTGGCAGTTTGCGGTTTCTTACCAGCTGTAACAGGGTGGCTCAAGGTTCAGGTGGGTTTTATTTGGCATGTTTTGGCAGTGGAAGGGCTGGTTTACAGGGCTTTTTTCCCCCCTTTGGTCTCTCCTGTTTTTCTTCCTCCTACTCAGCTAAGTTGAGTCTGCTAACTGGACACAAACACTCCCACTCCCTTCCCATTTACGTCCACACAATAATCACACACACAGGCAGCTGTCCAGCTTAAATTAGGCTGCTTCTTTATGGAGGAGTGTGTGTTTTTGTAGACCTCAAGTATGCCGGCTGGGTTTATATGGAGGAACCGCACACAGGCAAGGCATCATGCGCCAGAAAGGTTGGAAGCACAACTTATAATGTGTGGCTCCAATTGACAACAGCTTAGCTGAAGCAAACAAACACCCTCGGTAACGCCAGCAACGTCTTTCAGACTCTCAATCTAAAGTCAGAACAACACACACACACACACAGATTAGCAGAATATGAAAGAAAAATATCCAGTCAGCATTAACATGGGCTGATACCAGGCATGCAGATTCAGGAGAATAGATAAAAAACGTACTGCCAACCTCTGGACATCCAACAGAAAAACAAAACTCAAACTAAAACAGTGAGGATGGGAACGGAGCGAATGGAAGACAAAAAATCTGGCAACACAGAGGTGGAAATACACATTTATCTTAAAATTTGAAAACCATTAAGAAGTTAATTTATTTCAGGCATTCAATTCAAAAGCTAAAAAAAAAAATCACGTATCATATAGACTCATTACATACAGATTAATGTATTTCAAGTGTTTACTCCCGTTAACTATGGCTTACAGCTAGAAAACCCCAAATTCTGATTCTTAGAAAATTAGGATATTACATAAGACCAATAACAAGGATTCTTTAATACAGAATTGTTGTATTGTTGGGATACACAATCATGTGGAAGACTGTTGACTTGACTGTAGTCCTCCAGTCACTGACACATTCTATACGCCACAGAAGGTGGTTGCTAAAAAGCTGACTATTCACAGAGTTTTGTATCCAAGCATAAAAATGGAAAGTTGTGTAGAAGGAAAAACTGTCGGACCAAAGGATTAGAACAAGCAAGAGAGATAACTGTACCTGTGAGAGGATTGGGAGGCAAAACTATGGACTAATGAGCAACTGGACAGTTGCTCATTAGTCCAAAGTCCTATTTTGAAATCAATGTCCATGAGTTTGGGGGAAGAGTGGAGAGGCATAGAATCCTAGTTGTTTGGGATATAGTGTTAAGTTTTCACAATCCAATCTAAGATCAGTGCAGTCATCTACCAGGAAGATAAGAGACACCAGACCCAGCAATGAAGATGACCTGAAGGTCACAATTAAAGAAACCTGGGCTTCCATTACACTCCGCAGAACCACAGGCTGATCTCCATGACACGCTGCATTGACGCAGTAATTCATGCAAAAGGAGCCCCAACCACTCACTGAATGCAGATACTGTACATTGACATACGTTTCAGTTAGTTGTTATTTACATATTAAAAACCTTTGTTTCATTGACCTGGGGAAAAAATGTATTTCTCAGAAATTGAATTTTGGTTTTCATAAACTGTAAGCCACAATCATCAAGAGACAGAACAATATGCTTTTTGAAATAAATCACCGTTTCATAAGTCTATGCAATACATGAGTTTGACTTTTTGAATTAAACAGCTGAAATAAATTTGTCAACGTTTTGAGATGCACGTGTAGTTGCTAGAATGGCACCACATCAGTAGGTTCAGCCATTAGTTGAGACGGGTAAGAAATCAGAAAAACACATAAAAACTAGCTTGAAGAGAACACACACTGTATTAAGTATATCTGCTATAGTTGTTTTATTCTATGGTATAATAAAATCATTATGTAATAAAGAGAAAAGTGTGACAGTTTATTTTTTCTATTACATCATCATTAGCTTCAGCATCACCATCGGCAACATCACCATCAATTCTACTTCCTGAAGTGTTTCTACTGGTTATTGTAATGATTGCAACTTCTACCTGCCACACTCTAGATCTAGGTTAAAGGGATCTACAGGCTGACAGAGGGAGAGAGGGCTGATTCCTGTTCTGCACCTCCTTCCTATTAGTTTTAATCTCTTTTAGCTTTAAGACTGCATCTCTGTTGGACCAACATGGAGGACAGGCCCTCTCCCTCTTTCCGCCTCTGTCTGCTCTGCTCTTGCGGGGAATGATGGGAGTCGTTTAGTGACAAATAGAGAAAGCCGTTCGTCTTTTTTCTTGCGTTACGCTTCACCTTTCCCTTCTTTCCTTTCGCTCTCCGCTCTCGCCCCCTCGCTTTGTGCTCTGCCCTGTGGGGTCTTCTTCAGCAGGACACCTCCATGGTTTGGGAGGGACTAGGTGGCATCTGGCCCCCCTGCGAGCCCTGGGACAGGGTGCGTGAGCGAGAGCGGGAGCCGTCCATGGAGTAGGAGGAGGAGAGGGAGGTGGTGCGGGAGCGGGACAGGCGGGTCATGCAAGAGGAAGCCACTGTGGAGAAAGATGTTCGTATATTCAGAAGGAGGGAGGTGATGGAATCAGCATGAGGTGTTTAATGGATTATATTATTCAGCATTTTCTCATACTGATATACAAGTATTTGATACACTGCAGGTTTTCCCACCTGAAAGCATGTAGAAGTATTTGATTTGTATCATAGCTAACTGTGAGTGATGGAATCGAAAACAAAAATCCAGAAAATCACATTGTGTGATTTTTAAGTAATTAATTAGCATTTTACTTGATGACATTAGTATTTGACCACCTAACAACCAGTAAGAATCCCGGCTCTCACAGGCCTGTTAGTGCGTCTTTAAGAAGCCCTCCTGTTCTCCACTGATCACCTGTATTAACTGCACCTGTTTGACCTCGATATCTGTATAACAGACACCTGTCCAAACATTTCATCAAACAAACTCCAACCTCTCCTCAATGGCCGAGACCAGGGAGCTGTGTGAGGACATCAGGGATAAAATAGTAGATCTGCACAAGTCTGGGATGGGCTACAGGAACATAGCCAAGCAGCTTGGTGAGAAGGTAACAACTGTTGGAGAAATTATAAGAAAATGGAAGAAGTTCAAGATGACGGTCAATCTCCCTCATTCTGGCTCCATGCAAGATCTCACCTTGTGGGGCATCAGTGATCATGAGGAAGGCGAGGGATCAGCTCAGAACTACACAGCAGGACCTAGTCAATGACCTGAAGAGAGCTGGGACCACAGACTCAAAGAAGACCATTAGTACCACACTACGCCTGCAGCACATGCAAGGTCCCCCTGCTCAAGCCAGCACATGTCCAGGCCCGTCTGAAATTTGCCAGTGACCATCTGGAGGATCCAGAGCAGGTATGGGAGAATGTCACGTTGTCTGATGAGAGAAAAATAGAGCTTTTTGTCTAATCTCCACTCGCCGTGTTTGGAGGAAGAAGGATGAGTACAGGCCCAAGAACACCATCCCTACCGTGAAACATGGAGGTGGAAACATCATTTTTTGGGGATGCTTTTCTGCAAAGGGGACAGGAGGACTGCAGCGTATTGAGGGGAGGATGGATGAGGCCATGTATCAGGAGATATTAGCCAACAACCTCCTTCCCTCAGTAAGGTCATTGAAGATGGGCATGAAAACGACCCGAAGCACGCAGCCAGGGCAACTAAGGAGTGACTCCGTAAGAAGCATCTCAAGGTCCTGGAGTGGCCTAGCCAGTCTGCAGATCTGAACCCAATCGAAAATCTTTGGAGGGAGCTGAAAGTCCATATTGCCCAGCGACAGCCCTGAAACCTGAAGGATCTGGAGAAGATCTTTATGTAGGAGTGGTCCAAAATCTCAACAAGAACTACAGGGAACATCTGATATCTGGAATTGCAAACAAAGGTTTCTGTACCAAAGTTTTGTTTTTCTGATGTATCAAATACTTATGTCATGCAACAAAATGCTAATTAATTACTTAAACTCACAAAATGTGATTTTCTGGATGTTTTTTTATTCCGTCACTCACAGATAAAGACTTCTATATGCTTTGCAAGTGGGAAAACCTGCAGAATTGGGAGTGTATCAAATACTTGTTCTCCCCTCTGTAAATGTGAATAAAACAACACATTGTAGGATTTCCCATAATGATATTTATTTTTAATCAAATCTGTTTAGAGCTTAAAATCTAAAGTTTATGTAAACAAAATCTTCTTTTAAGGCATTTCCGAAACAAACTGAACAGCCCACGAACTTCCTGCGGCTTGAAAAATATCCTAAAACATTGTGTCACATTACAACCACAAACTCTAATGTATTTTATTGGGATTTTATGTGAGGATACATGGGTTTCAGTTTTTTTGGGATAAAATCTGTGGCATGCATTTGTTTTCAGTCCCCTTTGCTCTGATACCCCTAAATAAAACCTAATGCAACCAACTGCCTTCAGACAGGTAATTAGTCCCTCTGTGAGTAATTCAATCTCAGTATAAATCCAGCTGTTCTGTGAAGGCTTTAGAGATTTGTTAGAGAACATTAGTGAAGAAACAGCATCATGGAGACCAGGGAGCACAGCAGATAGGTCAGGGATGAAGATGTGGAGAAGTTTAAAGCAGGATTAGGTTCTAAAACAAATCTCAAGCTGAGTTTTAGATGTTCTGCAAACAAGACTGAGTGTCTTCAGTCGTCTGAAGCTGGAGGAAACTACAAAGAATTGCAGGAAATGGTGGTTCTACAAAGTATTGACCCAGAGGGGATGACTACAAAATGTTCACCATTATGCACTACCTCATGTTGGTCTATCACATCAAATCCAGAGAAAATGTATTTAAGTTTGGTTGTAAGGTGACCTTATGTGAAAATTGTAAGAGGTTTGAATTGGTTTTTTTAGGGCGATAAAAAGATCAACTTGCATTCCCACAAATATACATTGTGGAATGTAATTCTACAAATAATAATGTGGAATTAACCAACAGTGATAACAACTACACCAATGTGTTCATTTTTCTCTCTGTGGCCTTTTTAAAGCATCTAGCCATTTAATCCTAGAAACATGTTAAAAATACCTTTAGTTACCGACTCTCAGATGCTAAAACTGGGGATTTGATGCAATTTTGATCAACCTTACCTTTCCCATGTGTTGAAAATAAAAAAGATCATATTCATGATATTCACAAAAAAATCATATCATGTGTACAACAACACATATTTAATACTCTGTTAACCAAGAAACATGCCAACAGGAAAGAGTCATAATCAAGGATCCTGAGTCTAGGATGTTTAACTTAGAAATGATGGATGGATGTTCAGAATAGGTAACTTACTGTAGCCCATGCCTTGGATGAAATATTTGAAAGCCTCGGTGAGTTTAGCGGGCTGCAGACACAAAAAACAGCAAAATAAAAACTTAAACATTTCAGGAGAGGTTTTAAAATGCTGCAGCTACTTCACGAAAAGCCACCCTACATTAACTTCCTCTGCATAGATAATATAAAGTTGTATCAGCAGTGTTTAAAGTGTGTGTGTGTGGGGGGGGGTCAGATCAACCCTTTTATCTTTAATTTTAAAAGATAAGTTTGAGCTGAAATATAACAGAATGAACAGATCAGTGGGATCGTGGCATTGCACAGCAGCACGTCTCGTTGGTGGCTTCACTACTGCGTACATCTATGGTAGATCCAGGCTTCAACATCAGAGTGTAAGAAGTGTAAGAGTTATGTGTGCTGCCATTAAGATCCCAGCGTCAACCAGAAAACATTGTCAGTTAGTCGAAATGGCTTGTTTCTTGTTGTCATGGGAATAAACGCGTTCATCTGTATTCAGAGATGAAACACACTGACATGTTCCCTGAAACTGTGTCCCTCTCTATGTCAACAATCCCAGAATGCAATGCATGTGACGTTTGTGCTCAGTAACTGTTAAGACTTTGGATGTGCATACAGTGCATTTCAGGATGGTTTCATAGAAAACCAGAAGCTCTAAATCAGAGGGAGACATTAAGGGTAAAAAGTAGGTAAAGAATGCCTGCCCCTTGGTGTCTAAACTTTAAAATACAAATAAGTGTCACATTATTACCCTAAACTCAACCTTTTGGGGTAAAATCCTAAAAATACATTCAAATCTAAACAGGGATTGTATAAAAACCATCAAATGCATTTAAAATTCAGCTTACTCAGGTGCATTTCCATGTTCTATAGCTTTTTTACACTCAGGCAGGTGTCTCTACTGTAAAGTAGGACTGAGCTATGGATATTTTCTTCTTTGTAACATCAAAACCAACAGAGCCACACATTCTGATTTTTCTGCTTTATATATTTTTACTACAAAAGAATAAGATAAAATATGCAGAACAGTAGAAACATATTCTTTGATCCATCTGCACAAAAACAGTTAATCTGTGACATGTTTTCGTTTTTTATATTTGTTAGATGAGATCAACCATAAATCCATGCTGTTTGTAATGAAGCTTTATGCATGAAGCTTTCATGTTGACAAACTGGCCTTTTTAATCCTTGTTCTGCTTCTATAGCCATGCTGAAAACCAGCAGTGTGGGATATTTCTAACGCTTTCAGGGGTTTGTGTTACCTGAGTGAGCTGAGGGAGGCCGCCTGCATCAGCCATCTGTGGGAGGACCAGATAACAAGAGTTAGGGGGAAAGAAACTGAATCCAAGAAGAGATGCTAAACTAAGAGACAAGACAATGTTTCACCTTCAGGAAGGAAGTTGATGTTGGGTCCATCTTGCTGTTGCACTCCACCTGGTGGACAGAGGAAGAACAATGTCAAAACAATCAGTGTGAATAACAGAACAGAGGAGCAACCTTATGAGACAAGAAACTTACAGCAGCATCTTCGTACGGAGCTTGATCGCCCACCACCAACATCACTGGACACCTAAGAAAGACGCATATTACAAACTGCATTAAAAATGCTTAAGAGATTCATGTCAAATAAAGAAGGGTAGTTACTTGAAGGTGTAGTTGCGGTCCAAGTTCAGATCCCTACGGCTGCAGGTAGACAGAAAGACGGGGTTTAGTCTCGGTTTGATTCTGGTTAGTACACTGCCCTCTGCAGGACTCTTACCCGTTGTACGTCTTCCAGAGGAGCTCCATGTTGGCCAGATTAGGCGCTTTGGAGATACGTTCTCTGTGAGACTGCACTAAGTCTGTGTTTGATGACAGCTCCTCCTACAACAGAGATGAAACCTTTTTTTTAAAAAAAAGAAATCAGTACAAAATGATGTAAAATGAAGGATTTTCTTCCTGGTGTTTAGTTTACACTGGTGTTTGGAGTCGCTGTACCTGACTGAAAAGGTGAGACAGGATCTGCTCTGTGAGGGAGGAAGTCACAGAACTCAGCTACAGAGGAGACAGACAACAAAGATCAATTAAACTGATCCTCATTTAATACAGCCTCATCTCATAGACTTGCACATAACAACACTGAACAGAACAGAACACGCATAATGTCATATCCTTAAATTGATGAACAGCCCTCATGCAGCCAAACTTCATTAAAATATCCCGTTTCTGTTGTCCGGGTCTCAGCAGGCACTAAGTCAGACGATGAGCAGACGAACCTTGTGAGCGGCCCAGTCCATCCATCCTCGAGCGTTAGTGTCGATGTTAATCAGAACCAGACCCTCCACTGAATCTGGATTTGCAAGCTGTGGACAGAAATTAAGGTTAAGGCAAATAAAACTCCTACTTTAAAATGGAGCAGGTCTCCTATGTTTTGTTAATACTTTAGAGTTTTCTGCACTTTAGGCTAAAACAAGAAAGATTTATGAATAAACTTTTTACCACCTTGTAATGCTCACTATATTCTCTCATAGCAATTTGCCAGTCTTTCAAAAGCACATCTACTTTGAAGATTTGTTATTATTTGAAACATTTGCTGCTGAAGCCCAATCTCAGCCTATGCATCTTTAAGAAACTCCATGCAGACTCCTGTAAAAGCTTTCCAGCAGTATAGTTCCTTCCTGCGTTCTTATGAATCAACGCTGCCATCACAGAAGCTCTGCCAAGAGCACTAATTAAACTACATGAGATCACTGATCCTGGTCTTTAGAAGTGTTGCTCTCTTTAGTCTAAAGCACCAAACAAAGGTTTCCTAATATAATCTCCTGACCATGTAACACTGACGAATAATAAGTACCGGCAATTATAACTACCCAGTCTTAGGTTGAGCTTTTGCTCTTTAACATTAGAATTATGAAGGTTCCCAAAGTTTTGATTCACAGCTTCCAGGTCATTCATCTATAAGCTGAAAATGGTAATGACAGACATCATACTTGATACTAATTGTTTTAAATAAAAGAAAGGTACATTTGTTTCATTCCTTAAATGTTCCCATTTGGAATGTTTTAATTGCAGCCTTCATGATGTGTGGGACTTTTCTGTGTTAAATTGAGCTCATCCTTAGTTTTCAGTCATGTTGAGTTATTTTTTCCCAGTGTGTCCTCTGCTTGGAGTTTTGTCTGATTTCAGATTTTCCTGCCAAGATCCTATTGTTCTCCATTTAGTTACATTTCCCTGTTCTCCGTGCATTCATTTAGTGTCATCCCCCAGGCGATCTGCTCACTTTACTGTATCTCACTGCTTTCCTCTTCTGCAGCCTGTTACTCATCAAGCACTTGCTGCTTGTACTAGAATTGCCCCTTTAGCATAAATACATTTCAGTTTAGTTAGCTCTTTATTGGATCCACCTTTTATCCACCAAATGTATTGCAGTTTTTTTTTTCTTGTTGGATTTTCCATTTTGTGTCATCTCCAGTTTTTGTTAGTTTTATCACTAAATATCATTGAACATGACCCTACCTGCCTCCTGTCTGCGTTTGGGTCCTCCACCACCATTTATGAGAATAAATTAATGTATAACGGTCAAAGGTTTTAGATCCACTTTCTTACCCAATGGGTCTCCTCATTTATGATCTTTTAAAGTGTAGATTTTCACCAAAGGCAACAAAGGTATGAATGAACACACATGGAATTATATGGCAAACAAAAAGTGTGAAATAACTCTAAACATTTTTATATTTTAGGTTCTTCAAAATAGCCACCCTTTGCTTTGATTACTGCTTTGCTCTATTGGCGTTCTCTCCATGAGCTTCATGAGGTGGTCACCTGAAATGGTTTTCCAAAGAGTCTTGAAAGAACTTCCCAGAGGTTCATTGAGGGACGGCCAGAAGGTTAATTTTTCAGTCATCTCAGCAAAGGGACGCTACTTTAAGGAATCTAAAATACAACATATTTAAAGTTCGCTACCTAATTCCATCTGTGTTCATTCAGAGTCTTGATACCTTCAGTGAGAATCTATGTACAATGTAAATACTCATAAACATAAAGAAAACCATGAAATGACAAAATGTTTCTAAAACATTTGACTGGTAGTGTGTGTATAGTATATTACCAAATGAAACAAAGCTGACAAAAAAACCAGGGATAGAATACTTTATGAAAAATCTTTTGTCAATCAACTATTGTTCTGTCGGGTGCAGCAGCTGGGTCAGTTGAGAAAATGTCGGGGGGTAAAGATAAAGGAGCCTGAGTCCATGTTTACACGACAAAAATCCATCCAAAACAGGATTGTTCCTCCGTTATCACGTCACATCTACATGACAATGTTTAAATGACGATCTCCATGCACACAACACTAGTAGCTACGTGAAAATGAAGTAGTTACCCCGCCACGGCACAATTTTGTACTTTAAAACTCAAGACCGTGCATTCATAAAAACAACTTCCTGCTTATGAAATGGGCACTTTGTTGGAGAACCGTCATTAGATTCAAAAGAGTCAACAGCACAAGTAAGTACTCTGCAATCCACCAATGTTATTGTTGAAATCTTCCTCTTCTGTGGGTTTTAGACTGGTGGGCAGCCGTTACATTGTGCACATTAATTTCTACTGATTTCAGTCATGTTCATAAGCCAAGCTTCCCCATAAGAAATATTCAGTTTTTCCCCATCTACATGTTTTCAAAACGTTACACTCTGCAACCCATTTTCAAAATGGTTTCAAAGAAAACACAAAAAGAATTGCAAATAAACCTTTGGGCCAACTATGCTGGATTTTAGATTTTTAGTTCTAAATTTTTGTTATTTAATTTATTTTAAACATCACAGTGACACTTTACTTCTGATAAGAAACACCCATAATTTGATAATACTTCAATACTATATTTTAATTGCAAGTGAAAAAGTAATCAAGAACTTTTTATTTATTGAGGTCAAGTGCCTATCTTAAATGGTTCACTAAATGGTAATAACCTTTACCTATAATCTGATAAAAAAATGTTTTTCTTGTTTCCCCCTAAAAATCACTACAACATTAATACATTAGTAATTACAACCCATAAATTCCAGTAAGTTAATACTGATCATCTCAATGAGGTCTTAAGACTGGTTGTCAAGACTGTATTTTAGCAATAAAAATAACTTTGTTCAGAATAATAAATGAAAACATGTTCAAATTAGCAACATTTACTATAAAAAATAAAATAAAAAATCATAGCCAGCTTTAACCAGACTGTCAAAGCAAAAGTTTTTATGTCTACATTCTACGTGGCATGTACGTAATGGTAAATAGTGGGTTATCCCATCCAATTATCCATCAAAAACAAACTGAAAAGTTGTCATGTGAGCTGAACTGTGGATTTTTAAAAGCAGTCTAGTTTATACTCTCTGCGATGAAACAGAGACCAGGGTAGGTTGCCTTGCAAAACAGTTTGTACCCCTTGAACTTTTACGCATTTTGTCACCTGAAAATATTTAACTTTTTGGCTTACATGCAAAATGTAAGCTTTGTGTGGCAAAAACACTGAACATTAACCTGAGCACATCATCTCCATTGTAAAACATGGTGGTGGCAGCATCATTCTGTGTGGATGCCTTTTTTCAGCAAGGACTGGGAAAGTGGTCACAGATCATGGGAATGGAGCTAAACCCAGGACAATAACGGGGAAAAAGAACATCCTGGAGGATGCAGAAAACTAGATGTCATAAGCTGGTGAAGACAGACTTGCAGTTTTAACTGCAGTGAAATGTGGTTGTACAACGTATTCAGACAGTGATGCTAATTAGAAACACACATCACAATGATGCACTACTTTGTGATGCTCTATGAATCGAACACTAATAAAATCCATTAAAGGCTGTCACTGCAAAATGCATAAAGTTGGGTTCAAAGGAATGGAACGCTGTAAATGCAGGAGTGCTTGCTTTCATTTACAGCATTTCTATTTTCATTTGTGGTTAGAGGCTGCACCAGTACTGCAATATTCATCTTACCTCATTCTTAACTCACTCTTAAAGCACCAGCTCAACAGTCTCTACAGTATTTCCATTATTTCAGGCTTTCAACAGGACTTTGCTTTATATCCTTCATCTGCTTGACTGCTAAAAACGGCATCAGACTTTGACAGCTACTTTAGACTACTCAGAGGACACTGATGGTAAAAGTGACAGCTCTAACAATAGAAGCTACTCACTGTGAACTTGGAGAGGATGTATGCTCCTACGCCCACCCCCACTCCAATGACGGTACGGAAGCTAACAGATGGAGACAGTAAGTTGTTAGAACAGCGCAGAGCTTAGGCATGTGAAGAAGAGATGAAATCAGTGGCCTTTTCTGGAAAAAGAGCTTTATTTAAAGAGATTTTATGCAGAAGCACAGCATGTACTGTATGTGAATGTCAAATGCTCTCCTAGTACTCACTTGAAAAACTGCAGCACAGCAGGGATCATCTCTGCGATGGTCTCCATGGAGGGATACTGGTAGCTAAAAGATCAAAAATAAATGTAATGAGGTGATCAGACGTTTGAGGAAATATTCTCATCTTTTGGAGGACTCAGGTCTTCTTAAACTGCTTAGAATAAGTGGATGGTTCTGAATGCACACCACGAGGAGGCCCTGATTTTCAGATTTACAGATGCAAACAGTGGCTGACTCTTCTGTGCGCTGGGATTTAAAATAAAATGGGGAATGAGCTTCCACTGGTTTAATAATCAGCAGTCACAGCTTAGATACCGAGAAAAGACATGCAGAGAAACTAAAGCAATCACACAAAGAGCAGAAGTAACAGAGAGGTGCCGGCAGTAGGGGGGATAAGAAGTGTGGAGAAAGAAAAGTGCGGATTTTGTTTTAACCTCTGACAAAATAGCATTACGAACAGACGGGGGGAGATGTGAGAGACGGGAACAGCGAGTATTTTTGGAGGGGATTATTTTAAAGCCTGCACAGAAGATTGTTCACAAAAATGTACTTTGAGCAAAATAAGGGTTAGGTCAGGACACTGAGAGAAAACCACATCATCGGAATGAGAGGAGGTCGTACCCTGGAGGGTAGGCAGAGGCCCCCTCCTCTTGTCCCGGAGCATCGATATGAATCAGGGTGAAATTCTTGACGATCTCCTGCATCTCCTCGAATTTAAACAGAGAAGAGAAGCAGCTCTTACCTGCCAGAGAAACACAGACAGAGGGAGGGGTGAGGAGCAGGGAGCAGTGAGCCATGAAAAAGAGGAAGCTGAGGCAGAAGGAGCTCTACTCACTGTCCAGACCCACGTCGTGGAAGGTCAGGATGGCGGGCCTGCGGGTGGTCCGAGTTCCGTGGACGGTCACGCGTAGAACGCCGTGCGGGGTTTCAACGCTGTGCTCCTGAGCAGAGAAGGTAGTTGCACAAAATCTTGTATGTTACATTCCTAATCACAGATCTGCTATCGAAGTGGCTTTTACGTGCAAATCTTCTCACCTCTAGAGGTTTTTCATATTTAGTCACCACAGCCACCAACCTCACAGTATTTTATTGGGATCTTGTGTGATAGACCAGCATAAAGAAGTGCATAATCGTTTGGAAGGAGGATTATACATAGTTGTCATTTTATTAAAAAAAAAATTGTTTGAAAAGATCTGTGTGCATTTGTATTTAACCCCCTTGAGTCAATATTTTGTCTCTGTGGGTATCACTCTAGCATCTTCGCACATTTAGAGACTAACATTTTTGTTCATTATTTTTTGCAGAACAAGCTCAGTCAGGCTGGATGTGAGTTCGTCTGTCACTTCTTGCCACAGATTCTTAGTTCGATTTAGTTCTGAACTTTGATTGGACCATTCTAACACATGACTATGCTTCAATCTAAACAATTCCGTTGTAGTTCTGGCTGTTTGTTTAGGGTCTTATTCATGCTGAAAGGTGAACCTTCACCACAATCTAAAGCGTTTTGCAGATTCTGGCAGGATTTATTTTACAATCATTTTTCTTACGATCATTTAGATCAGTTTCCTTGTCTCTACTACAGAAAAGCAGGCCTACAGCATGACGTTCCCACCACCGTATTTCTTGGAGGGGATGATGTGTTAGGGTGATGTCTACTGTCTTCAACCAAACAGCGCTCAGCATGTTGCCTCATAATTTCCTACAAGTTTTCTTCTGGCTTTCTCTCAACTATGGCTCTCTCCTTACTACTAAGGAGTAGACCAAATTTGTTGCGTGAATGACTCAAAGTTGTCCTGTTGACGGATTGTTCAACCAGAGCTGTGCAGCTGTGTTAAATTGATACCCATGGTATCCAGAGATACCATGGGTCTCTTGGCTGCTTCTGTTCCGCTACTTAAGGTGAATGGCCATCTCCTGGTAGATAGCATTTTCAGCTGATGGATTGAACAGAGCTCAGTGGGATGTTTGTTTTTTAACCTAATTTTGCTTTAAACTTCTCCACAACTTTCCTCCAGACCTGTCTTGTGTGTTGCTTGGTCTTCATGGTGCTATTTGTTCTTTAACTAACTTCTGAGGCCTTGTGTGTAATAAGTTTGGCATAAAATGCCAATATATTGATTTGATTTGAAAAGGCAGCTGGAAGGTTTGCTTCTTTACAGTAACTGGCTGATAAACTTTGATAATCAGCGGACAAGGAGAAGAAAATAAACTTCTTTGCTGGATAATTTATCTCTGTCTGCTCCAATAAGCCAAAATAAATTAATACTTTTTAAAAAAAAATTTGAATCCAAACAACCTAACAACGACGCAGTCTATTGTGTTGCTGTTGTATTGTATCGAAGCAGAACAACAAATAAATTTTTTCAACCCTGGCCTACGAAACTATTCAGACATTAAATTGAATTTAGTCCTGAGCTAATGTAACACTGCATGAAACAACTAGAATTACCTGACCTGACTGATTCATTTTATTGTTGAGTAAATACAAAGGGAAGAAAATATGTTTTTGAACATTTAACAAGGGAAAATATGATTTGCTTCTTCCTGAAAAGAATACATAAGAGTTGACAGTAATGTGCAGAATGACTATGTGGCTATCTTCTATTAATTCACAGCCAGTCATTGTACTTAGGTTTCTTTCTAACCCCAAACTTGACAAGAAAAAGTATACGTTTATAAGTTCAATTTAATTAAGCTCAGTCATGTGATTTGCTTTGCTTGCTGTGTTCAGACAGCTGTTGGTGTGGCGGAGAGCAGCTGAAACATTACACGTTCAAATTTATGACGGTTCATAGCAAAGCAGTGTTATGAAGCAGAAGGAGTTTCGTCTTCACATAATTAACTGGAAGTGCACTGAAATATGTAACAAGTTGAATTAATAATTATTAACTCGTGTCAAATAAGAGCCTACCACTTAAGACTGCAGAGCCAGATACTGGCCCAGAAACCTAAGGCTGTCCTGGAGAAACTCCTGTTAGATAAAATATCTGCCAGTGTTAAGCAAACCAGAGAGTGCAGTGCCTGGATCATCATCAGTGAGTAAAATGATACTGATGAAATGTTATAATAATAATAATACATTTTATTTATAGGTGCCTTTCTAGGCACTCAAGGTCACCTTCCATAACACAGTCACAATTTAAATAAATATTAAAATAAGTACAAACTGGGTTTAAATAAAACAGTGAAAAATTACAATCACAATGCATAAGCAGGGGGGGGGGACAGTGAGATGGATAGAAGAGGAGGATCTGAGGGTACGGACAGGTACAATAATGTGAAGAAGGTTTGAAAGATGTGGAGGAGCGAGGGTTGAATAGCTTTAAAGGTAAGAAGGAGTATTTTATAGTTGATACGATATGAAATAGGAAGCCAATGAAGCTGTTGTAGAACAGGTGTGATGTGATGGATTGAAGGAGTCCGTGTAATGATACGAGCTGCTGAGTTTTGAACCAATTGTAGTTTATGAAGGGTTTTCTGTGGTGGACCAAAAAGAAGAGAATTACAATAATCTAAACGAGAGGTGACCAGACTGTGAACCAAGACAGCAGTGGAATGAGGAGTGAGAAAAGGACGGAGACGCTGAGTATTACGAAGATGGAAGTAGGCTGATCGAGTAATATTATTGACATAGGAAGTGAAAGAAAGGCTGCTATCAAGGATGACACCGAGACTCTTTACCTGAGGAGAGGGAAAGATGAACGAGTTATCATTTGAAATTGAAAAATTATGAAGGTTATTTAGTATTGATTTAATGCCAATTAGAAGAAGTTCTGTTTTATTGCAATTAAATTTCAGAAAGTTTTGGGTAAACCAGTGTTTTATTTCAATGAGACAATTAGTGAGGGACGAGGGTGGAAGTGTAGAATTAGGTTTAGTTGAAAGGTAAAGCTGGGTGTCATCCACGTAACATTGAAACTGAATATCATATTTACGAAAAATATTACCAAGGGGGAGAAGGTAAACGATAAACAACAGGGGCCCCAGGACAGAGCCCTGGGGAACACCTGAGGTAACGGAAACATAATGAGATGTGAATGATTTTAACTGGACAAACTGAGTGCTTCCTAAAAGGTAAGAATGAAACCAATTGAGAGGGGTATTTACAATGCCAAAAAAGGAAAGTCTGTCCAAAAGGATGTTATGAGAAATGGTATCAAACGCTGCAGTCAGATCAAGCAGAAGAAGTATGGATAATAAACCAGAATCAGCAGCAAGAAGGAGGTCATTAGTGATTTTAGGGAGAGCTGTTTCAGTACTGTGAAGCGGACAAAAACCAGATTGAAATTGTTCATACAAATTTTTGCAAGACAGATGAGCATGAAGTTGAGCAGAAACTATTTTTTCAAGAATTTTGGAAATGAATGGAAGATTTGAGATGGGGCGAAAATTATTGAGATTATTGGAATTCAAACCAGGTTTTTTTAGTATTGGGGTTACAGCAGCTGTTTTGAGGGCAGAAGGAACAACACCAGTGGTAAGAGAAGAATGTACAATGTCTTTAAACAAAGGTGATAGAGAGGGAAGGGTAGCTTTAACAAGAATTGTTGAAGAGGATCTAATTGGCAGGTAGAAGATTTTAATTTTTGAATTAATTTGGAGATGTCATTAATTGAGGGGAGAGTAAAGACTGAGAATAAATTAGTAGAGGCAGTTGAAACTGAAACTGATGACATTAGAGCCGAAGAAGGTAACCGTTGTTGATGAATATGTGATATTTTTGAAGAGAAAAAAGATACGATAGTATTACAAAAATCAGAAGAATATAAATGTGGAGGAAGTGAATCTAGTGGTTTTGTAATATTTGCAACAGGGAGAAGAGGGCCTTGGAATTACCCTCATTAGAACTGATTGGATTATGTGCTATTTCAATGATAATAGGTTTTCAAGCATATGCACGATCAATTTAATGAAGTATCAAGATGAAGCACATGCCTATTAAATGAATCGGATCGGTACAAAAAAATCCTCATGGAGATAAACCTAACCTGTCCCAGAATACTATTATTCTAATATAGTTCAATCAAGTATGGTCAGATTTAGATCCAGTTATTATCCAATCCAATATGATTATACCATGCAATGAATATACGTTCATAAAATACCAAACAACATTGTTGTTAAATCTAAGGAAGCTCCACTGATTGCTTTAAAGACAACGAGCTCAGACTATGTAAATGCTCCAAGTATGTTACTGAAGTGTATGCTGAGTCTGAAAGATGATAAGAAAATGACCATTCCACCACAGCAGCACAGTATGACTGTAGTGCAGGGGCAGGTAATATTTTGGTGATCCTTAAAGCATTCCTGATTGCATGTCATGGCCGTCTGTCTTGTATATGATTGTTGAAGAATGTCACCGCCAGGAAGAAAACAGTCCATCTTCTACCAGGAAGGGGGAACTAGCCCTTCCTAATGACAGCTCATACCAGTAGCACCCCTCCAACCAGCAGGACCTTTACTCCAAATGGAGTCATCTGTACATTTATACTTTAAAACACTCCCCTCTGGTGTGTCTGGGCTCTAAAAAAATTTTAATTGGTTAAATTCCAGCCTTTAATCCCATGGACATGACTCTAATCAGAACACACCTTGTACTTTGAGACACTTTAATTTGTAAACAGTTGTAGGACACAGTGGCACTGAAGAATAAGCAGTGTTTTATTGCCATACATTTTTTAGAGTGTGTTTAGTGGTTCATTTGCAGGTTTTATCCTCTGGTGTATTGTTCCCAACCTCAGTGACTCTACTCAAAAAAAAGGTTTAAGCTAATTTGTCAGGAGGTCACACCCCAATTACTTTTTTCTATTGTATGAGTGTTGCTTTGTTGTGAAAGGCTATTTGTCAAGGTTTTTGCTATTAGACTGATTTTGAACCAGATTTACCTAATTTAATCATATCTTACAGTCTTACCTGTCCTTGGTCCAGGAGTATCCTTGCAGCCAGTTCAGCAACGTCCTACAGGAAAGGAAATGACAGTGTTATTAGTAGAAGCCGGGCTTTAGGTTATTTCTTATTTTACAGAAGGTTTTTTTTAGAGATAGAAGATCATTTTTTCCTCTTTACACATGAAGACAACGGACTAAAATAAAAGAACGTCATAAGATAGATGAAAGATATATTTTCAGAAACCACATAACAAAATAAAAACTTACGTTAAGTTGCACTTAAACTATAAACAGTAGTATCACTATTATTTGTGTTACTTTGCCTAAGACAAAAACAATTCTTTTGTTACTTTAGTGTTAACCAATAAAAGTGAAAGCTAAAAATCAAAAAATCTGATGTTCTGTTGATGTTCTCTATTCTTGTAAATGAGGCCTTGCTTGATTTAAGATGGTGGGTTTAACTTCTTCGGTGCTTGTGGCATCTTAGGGATCATTATGGCTGAAGCCTGGAAGTGATTTTTTACTAATTTGCTACATTGCATCCTTAAATCCATTTACTCAAGCAATTAGCAGTGAAGCTGAAGGAGTGGGTAAGTGAGGAAAAACAGAGAGATCTAGAGTTAATAAATGGTAGTAGATATGTTGATATGTTTGATTTTTATTGTTTTACATTAAATGTACCATACCTAAGGGCTATGAGGTCACTATATTGACACCACTCTTCAGTGTGGGTAGTGTTACTGTGTAAAGATGACTCGGTGTTAGCTATCAGTGATGTGTTTAAGAATGAAGTCAGAAGAAGCTGCCTTATAGGAAGCTATATTTTCTTCGACACATTGGGATGTGTCTGAGTTTCATTCAGGCTGCGAGATAAGGAGAGAGAGCAAGACATTCAGCAGATAACATGAAGGCTAAATGGAGTGTGCTGTAGCAAAATCGCTTTGTTTGGTCTGTCTGTCATGAAACAAGTTGGGTTTTTAAAATGTTAGCAGCATTTTGGTAATCTCAGATTTAAACTAGGGATCTAAATTCTGTAGACAATACACACAGTCTTAGTAATATTAGTTGCATTAACTGCTAATTTAAAATACTGAAGACAATTTAAAATGTCAACTTGATCATTTTGTCCTCATTTCAAAACAGTGACTCCCTGATGTACAGGGACTACTCTCTCATGTACATGGTGTGACGTCGTCCTCCTTTTCTAATATAAATGATTAATGATTGCTCATGGTATGGAGGTTAGAAAAAAGAATTTCAGTGCTGCTCTTATATCTTCTTCTATGATAGCTCAGAGAGATCAAAACCGGCAAGTGAAATTGTTAGAAATAATAACACATTTAACAACTTCAGGTCAACTCTTCTTTGATATGTGGTGGAGGCAGAAACACTCCTAATCAATAACGTAAGACCAAGAAAAAAGTTATATTCAAATATTCAAACTTCATGCAGTTAGATAATAACCAGCCTGTAAACTGAGCTATTTTAAATTTTAAAATGAAGAAACAGAAGCAAGAGAAAAAAAACAGAGATGCAAGTGGTTGAAATTGCATCTAAATTCAAACAGTTTCATCAGCTGGTCAAAAGGTTCAAAAGATCATAAACCCATGAGATCATAGATGACGGTAGGGCATCCATCGCCTGGAACTGACACTATGTGGCATCCATCCACAAATGTTTTCAATTTCAGTGCCCCATTTTAGTGCTCCAATGTAATGTGGGGTGGGAGGAGACATGACCCTTGAATATGTTTTTTTGTTCTTTGGGCCCCTCTTCTGTAAATTCTGTCCTATGGTTATTTAGGTGCAGTCAGGATCAGCAAAGACCTTTATTGAGTCAAAGATCAGCCTCTGTCTACACGGCCACTGGATCCTCTGGCTCAGCACAAGTAAAATGTTTTAGGTTTATCGCTTGTGTTGTTTGTCCATCTTAGTGTGTCCAACTTCTGCCTCTCGATCGTTGCGAGAGGCCTTGCGTGTGCTCCTCAACATCTTTCCACGTTCTAGAACAGAGAGGCTTTGGCCTTTGCGATCAGGGGGTCATAACAGAAGATTAAATGAAAGCCAGCTGATGAACAGTCTGCTTGAGTTTAAACTTTAAATAAAACACAAAATAATTTGCCCACTTTGTTTGTTCGTCTCTTGATTCTGTTTCTTCTTTTTGCATTTTAAAGTTCTATTTGTATCCTGGCTATGATCGTCTAGCATAATTTCTTCCCTGGTCTTAAGATTTTGATGAAGAGTATATCTGCCTGCTTACTTGATTTCAAAGAACACTATAAACATTTTTTATATTTTGCTTATTGATGCTATTCCTTCTTCAACCACCAGGTGTCATTGACAAGCCACCTGATGTTGCCATGTGGATGTCTCCCTCCAGAGCAGAGCAGAGCAGAGCAGGATCTGATCCCTCAGGGTTTGACGTCAACCCAGTAGATATGAGCCAGCTCTGCAGCTCTGTTCACACACTTAAACACAAACACTCACTTATGTACAGGCTCAAAGACTTTCACCTGTATGCATGGAAGGCAGGTTGTCTGATGAAGGATTTGCTCAGACCCAAGAGTGAAAACACTGACTCTGGGATACACACAAGTTCTGCCAGCATCTGATTTCAGGCAAGCTCGGTTCGGACTGAAAATGATCACTACACGAGTTTTTCTGTCTACCTTATATAATAATAGTAATAAAAACGTGTTCATTATATGTAGCATAATCTCTGACCTTGGCAGCATCAGCTTGACCCGTGAGTAAAGGCTTTTCCTCTGTGATGGCGATTTCCTGCATCTCGGATGTCATGGTTGCTCCTCCTGTAGATAGAAAAGAAAAACAAAACTTCTCAGTCTACCTCCCTTCTAAAATTTCTCACTCTGTGGTTTAGACTGTGATATGTCCACAGAGGTGTCTGTTACACAAAGATGCACACAAACACAGATTGTAGCCTGTGCATTTCGGCACATACACAGGGAGTGATTAAATACTGCATGCAATCATTGTCCTCTGGGACTTAAAATGGGCTGTGGGGCCTTTTGAAAGTTAATTAGTAATTAGTGCCAGCAGAGATGAGCAAAAAAGGATTGTGGGGGAAAAAAGCCCAGCAAAAAGAACCAATGGAAGGGGTGGAAGCGAAGATAGACACATTAAAATATAGGTGAGGTCACATAACAGATGTAGAAAACACACATCTGGTAGAGATTTACCATAAATATGCAGCAACATGTACAAACGCATGCAGAAAAAATGACATTATTGTGTGAAATGATAGCAACCTTAGGGGATGGCTGATTGTGAGAAACCAGAGGGATGAGAAAAACACCTTTACAGCCACAGCGTGATACTGGGTGTTACTGTGAGTGTATGAGAACAGCCATGAGCTAAATACTACACCTAATGGAATAGCTAAGAAGTTGGTTTATTAGAGTTCATATAGACACTCCCAACAGTTTAACTGTTTCAACATGATGGGAAGATTCAACACTTCATAATAACAAGGACACGTTGCCTGATAACTGTGCCAACACTAGGATTAGCTGCTTATATAGTGTCTCCTTTGCTTGAAAGTAATCGTATTACTCAGGTAAAAAAAAATATATTTATATATTGGAAAATGGTGGCTGACTTATTGTGCAAAAGTTTAGATCAGGTAAGGTGGTAATAAAAAAGCCAAGGTAATGTCAAAGTTAACACTAATTAAGAATGTTTTCTAACAATAAAGCCACAGTTAGCATTAGCTTCCAATTTAGCACTCCTCCCTCACCACGTCTACTCAATTTTCCCGCCAAAAAATGGTGGTGCACAAATAGTGCAAAACTTAAGATAACAAACATATACTGGGATTACAATTGCCTACAGTTACTAAAAACTCCCTTATTAAGCCCGGATGTTTTCACAGTAAGCACAAATTAACACTTTCCTTCAACATTGAGGCTAGGATTATTATAAGCTACTAATGTAGCTCTTCCGCATTGCCAGTGATGCCAAATTAGTCAAATGTTTATCTAACAGTCGGTCACTGACATAAGTTACAGAACTATTACTGCTAAATTGAAGTCATAATAAACCCTTGGTAATTAAAAGTTAGCACAAAAGAATGAGGTCTGGTAAAGAGGTCAGACATAGCATTAGTTACTACTTTAGTTCTTCTCCATACTCTGTGTGCTTTCACGCAAAGACAAAAATAAGACGAGACAGAAAAAAACCCAGATGTGGCATGACAGAATGAGAAGCAAAACATAGCAGAAAAGCATGGCACTACTTTGTTGCTATTTTATCCACGTTCCTTTTCTGTTAGTCAATGGCATCGTTTGCAGTCAATAAAAAAACAATACTCTGAGATTTAAACATCCATATATCCTAATAGCTGTTGCTATTTTATCTATAAACTGGCTATTAGTGTTTTAGATATTGTTATTGCCTGAAGTACATATTAAAAATGATTTAGAAGGCAGCGTTAGCCTTTATGAAGAAGCATCATTGTTTATATGACATTTATTGTGAATGAGCGTGGACAAGTCATGCTTTTAGAAACTGATGACTGTATTGTGTCTGCAGGTCTGGCATTACATTAGAGGGGCGAAGAAGACGGGTTAGTGTGTCTGTGCGTGCATTAGGGCGTGCACGCATCACCAAATGAACAGCTTCCCCCCTTGGGGAAATTATTAGTCACCAGAGAAGGCCAGCATGCGCAGCTCTCCTGTTCCCTCTTTATATTCTGTTTTATAGGCTTCCAACACATTTGTCAATCTATTTTTTAACCTCATCTTTTTCTGTTACATTTTGTCATTTGTTTTCGTAGTGCCTATACTGCCGCCTATGTAAGTGCTCTAATTTGTCTTCTCTGGCTTTGCCCTTTGTGTTATTGATCTAAAACATAGGGCTGAAACATAATAAAAGCTATACACAAGGAAAGAAACCATACAAACAGATTTGAAGCATCAGTTGTCAGATCCATTTTATATTGTTGTAACGGCTACTGTCTTCAACATTTAGATAACCAAGCAGGGCAAATCTTTTCAATGTCACATGTCCTATAAGCTCAGCTGTGTTCACTTGCATGTGATAGCATATATACATGACCCACATAAACATTGGGCACATGCCAAGCTCTGCCTCTCTGCTACAACAATGTCATCTTTAAAAAGTCACAACAATCTAACATTAAAATAAAAATGCATCAATTCCTGAAGAGGGCAATTATAGAGAACAATTATACTCACTTAACATGGAGACTGTCAGGTCATTTCAGCTGAAGACTGATATAATGTGGTGTTATAATCTACTGAACACCACTGGCTTTATCTGACTAAAATAGGAACATGTCATTAGGTATCAAGGCATTTACTGATCTCTAGCTGCACTTCCACTAGTTATGAAGCGTTTATACTGTAGTTAATCAATTGTCCCACAAGAAGGTTGCTATTTACAAAAACAGGAACAGAGCAGTAGAGCTATTAAACAACACAACAGGCTTAATGGGAAAGCCTATCAGAGTGGGAGATAAAACACAAAAATGAACAGAGTGTGAAGGGAGGATTAAAACTTTCAGGTTAGTGTTGGACTTTGTTCTGCCCAACAGCCTATAAAGAGCTCTGCAGATTTATCCTGGGACGTCACTCTTCTCAGTCCTACAGCAGTTATGATCCACTCAAATGGTAAATTGTGCCTTCAATAATGGTGCTTTTCATTTGTTTTGGAAGCCAGAAGTCAGATATAGAAATTATGTAACAGCCAACATAACAGTGTCAGAAAATGAGTAGATTTTACAAATTGTTTTGCTCAGCAACCAGGCTCACTATTATTATTCTCTCAGCATTCTAGCCATTTAAAAGCTGTAGTGACATGCTTACTAACAGAGGTTGGACTTTACCCTGTATCTGATCAATTTAATGAGATACAAAGTGACAGAAGGACAAAAACCGTTTATTACCACAGCTATCAGTCCATTTAATGTGTGGTGGCCATGTTGGATTGAGGATGAATTGGTGAGAAATTTCCCGAGCTGGAAATTTCAAGATCCCAAATAGATCACAGCATACGACAGGTTTGCTGCCTCCAGCTAATTTTCCATGTTTTCATGCTAGTTATCCTAGCATGAAAAAAACTACGTTTTCACCATTAATCACCCCCTGAATCTTAAAAACAGACTTGTGTTCAAAGCGCCAGCAGGGCTTAAATGTTTCTGATCAATACAAAGTATATACAAAATGCAGATTTCAATAATGATTTCATTTATTAACGAGGAAAAAAGCAACCCAAACCAAAAAAAAAAAGGTAATTCCCCCTTGATAAATCACAAAATGAAGCCAGGAAGCCTGGAAGTCAGGAAGTCTGACTCAGCAGGTCAAAGCTTTACAAAACTGTTGATCAGAAATTATCCACCGAATTCTGATCAGTGCAGCTCTGATGGTTGTAATACAATCAGCTTAAAAATTAAATACTATGCATCTTTTTCTCATATTTTATGAAATACAGAGACAGATAAGGATAAGCGGGTCCAAACAATGTATGGATGCATGGATATTTTGTGAAGAATGTTGTGTTTAAAAGAGATTGTACATCTTTAGTTATTTAGACTAACAAATTCCTAAAAAAGGTAATTAAAAAACAAGAAAAATGTTTCTATAATTCACACTTGATAAAAAAAAAACTAAATTTAAAACTAAAAAACTATAACTAAAATTAAAAAAACATTTTGAGAGGATGAATCCTTTAGGTTGGACTTCATAAAATGCACATTCTATGCCAGTGATGTCAGTATTATGTACAAAGGTGCAGATGTACAGCAACAGTCGACTGTTTTCACATCTAATCAGCTGGTCAAGATATTATAACAATAAACAAATAAACAAATAACACTGCCTGGACTGTTCTACTCTATAGGTTTACCTCTAATGATTTGCTGCAAAACCTGGTAAACATATTTAACAGTAACGCAGATTAATTTATATTTAACTAGAAAAGCACTCAGACCTCTGCCAAGGCAATAGGGTCATTGAAGCATGTCAGCATTTTTCTGTACTAATGAGCTTTACTCTGGATGACTTCTGGCCCCTGCATGTCAGCAGCTGACAGGGTGATGGGAAACCTGTGGGAAAATTCCCCAAAATTGTCACAAAAAAACCCTTTGGTTCCCCCGGGGAAATGATTTTAAAAAAATCTTTCAAAAAAACAAATCTTTGTTTTCCCTTTTCCCCAAATGCGCTTTTTTGTCTGAAAATGGCATCCAAATCCGCTCATAACTTACTGAGATATTTTGCAAACAGACGGACGGACGGACAGACAAATCAACATAGACAAAAACATAACCTTTGACTTTGACTGGGCCATGCTAACACATGAATTTGCTTTGATCTACTGTAACCCCAGGTTTCGGCCTTGATTGCCCTGTATTTAGCTCCATCCATCCTCCATTAACTCTGCCAAGCTTCTGTGTTGCTGCAGAAGAAAAGCAACTCCACAACATGATGCTCCCACCACCAAAGCCTTTTAAAAATGCAGATTTTGGGGTTTTTGGCTGATGTACCAAAAATTAGTTTTTTAAACCCCCCAAAAAGATATTTAGTTTTTGAAAAAAATAACTTTAGTCTCCCTCGCCCCCACCCCAAACCCTTTTTCCCTTTCCCAAAATTTTTTCCCGGGTTTTTTGGCAAAACTGCAAACCTGAACTTCCTATCTGTTACAAAGACTACCTTTCATAACAGCAAGATTTAGTTTTTCCCAGTAACTAATAGTTTGGGCCCTTAAAAACCCTCATCTCTTTTGGGTTCCCAACAGAGTTTTCCATTTGACCTTTTTTTGCATCTTTCTTTTATAAAGTTCTTCTTATCCAGGCTGTCAGCTTAAAAAATTTGGAACAGCCCCCAAAAGTGTTTTAAAAAGGGTTTTCCAGTTGGGCCACAGCTTGAAATTGGTTTTTTTTTGGGAAGGATGGTTTTCCAATCTCTGAGACGTTTTAAAACGGGAATGTCCCCGATTTTTTTCCTGAATTTTTTATTTATTCTCCAACAAACCTTTCACGGGAAAAGTGGATTGGGGGTTTGAAACACACACAGTGACTTTTTTTTAACTATTATATTTTTTTTTCCCCAAAACCAAAGTTTACCACAGTAAGAAGGGCTGAACCCCAAAACCCTGCAAGGTTCCACTTTTTTTGGATTTGTTTTCATAAACAAAATACCTTTACTTTGTTTTGGTCTATTTTAAAATCAAACCCCAAAAAAAATGCACCAAGTAAGGTGAATTTTTTAAACGTCCCAAAATTTTAACAAAAAAGGCCCAAGGTTGTAGTGATACTTTTTTTTAATTTACAAAGGCAGGCAGAGGGGGTGGAGTGACATGGCCAAACAGTGGGTTTTTTACAGCACTGGGGGGTTTGGGCTTCATGTAAAAACCTCAGGCCTTTTTTTTTTACTCAGTGCTTTCACAAACACTCACTTTCCCCATACAGTTTGCTGATGTCGTAACATGTAATCAGGCTTACTCCCTCCATCATCCATTATTCTTTATCTCAGCTGCCTCTCTGAGTCTGTGTGTTTCGGAGCGTGTAATAATTGCTAAACTGCACAGGAGGCATCGTCTGTCACCACAGAAAGAGAGACAGAAAGATGGTGTGATTTTCATAGAAAGCACGAGGGGAAGGACGCGGACATGGGAGGAGGGGAACATGTTTGCTGGGGTTTAAAGGGAAAAAAAAGTGAGTCTCGTATCCCTTTGGGGACTGCACTTCCCAAATTTTTCAGCTGTCCCCACAACAAATTTTTTTTTGGGGTTCCCATCTGCTGGAAAAGGAAAAAAGTTTTGACGTCTTAGCCGTCACGCTAAAATTAACGAAATTTTTCCCAAAATTTTTTTTATGTGCGTTTCATTAATCGTTAACCCAGGTGATATTAAGTTTGCCCCCATCCTGTTAGCAGGCCGCCTCGATCCAACATGTCACAGTCTGTTTTTATCAGTGCCTACTGCCAGGCTGCACCCTCCTGACCCTGATCTCTACAGCAGTGTCAAGCTCACTCCATGTCCCTGTCCTTTGGGGCTGAATCACCACACAGCGACTCGGAAATGGGCTTCTAGCTGCTGCAGTGAACATAGCAGAACCACCAGAGTTATTTATTTATTGAAATAATTAACTGAAAAAAGTAACATAAAACTGAAAAGATGTCAGTCTTTTGAAAGAATCCAGTCAATACGACACAATTTTAAAAAATGCCACAGCAAACAACAAAAATATTTTTTACATTGTGTTTAATGAATGTTTTTCAAATATCAGGAGTTTTATCTTGTGTGGTTTCTAATGTCATTGTTTTAATATGCAATCAGACCTTCTCTTGATAGAAACCAATATATATGGACTTAGATACCAGATATTTACTTGGTTTCACTGCTATCTTATAAACCCACCCTCCGACTCTGACAGCTTTATTTCTGTCACCAATCACCCTTGACACATCATCCATCTGCTACATCCTGTCTGCGCCCTCTTCTTCATCTCTCTTGTCCACTGCCTGTGCTTTGAACAGGTACTTAAACTCATATACCTTCAGTACCTGCAGCATGTCTTGCTCTCATACACAAACTGCCGTAGTCTTGACTCTACTGCATTTCATTCGTCTTCTCTTCAGAAACCTCCAGCTATGCAGGCTCTCCTCCACCTGCTCCGGATTCTTACTGCAGATCGAAGTGTCTTCCTCAAACATAGTCCATGGTGGCTACTGCCTGACGTTCTCTGTCAAGGTGTCCATTACCGCTGCAAACAAAGGGCTCAGAGCTGATCCCTGATATAACCCCACCCAACCTTTAGCCCATTCATTACTCCTACCACACACCTCACCACTCTCTCGCAGCTCTTGCATCACATGCTTTATCAAGATCCACAAAGCCTCAGAGCAAGTGGTTTTTTCTGAGCAAATCTTAAACAACTCTTTTTCTGTACTTTATAGGTGTGGCTAATAAGCTTAATCTCCACTACAGCTATGCACATCACGTTACCCTATAAAAACAGTTGTATTGACTGCACGTGTTAAACCTTCTGATCCAACACTTAGCTCAGGGGTAGAATTTGTGGTCATTTCCTTCCTATCTCCAATATCCTTGCAGTTTTGGTCTTTGCTTAAGTATCTTTTCTGGGTGTTTTGTACCCGCTTTGACAAGCGAAGATATCAGGTAATTTTCTATCACTGAAATTTTATCTGGCCCATTTTATAAACATAACTTATTTAACATTAGAGCCAGCCAAGTTTGATTTTAACACACTAATCATGTGACATATGACTTATCGTATTGGAGGCTTGGCACCACCCTGTAAAAAAAAAAAAAAAAACAGAAATGAAATAACATACAAACAAGGTTTGAAAGCTCCAACCACAAAACTGCAAACATCATTGTCAGATTTTGAAGAAACAATGGCGTGTTAAGCTGGAGTAAAACTGTTAAACAAATTGACTATATTCTAACATATAAAATCATGCATGGTCTAGCCCCACTATCACAGCAGTCATTTGTTAAGTGAAACAAACAGGTCAACTGGAGCGAGCTGTGGAGGAGATTTCACTATCCCATTGCCCATTCCAGTATTGATCATCTGATACTTGGCCTATTAATGTCTACTGTAAGGTAATTGGGTTATGTAACTCTAAAAAATAAATAATATAAAATTTCCACCAGCCACCACAGCAGATCAAAGAAAAATCTGGATTTCCACCTCTAGATGGTGGTGGTGGTTTGAAGTACCGGTATCAGCTTAATTACAACAAGAACCTTAGTAAAGCAAGCACCAGGTAAAGTTTAAGTAAAACAAAATGAACTGAAGTACAAACATTCATAAAACTTAAATCTTCAGACCAACAAAAAATGAAGGTTTCCATCAGTCAGTTGAATCATGAGTACACAAAGGATCACACCTACAACTTATGGAAGCAGGAAGCATCAGAAAACTGTAAAGATAATAAGATGACTGCTTAAAAAAAACATGTTAACAAATCAAGCGTAATCCAACTGTAAAAAGCAATGTTGGCAAACTTACAGAGGCAGCACATTTGACCATCTCCTCTCCATAAATGTTTCCTACTGCTTTTGATCTCAACTTCTCAGAGTGAACACAGGCCAATTCCAGCCAACTGGATTACTCATTTTGTGTTAAACTTGGTTTACACTGACGCATACACATGTCACATGTGAAGAAATGAAGATGTGTGGAAAATCTCATAAAATCAAATCTAAGAGGACGTTTATTTGAAGGAGGTGAGCCAAAGGCGGTGTCTGTGTAATCTCCATAACTGAGTGAGGAAAAGGAATCTTTAAATTCAGCTATTTGTCATTGGACATAGAATAGCTGAAGTTTAAAGAGCATGTATTTCTGCCAGGACAAGACAGCTGCATTAAACAGAATATCTCAGCGTCCAGATCTTCCTGGTCTCCATAAAATTTTAGAAACTTCAGCAGAGAAAAGCGTTTCCGCCACAGAATAAAACTGTTTATTTCACCAACAATCCAGAATTTGACAGACCCAGCTGCTTTTACAAGGTAACTTTACCGCCATTCTCCCATCTCCTTTCAATTTCAGTCAACCTCTTAGATTTTCTAACACCTCTCAAATTGTTCCTGACTTTCTCCGTTGCTGACTTTCCATTTGTCACTCATTGGTTCTCATCAGTTTTTGCTGGCTGATTTCAGTAAGACCGCAGCTCTTTGTTTCACTTCATCCATCTTCCTGTCTCGCTCTCTATTATTTTTCAGCAGCCGACAACAAGTGAAGACAGAAAATGGGCAAACGTTGTGATTGGCAGACTCGTCCCATTGATCAGGTCTTTCACTGCCTCCAGCTCTAAGTTATAAGCCTACTTTAGACTTCAGAGACTGCTCATGAACCCATCCAGATCTACAGACGGCTGAAGTCACAGTCACGCATTAAGGTCACCTATATTGAGAAAGTCGGCTGAAGGCTAAAATGTGAAAACGTTAAACCTGTGGCATTCAGCAGACATGCACGGCTGTTTCAACATGTGGAGCCATTGCTTTGAAGAGTTTTAAGACAGAAGATGAAATGTTTGAGGTCAGAAGCAGAAGGCAGCCTAATAGTTCAGGTCATTTTGGCTTTTAGACCCTCTTCAAAAAAACGAGTCCCTGACATTTTACAAAGACAGCTGTTTTGGGACCAATCACTGTGCTAGGCAAATGTCACAGCTTGTTGTATAATATGACATTAGAGGATTTTAGATCAGTTCATCTGCACCCGTCTTAAAAACTTCATTGGTCTGTTTAAGTTTATCACTGTCCTGGCCGTGAGCTTTTGGTACATTTTTAGCTCAGTCTCCTTGTATTGTACCTGTGTTCCCTCTTCCATGCGTTTGTTTTTAGTGATTGTGCTTCCCTGTTTTACTTTGTTGAAAGGAGTCCTAATGTGACTTAACATTAGAATGGCAAAAAATAAACGTACTTACTTAAAAAAGTTGATTTAGAGGCTGTATATCTCTTATTTTTGATGAGGTTGTCACTTAGTTTTCCTTTCTCGATTTTACCTCCTCATTGAAGCACTTATTCCACCAACTGATTCAGTTTTTTTCCAGGTTCTTTGGTGGATTCTGTGCGTTCTTTAGTTTTTTGTCTGCTCTGTTCTCCAAGCTGTTAGCTGACTGGCTTTGCTGAAGATTATTTTTGCCACTCATCTCTATTTTCATAAACTCTTCAGCCTGTGTCTGTGTTAGTTTGTTATCCTGTGTAAAGCTTTTTTGTTTTTTCAATTAAAGTTCATAGTTGTTCTTGTTTAAGAGTGTGTGCCTGACATCAGCTTTACTGTGAACTGAGAACCACAACTCAAAGCCAAACTAGATTTTCTGGGGCGATTTGTTTGAAAGCGAGAGGATCAGTTTTATTTTAAGAACTTAACTATTTTAAGAACTAACTTTATTTGGTGAAAAGGAGAGTAAAAGATGGCTCTTTTAATTGTAAAGGTCACAAAGACCCGCTGTATAGCATCAGTGCATCAGAGGGAAATGATAAAAAGCATGTAGGTGTTGTCAGACAGGAAAAAGACTGTAAAGTGCTTCCAGTGAGGTTATTCTGCTGTAAAAATACAGCAAGAAATTAGTTATATCAATATATTGACATTAACTTCAGTATTGGCTGATGTTGTCAGCAAAAAACAAAGTTAATGCAGTACCATAAGTAAAATTGGGCTCATATTAATAACCAATGTTAATTTCCATTTCTCTGTGGTTTGTGAACGTGTTTTGGGGGGGAGGGGTAGTCTGGGTTGTTTAACTGAAGAAGAGAAACAAATTCAGTGTCTGTGTTAAAGTCTGACACTTAGGATAATGTCGGCAAAGTCATGGAAAAAGGCTTTTCACATAAACAAAAAACAACAAAAAATCATGGATTACATTTTTTTGGCACTTCATTGCTAATCCAAAGTAAAACCTCAGAGGATTTCCCATCACAATAGTGAAATGTGTACTACAGATTTACCCCGGTGCTGACAGCAAGGCTCACACACATAGTGGAGAGCCCCAGGTGTTGAATACACAGCAACTTTGAGGACTTTTATCTGTCCGCTCTCCTGAAGCGAATCCTGTTAGTCTGCTGGGCCTCAGTGCTGTCACATCTGGGCACCACCGTGACAGTTTTAGATGTGCACAGGGCACCGGGAGGTGTAGTCATGCACACAGATTACTTGCTGAGGTCATACTTTCTTTCTAACTGTTCAGCACAGTCTTATATGGGTGGAACGCAAACAGAAGGAAATGAATACTTGAAGAAAAATGCCCAGCATTTCACTGTATGCTTACTAAGGCTCTGTTGGTTATGTGCAAAGGTAAATGTCACAACCAAGATACAGATTAATCCGACTAAAAATGACTGCACGTTTGTGAATAGTGATCTAAATGCCAAACCTGTGCACAAGATTACAGCAAGCAAACACTGATGTAACAGTTCAGTTTTTGTCTCTGTTTGGCTTTGCTGTTTTTATCAACATAATGCATCGCTAGACAAACCCCACTGCCACAGTAGTACTATGACATTTTTTGGTCATTTCAACACACACACACACACACACACACACACACACACACACAATCTCTTGCAACCAGTTTGCTGGACAGAACAAAGCGCGAGACATAAAAAATGAGCGACAAATGTGTCGACAGAACAGGGACATGACAGTAGCCTCCATGGAGACCCTGAAGGGAGGCAAAGCTTTCCTATGCCCGTTTACGCCAAGCTTTCACTAACTCCGTCTCCTAAATATTTTTAAGTCCACTACTCAGTAGCTCAGTGAAGCTTTTCTTTTCCGAGCTGCCTATAATTCCCTCCATCATGACCTCATCTCTGAGCAGACTTACGGGCTCTCACTCTCACTTGCGACAAAAGGTTCAAAAGCAGATAATGATTCACTTGATCCTCAACAGGGTCAATGTGAATGAGCCTTCAGCAAATCATCATGTTTCCTCGCTGGCTCCTCAAGTCATTTATCATAATGACACAAATCAAATCTATTATAGGCAGCTATGACACAATGGTTGGTCTTCATACAGTATCCGAAGGGCAGGCCACATTTTCCAGTTTATTTTCTTTCTCTCCCTTCATCAATGTCTCCACCACTCTAAGCTGAAATATGTATGTCTGTCTGCACAGAAGGGGGTAAAAATCTATCCAACACACCAAATATATTACTGGCATGCGGAATTTGTGCAAATAACACCTGAAATATCTTATCCTACTTAAAGCAGTCCTTTGTGATGATATCATATCAGTGATCAGTGATATTGGTACTTGCAAACAATGTTATGATGATTGCAAGTTGATATATTATTGTGCAGCTCTACAAAAAACACTTTAGAGCATTTTCAGCTTTAGGAGTATGTTTCTATCAGCTTTGCACATCTAGATACAGAAATTTCTTTACTATTCATCTTTGATTGTATGGAGAGTATCAGTAAACAGCAGTTTTTAAATCTTGCCACATGAATATGATTTGGTGGCATGTTTGCTAAGCAGCAGCTCAACCATTATAGATATAACAAAAGCATAAAAATGAACGACACAAAAAAGATTTTTTTCTTCAACATTTAATTTCAAAGCTTGTGAGATGCTTTTTTGTACAGTTAAATCACTTTATGTCAATTTAAAATCTAAAGAAGCAATCCAACAGAATGATAAAACCTGTCAGTGCTTCACTTCCTTTAATTATGGCTGGTAGCGCACCACAAACTTCCAAGAAGTCTCCTCCGCTGAAAAGGAGAGCAAATAATGATGAGCATGTGCTCCTTGCCTTCACTCTGTTCATCCATCACATTCAGAAACTCTCTCGGCTCTCAAGCTTTTAGCTGGATCGCTCTATAACCTCGCTGGAATATTTATCAAAGCAAAGCATGAGCTGAAGCAGTAAATACGCAGAGTAATGCTGAGGCGATACAAAGCATGGCAGCTTGTCTTGCTCAGATTGGAGTGTGTTTATTCAGGGATGTAAAATAAAAGAGGAAATAAATGAGATTTGGACAGCTGAATCGATCTTCCCGATCTGGGTCAGGAGCCCCCAGATGAGCACATGATCATGGACACAGACACAGAGAAAGGCTTCCACTAACTGACCTTCCAACCAGGGTAAATTGATATTGTGAGACAATTGGCTGTGAGATGAAAGAGATAAACAGCCTGGTGCACGGATTTTCTGCTGCAGCCCAACTTCAACCAGCTTCTCTTCTAGAAAACTCCTATTGAACTACAACGTAGAGGCAGAGTCCTGTTTCGGAAAGCTGAGGCAGAGCTAAAAAAGATGAAGCTTAAGAAGAGCTGTATGAAAGTAGATTAGTAAAAGTCTTCCTTCCTACAGCTGTGTTCCAAAAAAAACATTATACTGAATTTCCATCCGAGTTCTTGACAGGGTTCCTCACTCATCTTTCCCATTTACCAACAATTATACATTCCCGATGACGGCTGAAATAATTAAATATTTGAAACTTTCTACAATGCATGTCTAATGGTAAAACTCCCGTTCAAACTGTGGTGCCAAACACAACACAAACTGAAGAAGAAAAAGAGTCAAACCACAGAACATAGGAAGACAATCAACAAGCATGCTTGTTTTGAGGAACTGTAATAAATACTGTTTGAGGGAGGTTGCTATGGAGCAGACAAATCAAAATCAGCATGAATATGTATTAGAGAGGTAATGTGGAAAAGCGCATTACACCCCGACTGAAGGTCCTTCCACGAGCAACGCCTGGTGATAATGTGAAGTCTGAGATGCTCCTTATTCTGGTATTGCAAACACAGCAAAGTACATTCGCCTTTTAAACAGCATATATGTCCCTCAGAAAATAATTCTACTGCTTCTCAACAAGTAGAAGCAGAAAAGGATTCGTAGAGGAAGTACAATCTTCATATTGGTCCTATTTTGTCCCTAAAACCCGAGTGCTCAGTTTGGTATCGTCCTTTCTATAGTGTTCGATGGAGATGTTAGCTTTGGCCCTCATAATTTCCCAAATATCAAGCTCATCTGCTCAGCTTCTAAAACGTTAACCATCAGGAGTGTGTGCTCCATGATCAGGAGCAAACCAAAAGAGAAAAATCATTGCAAATCTAGAATATTTTAGACATCGTGGCCTGAGTTTCAGTTTTGACTGATAAAAGAAGTACCGTTTTGTAGTATATCTGGATACCATGTTTTTGTTGCAGTGTAGCTGCCACATATTTCAATTTTTTTTTAACTTTTTTCATATTTTTTTACATGTGTCAACAATAGTACAGAACTGGCAGATTCTGTATAAAAATTGTTAAAGATTAAAGGTGAACTTAAAGCTCAAGGAACATCAGTGTCAGATCGCACCATCTGACGTTGTTTGAGGCAAAGTGGACTTAATGGGAGACGACCAAGGAGAACACCATTGTTGAAAACAAATCAGAAAAAAACCAGACTGGAATTTGCCAAACTACATGTTGACAAGCCAAAAAGCTTCTGGGAGAATGTCCTATGGACAGATGAGACAACAATTGAACTTTTTGGCAAGGCACATCAGCTCTATGTTCGCAGACGGAAAAATGAAGCATATGAAGAGAAGAAAACTGTCCCTACTGTGAAACATGGAGGAGGCTCTGTTATGTTCTGGGGCTGCTTTGCTGCATCTGGCACAGGGTGTCTTGAATCTGTGCAAGGTAAAATAAAATCTCAAGACTATCGAGGGATTCTAGAGAGAAATGTGCTGCCCAGTGTCAGAAAGCTTGGTCTCAGTCGCAGGTCATGGGTCTTGCAACAGGATAATGACCCAAAAAACAGCTAAAAACACCCAAGAATGGCTAAGAGGAAAACATTGGACTATTCTGAAGTGGCCTTCTATGAGCCCTGACCTAAATCCTATTGAGCATCTTTGGAAGGAGCTGAAACATGCCATCTGGAAAAGATACGCTTCAAACCTGAGACAACTGGAGCAGTTTGCTCATGAGGAGTGGGGCAAAATACCTGCTGAGAGGTGCAGAAGTCTCATTGACAGTTATAGGAATCGTTTCTTTCATTATCCAAGGGGTACCAACAATTTTGTCCACGTGTGTATGTTCTGAATCAGCTGGACTTATAAAGATTGGAAATCTAGAGAGACATTATTAAACCAAACAAAGGGACTTTAACCAAAGCTATCCGCCTGGGTCTGACTGTAGGAGAAGCAGAATAAATGAACTGAGGGGACATTATGAGCGAGCTACATGGCTGATAACACAATCTCTTACAGCACAACAGCCAGCATACGAGTGTTCACTGTGAGTACAGAAGACTTTCACTGACTGGGAAATGATCAAAGAGTGCATGGAAGCTGTGGCAGAAACACTTTCAGATGGAAAAGAAGGACAAAAGAACTCAAAAGGACAAAATCTGAAAAATACATGAGAAAAAACACATCAGGCAGCCACTAAGAGACGAATGTTTTGCATATTCAATGTAACAAGAATATTGAGATGTGTCCATCATTAAAGTGTAAATTTTGCTTCAATGTGTTTCAAAATGACTCATGTATGACAGGCCACAAAGATGTAGAGACCAAAACATTCTATTCTGCATATTCTCCCAATTTCATTGATCTAAGTCCAAAACCACAAGAATCAATGTGCCCGTCTAGCAACCTCTAAACTGCTTAGAAGGCTTTCCACAAGGTTTTGTTTTTTCTTTTAGAAGCAAACTGCAAACATCTGCCTCCCTGCAGCCACCACGGCATCAGTGCAGGGTAGTGTTGTTACAGAGGTACAGTTTTAGTCACATTTTAAAAAAGAAATCTAGAAGCAACATCAGCATCAACGCCTATACTCTTGTAATGTTCCTATGCTTTTGATCGAATGTACTGTTACACTAATGAGAATGTTCCTAATAACAATAAAAAAGGATGAAAATAAGCAACATGAGGAATGTCCATGTGTTGGTTCCTTTTACAGTGAAACCTTTCATCACAAAACTCTCTTCCTCTATAACATTTAGTGAATGTGACAGTCCTCCCAAAATTCCCGAAGGCATCTGTGCATCATCCACAACACAATCAAATGATGTTGGTCAGATATGAAAATGAAACTAGTGGATTCAATTTTTTGGGGGGGGAAATGAAATAAAGTGAACAAACCACTTTTAAATTGGCAGCTTTTTTTGTTGTTGTGAAATAGATGAAAGTTAAGCGATTAGAGCTGAAAAATCATAAGCACTTTCTTCAAAAGGAAACCTCCATACTTGGCTAAAATCTCCCAATATCTTATAGGAGAATGTGTTATGGTCCTTTAAAACCAAACCAAACCTAACTGTTGGGCCACAATTCCAAAAGGGTTTGGCAAAAAACAACACTGTCACCAAAAGAACACCCACAGTGATACTTGGGGGAGGCGGCATCATGCTCTGGGAATATTGGTCTTCAAAAGAGGTTTGTCAAGATGTTTGAAAGCTTGAACAATTCAAACAACCAATCGGTTCTGCCCTAAAACTTGAATAAAGACAGATTTCAGGTTTCAGCATCACATCCATACTCAAACCAACAACTTCACTGTTGGAATGACCTAGCCAGATCTCAGAACAAAGAGGGTTCTCACAATGTGAGATATCAGGAGAACATCTGCACGGTAGAGTGGGTTAATGCTGTTGAGTCAAGATGTGGTGTGCTGATTCAAAAGTGTTTTTACATAGTATTAGTTAAAAGGTAACACGGTTACTGCTTTTTTCTTTTGTCATACTTTTACCCTTAAAGTATTCTTAAAGTATTTTTCTGTTGAATGTTACAGAAAAAATAGCAAAATGACGTGAAAAAGGTGTTCACATCACATCAACAACAAAACCTGGCGTTTCATCAGTAAACAGTGAGTTTTGCTGTGTAAACTTTTGAGATTCACTCTAAAAGTAAATGATCTAAGTAGCATCTCTGCTGGTATTCCTGTTGTCATACAGGAAAAACAAAGTAATAATGAGTTAATAACCAGGAGCAGGAGCCAAACCGCTCTGATTACAGTCATCTATACAAGAGACCAGAATGTTATTTAAACTATTCTATTCTTGTCCTCATAATGATTTCTTTTTTTCCATTGTTGTGGTGACAGCTGGATAGTAGTGATCTAACACAGGAAACAGGAAATGGAATTAATGCGCTAAAGTTAATGTTCTGAGCTCCACTCATCCTGATTAGGGCTGAAATGTTAGGAGTTGATTTAACCCCAGTTTCTGTGCCTCCCACTGTTTGCAATACAACTGGAAAGAGCAGAGTGCTTCCCAAAACTGGTTTGTTTTTAACAGATCTCACCAGCTCACATAAGACCATCAGCATCTCCAGTTATCTCTGTCTCACAAACCTTTTTATATATTATCTATGTTTTCTTGTTTCTTCACTGAAATATTCGGTGTTTGTACTTTACTTTAGTGATATTGATTTGGTCTTGATTTTATTTTTAAATCTTGTCACGTTTATTTTTGTATAACTCTGTCTTATTTTACAATATACTAAAGCCAAAGAACACATGATTTGGAGAAAACAAGGGAAACAAACAGTCATTATATGTATGTGTGCGTGTGTATATATATATATATATATATATATATATATATATATATAAAAAAGTATGAAACATTTTGAAAAACCTAACCATGTGACAGCATGTGTTCTCCAACATATTTAAACACATGACTATTTTATTATTATTATTAAACCTTTATTTTAACATAAAGATCCCATTAAAGTTAAACATCTCTTTGTCAAGGGAGTCCTAACCAAGTTAGGCAGCAGCAACTATGATAAAGTTACATTGTTACACATAAGTATCAAAAGAAATAGGAAATACATTTAAAGAAAAACTAAGAAAAGCATATACATTTAATGCAATTATGATCAAATCCAATCCGTGTCAATTTTAAAGCTCCTAAAAATGTTAAGCCTGTTAATTTCCAGTCATTCTGCAACATATTCCAAGAAAAATGAACATAGCCTTTAAATAACAAAAGCCTTTTTACCCATTCAAATGGAACTGAAAGCAACAGAAAGTCACATAAACGGAGGGAACAGTACTTTTCTGTGCAATTATATGTGAATGAAGGCAGTAGCTCAAGTAGGTTTATTCCCACTTACATCAAATCACACACAGGTGCCAAATATAAAAACATAATTAGTTCTTGGAACAGAAGTCCAAGTGCAAGTTGACCCTGAGAGAAGACTGACCTACAGCAGGCTCCTACAACTGCTGATATAAAAGAGCAGCCTGTACAATCAGAAAAATGTAACTTGTGTGGGAGGGGTGGGAGGAGGAAATCTCTCTAAGAAAAACATGAAGGTCTGACTAAAGTTTACCAGAAACAAAGACCAGGAGTTCTGGATTTAATTTATTTGGACATATAAGTCTCAACCTAAATTATTTGGACACCAGGACATATTTATCAAAAAGCAAATACATCATTCCATGAAAAGAACCTCATTCCAATGGTGAAGCATAGAGGTGGAAGTGTCATACTTTGGAGATGCTCTGCTGCTGCAGGATCTGACCAGCTGACCATCATAGAATCCTCCATGAATTCTACTGTGTATAAGAGAGCGCTTGAGGAAAATGTGAGACTACAAAAGCTGAAGCAGAACTAGATACTGCAACTTGACAATGAAGCAAATCGTTCAAGTAAATTTACCAAGGATTCACTGAGAATTAAGAAATAGAACATCTTAGGCTCAAAGATCAGGTCTTGATCCAAAACGCTGTGGGGTGAAATGAAATAGACTGTAGAGAAAACCTTTAAACATCTCACTGCCCAAAGTAAAATGGTTCCTCGGGTTGATGTAAAAGTGGAATTAAACCCTATGTAAAAGAATAACTCCGCTGCCAGACAAATTTTGAAAAATGCCACCAAAGTGAGCAGTGCCAGGTGTGGAGATGAGTGGAGGGGGTTAAGTGGGGGGTGGTCAGGAGGAGGAGGGAAAGTGGCAGCTAGCTTAATTTCATATATTGAAACATGGAGAGTTAGCAGAGCGACGCTAGTAGCTTTGCTATGGATGGATCATTTGAGGTGGAGGATTTTTCACCCCCTTCATCATCAGAGGTTAATAGAGGCTTTTCGGAGCCCAGTGGGCTTGAACCTTATCAGTTCGAGCCGCTGGCTCAAGGCACTGATTCGCTGATGCCCGAAGCTGGCACTGCCGCGGCAGTAGAGGAACAATTTCAACCACTTAGTCGCTACGGGGGGCATGTGTCTAAGTGAGATGGTTTTATACCCGAACGCGGGGCCTGTGACATAAGCATGCATTAAGCTGTACTATTAAAAAAGTTGAAAATTACTGTTGTTTTTTGGTAAGTTAAAGCAAATACATCATGCTATACACTTTTAGTTTACATTTTTTGTGTGAACACAGTGAAAACATCGTCATTCTTTCTTAATGTTATCATACTGGGAGAATCTCAAACCAGCGTTTGCCTTTTAAAAAGGTAGGCCAAGTCCAAAGGAAGCCTTTCAGGAAGCCAAGAGAACCCTAGAACCACTAGACTTTTACAGAGTAGTGTAACCAACATCAAACAGAGCTCCTTTAGCACCACAGACTGTTTCTGACAGCTACCATTCTGCTATTCTACTCTTGGCCATCAGTGGCAAGAGCTATATGATAAGCGGCCCCACGTCTTGTTGCTAGGAGATTTGTGATGTACATGTACACAATCTGTCCGGTATGAACACACCTAACATGGATATTGGACATGTTTGTTTGTGCCGGCTGGTCTTTTGCCCCACCCCCCTCTCTCCCATCAGTCTGACGATTTATTGACAAACACTCCTGGTTATGTGACACACACACACACACCTACACATGGTGTACCATCAGCTATGACAGATTGGAAGAATATTTGGAGACATTGGTTTAGAACCTAAAATCTCCCTGGCACAGATCATTTAGGAGACAGAGAGGAACGCTGGAGGACACTCAGCTCCACAGATCCAACCTGAAAGTATGAATGGAGTTTGGCCTGAATGTTCCCCTATAAATAGGATGTTGTGAAAGGCTGTTTGGACTAGTAGGAACAGATGGAGCATTGTGCTGCCTGGCCTATCTGTATCTGGCCTTTGGCCATAAGCCAGTGGACTGATGTGTCCCCCCAACAAACCTACACACACACACACATAGATGCTCACAGATAAAAACCTCTGCAGTCCTATACACCTACGCAGCTCTAAATCCATATCCACTGACCCAGTTGCTGAGCCTCTTACGCACACTTACACCTACACAGGATAAGAATAACAAAAATTCCTTTTCTTACTCAAACTGAAACATCCTAGACACTATCATTGGCTGGGACCGATAAAGAAAATCTGATGAGAAGATTGTACGTTAGTCACAAGGCCAGAATTTATTCCGACTAGACTGATAGGAAACACCAACACTGTGATCGTTGTTCCAAACCATTCCAGTCATCAGCTAATATGCTCCTCTTCGCTGGGCGGACTGTAAAAATACAACTGAGCTCATATTCCAAAAGCCGGTACAAGTGATCGCATCGAGCAGAAACATGAGGACTCTAAATCGGAGTAATTGGCTGTAAGGATATTTGGCTGCAGAGGCAACATCTGAGTGTTGAAGCACTTTTAGGTCCCCCTGGTGTATTTAATATTTTACCAGAAGATGAATTCCTGTGTCTAGAAAGTATGCTAGCTTAAAGGAGTGTTAAAAAGGATATTGTTTTCTGTGCTATAGAAGTGGAATTACTGAAGAAAAACTCATTTCTAACTGAACTTTCTGTAGGCTGTTTTGCTTGGTAACCAGCAGGCTACGATCTCCTCTGCTAGGAAAAAGAGCCGTTTTAATTGCACTCCTTCAAATGAAACTTTGTGCCAAAGTGTGTGAGCACAAATACAAGTGTTTTGATTTTTCCACTTTTGACGCTTCCTCGTGTCATGCTGGCCAGGTTTTACAAGCTGAGCGCTTGTATCAACAGGGAAGAGTCTGTGTTTCTGTCAGAGCAAAGAGGCAGAAGTGTAAAGTTAAACAGTCCTTATTAATAGCAGCTGCAAGCACACAGGCTGCACAGGATAGGACTGGGACATGTAAATAAGTGACAGGAACAGTTTGACGTCAACACCTCGACAAGTTTTAGTATCTCTGAATATGATCTGTAACACAAATTTTTTTGGCACTTGACTCCAACACTAGTAACATAGTTGAAAATGTTAAAGGCTTTTAATTTTAAGTTGCTTGTGAAAGTAGTGTACCCCAAATGGAGACAAGGGGGCAATAAACAGAATGGCTCATTTCAGTATTTTCTTTACTGAGGGCAGGACTCTCAGTTCACACCTATAGGTTCTGTAACTGTTTTTTTCAAAACCTGACAAATGTAAGTACTCTTCACTATCAAACAATGTCCAAACTATAAGTTCTGTTCTACATGTAAATTGAGTATTAAGAAGGAAAACCTGAGAAACAATGACACAGCAGCCTACTTCGTCAGTGCCCAATGTTACTGGCTGTGTCCAAATTCAGGGTCTGGGTCCTTTGAAGGCTGCATTTTAGGCTGATTATATCATAGCAAGGTGACAGAGGCTGTCCAAATTCGTCCTTCTTTTCCCCAGTTCCGAAGAATGGGTCCAGTGTATCCTCCGTGGCCCACAGTATCCCATGATTCATTGCAGGTCGAAGCAGATTGTTGAAATGGAAGTACCAATGGCCAAAAGAGAGAGAAAAGCTGTGAATAAAGTTTGATATATTGCACTTTCGGTTAAACAAAATGAACTTTTACAATGTTTTAGGTGAGACTGTAGCTGTGTAAACCTGAAGTATCTGCTCGGTTTACCAAGATATTGGTTAGTTGCAAAGGTGCTGCGGTGTGTTCAGAGATCACTGCTCCTGCTGCCCTAAAAGCCGGCTCGCCTTGACATTTTTACAGCTTCACAGCTCTGTGCTTCACGATGTCGTGGTTGCTAGGTGACAGTAGTTACGCCGAGGTAAAGGTGGGACAAGCTGCTGAAGGCTAGACTGTTTAAATTCACAGCCGATCAATTCCGGCATTCGCGGTTTTTGCGACCATCGAAGAGCCTGGCCTAAAGCGGACCAGTCCTTTGAAGGATGAAGCTCCTGAATTTGGACACAGCCACTGTTCCCCCAAATGCCTGCCACCATTTAACTTTAATTGCATCCTTAAACATATTAACTGACTGGAAATATTGGGCAATGCACAATAAAAGAATGAACAGCAGTTGTTGTAGAGAATCGCCTGGTAGCTTCTGGAAAACTCTTTCTTGGAAAGTTTCCACAGTAGTTCAGCCAGGGTCTTGAAGCCAGTGGGCTCTGGAATATTCTTTCTCTTCCAAAAATAAAATTTCTCCACCATTTTTTGTGAACTTTAACATCAATCAAACCCACCAGTTAAAAAAGGAATAAGTTGCGCTTAAGCACTGTAAGAAACCTGCGACTGCCTAACCGTTGTCAATAAAGTCGGCATCTACTTTGAGGTTCCTGTTGGTGCCAAACAAATTTGATAGTTAACTGTTCATGAATAAGTCAGGACTACAGTGAATCATTTCCAGTTCAAAATCTAAAATGCTTGGACTGGATAATTTTACACTAAAGAGATTCTTTAAAGCAAAGTCTGAGATTGATAGACCCTACTGTTTGTGAAAAGATAAAAAGGTGTGTTTCCTATTTTTTTGGGATTATAGCCACCATAAATTCAAACAAAACACATATATCACTATATATGGACTAGCGTATTCCACACTGATTACAGTTTGTGTTTAGTAAAACCTTTGTTTGTACACAAAAACCAAAAATGTGGCTTCTTCGTTTTCTACAGAATATTGCAAGATATTGTCTCGGCCTGTTCTCCTTAACAGAAATTTGTATTTTTTCATCACGTTTCATAAGATGGATGTATCAGTACACCTCCTGTTTTAAATCAGTGCTAAAATTCGTTTGACAGTCCGGTAACTACATTCTGAGCAAAGAAGTGTGTGTATTCAGGTGAGCAACTGTGTCTAGACATTACAGTTGTTATTATTGACTGAAAATGGAGATCGGTTAATGACAAAATATATAAATACAGATAGGGTGTCCTTGCTATATGAGGGTTAGGACTGCACCATATTAGGAAAATATGTGATATACAATAATATTGGTGGATATTGTAATATGTGACCTGCAATAAACAAACAAATAATTAAGAAGCGGTAATGTCTTTGGGTTCACAGCAAACATGGACCCCAGATAATCGGAAAGAAAACTGAATTCATTCTTTCTAACTCAGCAGCAAGGTTTTATAGTAATAACAACACGGACATCGCTCTTAAAGTCACCAAATATATTACAGACATAGAGAGCCTGGATGTATGGGACTTAGAATTAGCAAACAATGCAGCGAATGGAATTGTTAGCGTTTTGCATACTGTGATAACAAATTTGCAATAAACTGTTCAGCCCTAATTATTATCTGCTATGTAAACAAAAGCTGCCTTCCCTTTTAAAAACTAATCTAACCTCAGAAAATGAAGGGACAGAATAAAACTACATTTAATTTCTTTGCAGCAACGGTTAGACCATGCTATAACATTAAAAGGTCAGCTACAGTATAGTAGTGTTACTTTTTATATTCTGACAATGCTTCTGTCAACCTAAAGATTATTCACCATTTTCTTCAACTGAAATGAATTAAATGCCCCAGTTCATTTTAATACCAATATATAACTCTGATCGAGGTATATAACAGCTTACATTATTCTTACATAGGATATCAGCTAATTATTGGAAATCAATACAGGAGCATAAAAACCACATGTCATGTCCGCCTTTTAAACGGACAAGGCATTTCCGTCGCTGGAAACAGGGTCAGAAACAAAGAGTGGAAAACCATACAGATATATTCTGTTCCTCTCAGGCTCTCCCTATAGAGAGGAATAAAGATGATTATGATGGTTCCTAAAACATAATCACAATTCCTAACTTTCAGTAGTCTTGGAGAAAATGAATGATGACAGAGATCATACAAAAAGTTAAACCGATTTGAATGCTGCCATTACAGTTCTTAGCAAGATGTGATACACAGAAATAGGAAATTACATCTTTACTACATAGTCGATCTACAGTTCCGTAAACAAAATTCAACACTCTTAAGAGGCAATTGCACCCACAGACATGCTGCTCAGCACCATGTTCACCACTGGAAAACCATCATGCACTACAGTATACCACAGACCACTTGTGCTCTCCGTTCAACCAGAGCTGGGGATCCCACTGACATAGAAAGTATCACAGAGGGGCACATAAGCAACAGCTGGCATTCCACATACTCCAGCAGAAATGCCATCAGTGTCGTCACCACCTCGACAGAAGGGCAAAACCTATTTCTGAGCAGACAGGACGATGGCAACATTTACTCTGCGGATATTCTGGGACATTTATCCACCCCTGAAATAACACTGCTCCAATTATAGCGGTTTACTGGCCCCCTTTAATGTCATCATTTATCTACCTTTCAACTGTGATCACAGTGTCTGATGTTTCATAGACAGAATCTACCCTTGGGGCTTTCAGTTGGGGATGAAGGAGCACCCCTGATATTTGGTCAGTTTTTCAGTGACACTCAGTTTAACACTTGTAGTAGACTAAAATTGTTATCTTCAACATTGGTTTAGAGATGCACACTTTAGGTCCACTGGGGGTCGGAACTGAAGTACTGTCACTGTGCTGAATACCCCTTACCTACCAGGTTGCTCTAACAACAATTCTCTTCAGAGCGGAAGTTCTTAATGTAGGAAGAAGACTCAAAGTTCAGGATTTTCAGTATCAGCACAAATGAAAAATGATGACAAAGATGGAAGAAGCTTTAAGAAAGGAAACTATTGTTTCTGAAGACACAACAGAGTCCATTCAGGTCCCCATGTAAAGACAGAGTGAGACTTCAGCAGATAACAGGAAGGCTGAACGAATTACTTTTTGCTTCCAAGAAACTGGCTGGATTAAGATATGTTAGCAGTAGGTGTTTACAGCTGAAAATGCTAATTGTGCTAACCCTGCTAACCACTCCAATGGCTCTTAAAAGTGTACACATCCCTGTTAAACAGTTTTTGAGACTTGCCAATTTATTTTAATCCTAAACCGTTCTCCACCTTTAACGTGACATATCATGTAAAATTCAACTGGAATATAAACATAATGTAAAAGCTGGCAGGTCAGAACTTTGCGAAATCGCACAAAATCACTAATCCTTTGAATTTAAGAAGAAAGTGAAAGAAAATTGTGTTTTTTCCATACAAATGTCCTAGTATAATTTAGTTACTTTAGTATTCAGTGTCAGAACTGTCAGCCTTATACTTCTGTACAGCCATTACTCATCTAAAAGGTCGAGCCTCCCTGTAGAAAACGCTGATGGATAGCAAACACTGTGGGAGTAAATGTTAATATTGATATAGTTAACAGACAAGGAAGTAATGTAAATTCTCAGTACTACCTGAGAAAGTAAATTTGTTTTTTGGCAAATAAAACACATTTTTATTTGGAAAGGTGGTGGTCAGCTCTTTAGTTCGCTGTCCCGATTGCAAAATGAACACTGGAAAAGTCAAATGATGTCACAACAATCAATAATGAGGTCAGGTTCGCTCAATAGCAGCCACTGAGTTCAATACTGCAGAGGCAATAGAACATGGCTGATCGGGTTAACAAACACGGTCACCATCTTTGGCACCCTACGCAGTTATCCTGCTGTTGTTTGTGCTTGGTTTCTTAGTGGATTCAAACATGTGTACCATCTTACCAAACTGTTCCCTTCCTCCACCAGGCAGTGATGTCAACAAGTTTTATCTCCTTGGATTACTGGTGGGCCCAGACCGCGCACACACTCAGAGATGCAGTATCAAGGGAAAAGGGCAAGTGGTTCAGCTCAAGAGTTTATTTTTGGCTCCAACAGATGTTTATGACTCCACTCAAGAAAGAAGTCAGAAATCAACAGTGTGATGCATCTACAGTCCAGCTCATTGAAAGTGAAACGTTCATCACAACAGCTTTGGTAGGGCAGAGGGTGATTGGTCAGCTTTTCTGTGTACGGGATTGTCTGGCATGATGCTTCTTGTGTATTATTTAAGCATGTAGGGAATTCATTACTGTCTGAGAGCACACATTTATGCTTTTTAGGGAAATACAACAGAAATTCATATATTACATTTCCTCAAGCCATCATAAGAACCAACATATGAAGAATTAATGGTCTCCTATAGAAGTAGCTAAATATTTAATTAGGACTGCTTTTACAGTTCTTCAATGATTGTTTTTTTCTCATACCCACAACAGTGCTACAAAGAGCCCAGGTGACATGATTTATTAACCACACATGCCAGATAGGACAGCAGTGATTTCAGTTTATTACAATTCATTTCAGCACATTAAGGGCAGTGGCAGTGATCTGGAGCAGTTTAAATGTCTTTCCTACATAAACTTATACAACAGGAGCTGGGATAAATGACCTCTGCTTCTTAACAAATAAAGTTACAGAACTGGTCTTGGTTGCAGTCAGCTCTTGCACAATGTTTTAACTTTCTTTAGCTTACAGCTAAAGTGAAATGAGGGCACTATAGATGTATCTGTGAGCTCCAGGCAGCATCACTATAGAGGTGTGGGCATTATATAGAACTGAAGATGGCAAAAGGAATGGCTGCCTCCGTGTTTTTAGCTGAAACAAGCTCTGAAACATATAGGAGGACTGTTGTCATCTGATACTAGAAACTGGCTGCTGACCGGAGTCGGACGATTTCAGGCTTGACCAGCTCTGAGCGGTGATTGGCCAATCGGAAATGGAAACGTCTGACCTTTGTATAATCTGTTAACACACAACACTAAATGCTACAATATCGCGCTGAAAACAACACTCTTCAGTTTGGACCCTGTGGCTGAGAGAAAAAGAGCAAAAGAAGATCACCACATACACCACTACTTTCTATTTTTTGTAAGGCAGCATTTAGAGTACTCATTAAAAAAAAAGACTTGTGAAAGTTACTGAAAAAAAACAACTGATATGTAAGAACTGTGAGAATAGTGTGACTGGTTGTTTGTTAGACACTAGTGACACTAACATTTGCTTTGGAGCTTAGTACTTTAAACTAAAATGGCTATTTCACAGTTTCTAAATGAACCTGTACTGCATTTGACTATCTCTCACTCAAATTTAAAATGCTTAAACATATCTAACTTGAACTAGATAATATTAACCTCAAAATGATTTGCCTAAAAGACAGTTTGAGATTTATGAAATCTTTTTTCTACTTAAAAAAAAAACAAAAGAAGCCAATTTCAGTGATTTTTTTTTTAAGTAGAACCACCTATGATGTAAAAGAGCTTTGAAATAGTGTTTGTTATAAATTACTGCTTTAGATAAAGCTAATCTGAAGCCTGACAAGCATTCTATACCTTTAACAGATTCATTGAAACAGAGCTTTGGTTTGCTTTTCAAAATAGAACAATAAATAAATGAGATTCATTCTATCCTAAAAAAATAACAAAAACTTTTTTGTTTTGAAGAGCCTAATATCTAATATTGCCTTAAATTCTGAGCTGAAAATATGATTACACCACTGACTTTTGCTCATATAATTTATGTGTTTCACACTGGCTAACTTTCTCTAATTTTCTCTCTCTTATACATTTGTGTATGTATGTATAACTTATATGCAGTATAAAGTGGAAATTTTCTGGAACAGTTCACCATAAACACCATTAACTAGCTTCATAAATATTGTCAATTTATATTTGCAAAGCCTGGATTCATTTTCTAAACTACAAAATGACTCATTATTACTGCCCTGTGTTATTCTTAGGACAGATGTGTGTGTAAGACGTTTATTAAAAGCTAATGAGCTGTTCATTGTCATTGGTCCTCTGATTCCAGTGTGACACATTTTAGGTGAACACACAGATCCTGGTGAAGTGAACAGGTTGGTAACCAGCTTCATAGTACCACCAAGCATGGGCTTAGTTAAGCCACGTCTCTCGAGGAAACCCAAAGCATGTTAAAACTAATTTGCAGTCCTCCAGTCATCCTGACTGGATGGTCGATGATTGGATTATTGATGATATCACTTCCTAAAATCAAAGCCATTTTACTGGTGAGGAAATGCTACACAGGACCTCCTATGCTGCCCAGCATCTGTGGAATAATTAAATAAACACAAAGGATGCTTTGCAGAACCACTTGTTTCTGTGACCTAAATAAATAACCCATGTTTAATTGCAGATTAGAAGAGCAGAAATCCTTTGAAGTGTAAAGCACAATAGCATGTTCATGTTGACTTAAGCACATAGGAATGGGAAACATTTTGAGTTGTATATTGAGTTAAAAACAAAAAGAGCCAAACCAAATGCAGGGTGTGTAAAAAAACAGAAGTAGTGTTGCTAAATTATACAAACATGACAAACCATACTTCACACACTTGTTTGGTGTACCTAACATGCTAGCTGTCATCAGAAAACGCACTTTCACACTGACATAAGGTTCAGTGGCAATAGCTGGCCATGCATCACAAGTTAAAGCTATCACCTGCTTGTGATCCCACCACTTTGTTTTGGTGTTGTTGTAATGCCTGGGGGTCGCCCCAGAAACCTCCATTGCACAGAAAAACTAGGGGTGCACCGATTGTACTTTTCTAGCCAATCACGATCTTTAAAAAGCCTGACCTGCCCATTCTGATTTTGGCCGACACAGATTTTTTTTATAACTGACACTGTCCGGTGTTATAAGGTCACAGTACACCTTCAATGTTCCAATGTCACTTTAAAAAAAAAAAAAAACATCGAACAATACCGTGAAACAATACAAACTTTTTTTAACTTCACATGAGGTAGGGCTCTTAAATATAAATGAAAAGTTTAGAACATTGCAGTTCCTTTAGTCTTTCATTTATCACATTTTAAAACAAACTAAACTTACACAACAGATTAGACAAGTAGATAAGATCGGTGAATAAGATCGGTTTCACATGTAGGAATCTGCCGATAGCCGATCAACCAAAATTAAGGAAATCAAGGCAGACTAACTGGCTGGCCAATCGATCGGTGCACCTATAAACCCAAGCTTCTGATTTACGGTGGCAGATAAGATCAGATTTACTTCAGCCTGTGGGTGGAACCATGTAGCACAGATCCTCAGGCTTGTGTTTTAAAAGATTTTCTTTTAGCTAATATAGTGTAGCTGTTGCCCAAGTCATTTTCGCTTTGACGCAGAGAGTGTAGAATGAAATGTATGTGACCTATGTGTTAACCATAATCTGTCTTGTTGCCACGTTTATGCTCTTCTGAGCTCTGTTTTAGCTTTTCTCAAAATTAGGTCAAATTGAAATTAAGATAATCCAGTTAAGATGTTTGTTAATTCCAGTCAGAATCATCAATGCCTGCATCTCGATGAATTAAAAATAGATTTTATCTTCTATCCCCAGCTAATACGCCTCAAAATTAACCTGTCTGTGTTTTTAAAAGCATTTTGATTCACATTTGTTCTTCAGTGGTGTTTTGTAGGACTACAGCAAAGAGTCTGAGCTCTATGTGAGAACACCACATAAGTTACTGGATGATTTAGCAACAAAAACATTTGATAGCGGTTTGTGAAGAGAATTTAATTTTCAAGTACCAATTATTTATCCTGCTGGGACATGCTACACTGCTGCACCATAAGTTGGTCCAGTTGAACCAGTTAGTCACACCGTGCTTCTACATGAAGCATGACCCACTGTACAGTATAAATAACAAAACGTTGCTACAACTGAGTACGTTGTAGCAAGTGAAAAATTAAACATTAGGAATGCAGCACCTGATTCAATTATTCAGTCTAGGCACAAAGTTAGGTCCTCCGCTCTGCTGGGCCACTTTGCAGCGGACTTTATGTATACACTGGATTTGTAGATCAAAAGCATGACTATTCTGGCATGTCACACAACCAGTTAAGGCCATACAAGTACAATATTGTGTTCAAGAGTGGTGAATATGCATGAGAAGCTGTAAAATACAAAACTTCAAAGAGTACAATAAATAAACTGCACCAGTTCAACTTCTGAAGAGGATCATTATCCTTGTCACTATTTGTCAGCCTCAGCATCCCCATTAGCATCGATCATGGCTTGTCTATCAGGTCATATTCTGGCTCAAATATATAAAGTTAAGCCCCTGGCAGCTTCAACTACCCATCTGTCTGATCTTTGTCATGTTAATCTCCTTCATAGATTCAGTCCTTAGGGAAAAAGTGTCAGACCGGATGAAAATGCTTCAGAATCCACATCGGGGCTGTTAAAAGTGCTCAGCCTGTAAAGTAATAATTCGGGCCAACAAATCACCCTGAAACTCACTTCTTTGTGTCGGTCCACATTGATTACTACTATTCTTGTCGTCTCATGTAAGTCCTTACACAAAGTGACCCAGATGATCACTATATACAAACAGTAACTTTTATGTGATTTGCAAACATTTGCATCCATCTAGAGTCAACTCAGGCACCTTGTTGCCCCAGATGGTAAGTGGACTGAACTTATATGGTGCTTGTCTAGTCACACCAACCACTCAAAGCTAGTTACACTATGTGTTTCCTTTCTTCCATTCAGCTGCCCTCACAAACATTCACACTCTCAGACACAGATACACAAATCAGTAGAAAAACTGGGGACATGAAGAAGGAGATAGAATCAAACTTACAACTATTGCTTGGGACTAGTCTTACCACTGAGCCACAGTTGCAGCTGTCAGTGGTAGAAAGTGTTAAACGATTCCAATTGCAACCACTTTAGGTTTCGGGTTGATCATATTTACCAGCCGCGTTGTGAATTCAATCACATTTGGCCCGTAGCAGGTGCTAGTTTCAATGCCTGATTGGAAGACATCAAGTTAAGAGCCTTTTGAAAATTACATTTGTGAGTTAATTTCCTAGTACAGGTCAGACCATGTCAAAAGCTATGCCGCCTTTAGTTAGGGCTTCTCTAACTTCCCAGCATGAAGGGCTAAATGTAGGGTTGGGGCGTACAAATGAAGAGGTGTGAAATGAGATTTGGAATAAGTGGTATGAGGCAAGAGGTGAAACCGGATTCACCTTCAGACTTATTCAAAATCTTTGAACTTAAAATCAGCGGTGGGCAATTCCAGTCCTCGAGGTTCAGTGCCCTGCAACTTTTAGATTTGCCTCTGCCTCAACCCACCTGAATCAAATGTAGGCCTCATTACCAGGCCTGTGGAGAACTTGACTGCATACTGAGGAGGTAATTTAGCCTTTTGATTCAGATGTGTTGGACCAAGAAACATCTAAAAGTTGCAGGGCAGCACCTTGAGGACTGGTATTGTCCACCCCTGTTTTAAATCATTCAATTTTTAACCGTCTCTTGCTGTCAGTCATTCTGGTGTTTTAAAAAAGTTAGAGATGTAAGTGCTGAATATATACCACCCCCCAGTGACAGGGGCTTTTTCTCCTGTGTGTGGCTGTGTCTGCTAGCTACACATTCATCATTTCTGTCTTAGCGCGTGCAGGTACGTTTCCTGTGTCCTCGTGAGTCTACATTCCTCCATCTGAAAGAATTTAAATTGAAAAACAAAGAAGAAAAACAAACCCTACTTCTGAGTGTGCGCGTGCACGGTCTCAGCAGGGGCTCCACTTCACTCAAGCAGCGCGAGCCTCCAAATGCGGTATGACTCAGAGAAGAGGCGCGCGAGCTTCCAAGGGTGCGAGCGTTTCTATGTATGTGTCCTTGGTTCGCACGACAAACCGAATCAAACAGCCCCCTACTCAATTAACGCGCCCTAAAAGTAGGCCATATCTAAAAGATATTCGCGGGTTCCCTCACGAAAGCCCCCTTTTTGTGACATTTCATGCCAGCCGTTCCTCGTGTGCTTATATCCAAGCCAACACGGGGGCCAGCGAAGGCACACCTCCATTTGACATTGACACATATTTGGCAATGTGGCGGCTCCCTCCCAGCACCTCCCATTGGGAAAAAAATTACAACCTCGCCATCGTGTAAATAAACAACACCGAACCATTAAACAGCCTGAGCTGCAGCCATGTGCAGTGAAGTGTTTAACAGCACAAAGCAAAGCATGGATGCGGCTGAGGGCAATAAAGAAATGGAAGAAGGAGGGGAGAATTGAGGAGGGGGTGCTCCATATATGACACAAGTTCGTGCGACAAAAAAAAAATGTCAATACCGGCCTATATCCTGCCATGCCGCGGTCACTTAGTGTTGCAAAAGGCTGGAGGAAAGAGAGCAACAAAGAGCTGGCTGTGCCACATGTGCTTATTAATAACACTCTCTGTCACAAGCTCTCGCGTTAATTAAAAACACTATTTTTGCAAGCAGATATTTTGTTTTATAGGGTACAGATTGAATGCATTCTGGTTAAGCATTCAACGTTTAAATTCTTTACTATTAAAGCAGAATTTGCACTTAGGGCAAAACAAAACACTTTCTTAACAAGTTCCCTACAAAATCGTGCGCCCAGAGGAAAAATGCAGACAAAACATACCTTTAAATTCGAAGCTAGCAGCCAATAAACTGAACGGACTTCAGAAAATATAATGCAACTCTCGTTTCCCACTTGGTCAGTTTCTTCTTGCTCTTTTTCCAACCTGCCCCCCCAGTTTTCCCGCGAACCTCCTGTTATTATACTTTCTACTCCACCTCTTTTTATTTTCCGCTGTGCCTTTTCCTTTCCGGTCTTCCACTGTTGCTGTACTTCTTTCCAGCAGGGGGAAAATTCAGCACCCAGAAAAAAATAAATGTAACAGTCAATCAAAAGGCAAGATGGAGCTTTGGAGTTTGTAGAGGCGGAGAGAGAAAAACTTATCTGCCAAACCGCTAACGACTAAAACCGGTCAAAGTCTGTTATTTTGCTTCAGAAACATTTGGAATGGTATAAAATAGAGGTTACGTGTGGGAGCAGACTAATAGTTTAGTTAATATAAGCAGGAAAAGCCTTGCTTCACTCGCTGACTCCCCCTCCTCTTCATCGACGCGGTGGTACAGCCCGTCGTTGTGAGCTCGCGGAGCAGAGCCCCCGCTGTGCGCGAGCATTCCCGCCTGGGACTAAGCTGGCAGGTAAACAAACGCACCTGGATTTGGAACGAGTCGGGGTGGAAAAGGAGGGTAATGGCTGCACTTGGAGGAGTCCAACAACGGCAACTCCGACCTCTAGCACATTCTGCTGTAAAGTGTCCCCTCCGGGTGTTTTACTGCTTCTGAATATCCCCATTACAGATGTCCACATCAAAACATTACGAATACACACTGTGTGTAAAGTGAACAAGAAAAGAGTAAAAACATTATGCATAATTTTATGACCATAATTCTTTGCATTGTTACTTGCTGCCTGCTAAACAAATTGCCCCTTGGGGACAACAAAGTTAATCTTATCTTAATTATGATTAAGTGGATGTACATTTTACATGTTTCTATAATATACAACCATGAAAATATAAGACACCCCAAATAAACCCTGTGTGTTTTTATAACATATTTGGACATATGCATATTTAATATTAATTTGAATAACTCTGAAGGATTCAGGTAATAAAACTAAACAATTGAAACACGAAAACCTGCCTTTTCAAATTTGAAGAATAAGTTAGGACATTCCCACAATCCCAGTTAAAATAGCCAAAAGACCACACAAGCATTTCCCATCTTGATGAGAACATAATTACTCAGCATCGAACAGGGTTTGCCCTGTTTAACCAATCAAGCATATAGTTTGGTTTGCTCCTGACTCTTTAGGTGAGATTTACCACCATGGTGAGATTGAAAAAGCTTAAAATTCTAGTAATGGGTTTAAAGAAGTATTAAAAGAATTTAAAATCAGTCACTTCCATAAAATTAGTCTACAATTGGAGGACATTTAAAAAAAACCTGCCACCATTCTCAGGTTTGGTCATCCAAGCAAGATCACCTTGAAAGCGAACAACAAGATGCTCAAAGAAGCATCCGAAAATCCTAAACCTTCATCACTTTTGTCAATATGAAAGTGCATGCCTCTACAATCATAAGTTTAACTTTCATGGAAGGTGTGCAAATAGGGGACAATTACACTGGGAAAAAATCACAAAGGCCAGACCGCAGTTTGCCAGAAAGAAAGTGGACAAAGACCAGGGCTTCTGGAATAATGTTCTTTGGAGAGACGAGACTGAAACTGATTTATTTGGACATCAGAACAGAGGACATGTTTGGCATCAACAAAATGCAGCATTTGAGAAAAAAGATACCTATGCCAGCTGTGAAGCATAGAGGTGGAAGTGTCATGGTTTGGGGATACTTTGATGCAGCAGGACCTGGTCAGCTCACCATCATAGAATCCACCATGAATTCTACTATGTATCAGACGTTGCTTGGGGAAGATGTGGGACCATCTCTAAATGAGAAAATGGACCCTGCAAAAAGACAATGACCCAAAACTTACCAGTAAATCAAATACGTACGGGTCAAATATATAATTTACTTATGATTTATGAGCTCTTATATTATCCTATGAAAAACATGCAACCAAGCATGTCACAAAAAATCTGAAACCAGTTTCATATTGCTGTACATCTTTACAGAACTTTTTAAAAGCATTTTTAAATCAGTTTTTAAATTCACGGTGAAACTTGACTCCAGTTGCTGGCTGTCTGATGTTGTGCAACTGCATGTAGCATGGCCAATTTTCAGCAATCACAGACTATTTTTGCATGCCACTGCTTGCAAAAATGTTTGTAACAGTATTTTTCAACTGATATTCACATTGAAAGAGAGACTGTGCCCACTGCTACACTTTGAATTTTTTTTCCAGATTCAAAAAAAAAAAGAAATTGTCTGCATGGTCTGCTTAGATTCTACTCAAAAGTGTTGTAGTAATTACGATAAAATGTATTCATTTTATCATCTTTGATTCAATGTCGGGCTGGAACGAATATTTTCAAATTACTCAAGAAACCTACTGGAAATAGCCAGAACAAGACCTGCATCAGTATAGCTGCTGAAAAGGGTCATAAGACATGTCTCTGTGTGGCCAACGATACAACTGGACAAGGCCGAGACAAGTTTTACCGATTTTATTACTATTTCCATGTCTGGTCCTAACAAAATGTTTAGCTTAATACTACTTCATTTTCCATTTACTTTACCCATCTCTGAACATTTAGAAATAACAATTTTGAATAAATTACCACTAGGAAAATATAAATAACATATTTCATAATCAGAAGTAGCTGACGAATCAAAACATTTTCTAATCACATGAGTTTTCTGCATTTGTAAACCAATAGTATAATTGGGCCATAAAACTGATTTATTTATCAGTTGTTTGACTTAAACAATTTACATTGTAACAGATGTTTACTGGGTAGTGTAGAGATGTAATAAAAATATGTATTTAAAATTATGTTACAGTTATGTTAGAGGATTCTTTTAAAGGCAATAAAAAAGTTCAAAGCTCTCTACAGGGTTTATGTTTAGACTGAATATTACCTGACTGATATGGGAAGCACAGGGGCCCCACGTGTTGGAGCCAACCTGATTGGTCTGACTTGATCTCTACTGGGCCAAGAGCCTCTGATTATCTGTGTTAACAAGCCAGTTTCAGTTGGTGGGCTGTTGTCTTCTTCATTTTTTTTCAGGACTCGAGTAATGACATTAGTGTCAGTTGAACAGGCTTGCCTTATATTGTTCACGCAGAGGAAAAATGTCAATATAAAAGGTCAACTGGCAGTTTTTCTGCTTACTGAGTTCAGCTCTAAAAACTAAACTATGTGATCTTCTTTTTTCATATTTTTAAAAATTGATTTGAACAGGGGGCTGCATGGTGGAAAAGTTGGTAGCACTGTTGCCTTGAAGCAAGAAGGTCCTGGGTTCGATTCCCAGCCGGGGGTCTTTCTCTCTCGCCCATAGACTGCTGGAGATAGGCACCAGCTTCCACGCGACCCACTATGGAATAAGCATACATAAGCATACAAAAACATAGAAACAATGTTACCAAATAAGTAATTAATTATAGTCCTGTTTATTGGCCTTCTTGCCAGTGGCTGATTTAAAATCCCCAATCCAGGGTTTGACTTTCAAGAAAGGTAATCTTTAAAAACTACAAAGACACCAAACAAGTAATAAAACAAAACAATGACAAAACACAAGAATGTGTATCACGACTGCAATAAAGGACAACAAGAAAACAACACTGAATGAAGAGGAAGAAACGTTTTCGTTCATTGAGTGTACCTTATAGTTTGTTCTTAGAGTTGTCATTTTAGCCATTGTTTCACATGTCATAAAAACCCATAAGTCAGTTAACCTTTTAACTTTTACTGTTGGCAAACTATGTTAAATTATAGATTGTCCAAATGATGTTTTGTGTTTTGCTGTATTACGGTCTCTAGTAACTTCTCTCCTTGGCATAGCCCCTTCACTATTGGCATTAAAACGGCGCTCATAAAAGGCCATTAACACATAAGAGTAAATTTTTATGTAAGATGTAAAAAAAACAACTTTTGATCCAACACTGTCAGATCTTGTTTTTACAAGGTCATCACAGCCTTTACAACTTATTCAGTTGCTTTGCCCAAACAGTTACATAATTAGAAGGAGGGAATCATGGCATGCAAATATAATTCGGCAATCTTTACAGGTAGACATAGAATAATTATGATAGTGTTTGACACTTTTTTCTCTAGTTTAAGGCTTGAATTTATGTTGAGAATCAAAAACAACACCTAAATATTTAAATTAAATTAATAATAAGTAAATTATTAATTTAAATTAATAAGCTTAAATTAATAAGTTTACAGATGTTGCAAATGCACCTTTTTATTTATATATGTGTATATTTGTACATTGTAAATATCTATATTCTGTAATGCAAAAACAAAAACCAAAGAGCAAAGTGTACCGGAGTCAAATTCCTTGTTTGTATGTACAAACTTGGCAATAAAGCTAATTCTGATTCTGATTCTGATTTCTGTATTTCCCTTTGACGTTTAAACCACCTGAGATTTCCACAAGTTACGTTATCACTAACAGAACTAACAGAGTTAAGTATAAAAATATCCAACATCATCTTTTGCATATTTTTTTAATAACATTTAGGTAGGTCACTAATACAAGAGCAAAAATCAGTGGTCTGAAAGTAAGACCCTGTGGTACACCCATATTGCAGTTGATCTTTGACAATTTTTTTTTATCTGTTTTTAAATTTGAATTCAACCTTGTTGTTGGAAATTAAAGTTTGAGTTATTTAGAAGGATCTCCTGAATAATAGTATCAAGGGTGATCTGTATAAGAATACTGGTCTGATTATATTTGCTTCATTTCTAGAGCTTTTGATATTTTCAGCAGGTTAATTTGGGGGCACTTCTGTTAAATATAACAAACGCAAATTGTTTTGGATAAAAACGTCATGTTTCTTCTGGGTTTGAGTTGTTTGAGTTTCCTTGTCTCCTTCTCTGGACATTTCTGTTTATGTTTAGTTGCTGTCATTCTAGTTCATTCATTGTAGATTAGGCTCTTGGTTCATTCTCGTGTTTTGCTATATTTAGGCTACATTCACACTGGAGCTTGAAGTGACTCAAATCCGATTTTTTTGCCCTTATGCGACCTGTATCAAAACTTTTCATGACAGTCTGAACAACACAGATTCGATTTTTTCAAATGAGACCCAGGCCACTTGGATATGTGGTCCTAAATCTGATACGTATATGATCTTTTCAAATGTGACCTGTGTCTGTACGGCCAGGTCTCAGTCATCCGACCTGTACGTTATTGATACTCGACAAATGTCACTATTCTGGGTCCTGCTACGTGGAAGCAGGAAGAAAAACAACAACCATGGTGGACGTGGCTCACTTTCTTTTCGATCTTCTTAAAAATATTGCATTGTCAATGCGCTGGCTCTGGTTGGAAAACAACTTAAAAATCGCAAGATACAGTCCAACATTTCCATCCATATTTACTTCCGCAAACACTAAGCACGCTTGCTACATGTGACGTCATTGCGTCGTCTACTGCGCATGCGGGACACTTAAGTTGTATGAATGCAGTTCACACAGGAGATCACTACAAGTCATATACAGGGGTTGGACAATGAAACTGAAACACCTGGTTTTAGACCACAATAATTTATTAGTATGGTCTAGGGCCTCCTTTTGCGGCCAATACAGCATCAATTCATCCTGGGAATGACATATACAAGTCCTGCACAGTGGTCAGAGGGATTTTAAGCCATTCTTCTTGCAGGACAGTGGCCAGGTCACTACGTGATACTGGTGGAGGAAAACGTTTCCTGACTCGCTCCTCCAAAACACCCCAACGTGGCTCAATAATATTTAGATCTGGTGACTGTGCAGGCCATGGGAGATGTTCAACTTCACTTTCATGTTCATCAAACCAATCTTTCACCAGTCTTGCTGTGTGTATTGGTGCATTGTCATCCTGATACACGGCACCGCCTTCAGGATACAATGTTTGAACCATTGGATGCTCATGGTCCTCAAGAATGGTTCAGTAGTCCTTGGCAGTGACGCGCCCATCTAGCACAAGTATTGGGCCAAGGGAATGCCATGATATGGCAGCCCAAACCATTACCGATCCACCCCCATGCTTCACTCTGGGCATGCAACAGTCTGGGTGGTACGCTCCTTTGGGGCTTCTCCACACCGTTACTCTCCCGGATGTGGGGAAAACAGTAAAGGTGGACTCATCAGAGAACAATACATGTTTCACATTGTCCACAGGCCAAGATTTGCGCTCCTTGCACCATTAAAACCGACGTTTGGCATTGGCATGAGTGACCAAAGGTTTGGCTATAGCAGCCCGGCCGTGTATATTGACCCTGTGGAGCTCCCGACGGACAGTTCTGGTGGAAACAGGAGAGTTGAGGTGCACATTTAATTCTGCCGTGATTTGGGCAGCCGTGGTTTTATGTTTTTTGGACACAATCCGGGTTAGCACCCGAACATCCCTTTCAGACAGCTTCCTCTTGCGTCCACAGTTAATCCTGTTGGATGTGGTTCGTCCTTCTTGGTGGTATGCTGACATTACCCTGGATACCGTGGCTCTTGATACATCACAAAGACTTGCTGTCTTGGTCACAGATGGGCCAGCAAGACGTGCACCAACAATTTGTCCTCTTTTGAACTCTGGTATGTCACCCATAATGTTGTGTGCATTTCAATATTTTGAGCAAAACTGTGCTCTTACCCTGCTAATTGAACCTTCACACTCTGCTCTTACTGGTGCAATGTGCAATCAATGAAGACTGGCTACCAGGCTGGTCCAATTTCGCCATGAAACCTCCCACAATAAAATGACAGGTGTTTCAGTTTCATTGTCCAAGCCCTGTATATTTGGAAATGTGAACAGCAACGCAAAAAAAATTAATTTCACCAAAAAAGTGGAATTGAGCTTTAAGACCTGCAGTGTGAACGTAGCCTTAGACATGATCTCTGATACAAATCTTCAATATTTCAGGCTGGTCAGGACCATGGCCAGAACTTTGTTAGAGAAAAACAGAACCAAACAAACACTACAGCGTCCTTCGGTTCCTGGTTTAATAAACTGGAAGCCAGCTATGAGTGTTTTACATATATTATTGCAGATCATTCTCCACAGTTTTAACAAAGTCTCTACAGAATCAGCTATCAAATCAGCTATATCTAAATGTACTACCTTAACAATTTCATTACAATGTAACTAAAGCAGTTTTGATAGTAACTTTTTATTTCAGAGTATCTTTACTGACAATTACATTTTTGCTCATGTGGGATTGCTATGACCTGACGCAATTAATGCATTTAACAGAAAACCTTCTACCAAAGAGCTTGATAAACTGCACTTAAGTGCATTGTATTATAATTAGGACCCAATTCGAATATAGGTAACTGAAGTTAATTCTGTCTAAATGATTAGATTTATCTGATTGTATTTTTCTGTAAATAAAATGGGTCTGTTCATCATGTAAAGTGCTGTGAGATGACATTTGCTGTGAACCTGCCTTATATTAACATGGATGTACATCACTTCATTCTGAACCTACACTTTAAATTCCGAAAAAAAACAACCTTTGGTTATATAACTGTGAACCAGTGAACACCCATAAATCTGTTTTCCATGGAAATTCCACAATAAGTATCTTCATGTAGGAGAAAAGCGGGAAACATAAACATGACACGTGTAATCCCAGCTGAGTCTGTGCTGCATGTTACTGTGGACCAGATCCAGGAGCGGAGCTGCTGAAAAACAGAGCATCACTCATTGGCTCTGGGGTTACGTAAGTGGGTTCAGAGTTTCCCCAAGTGACACATTTAAGAGTCATACTTGTCTAGCCATTAGCTGACCGCTTTGTTTCCTACAAGTGTTGGCCGGTACAGTTTGAATAGAGGAAAACAACAACATGTTCTAATAGTCCTTTGAGGATTCACAACAAATAATGCTGATGTTGTTATTAGAGGATTTTCTTGTAGAATTTCTTGCTGAATGTCCACAGTTCTCTAGACATCATGTGTATGCTCTACATTTTATATGCTTTTCTGAACTGTTCCAGACTGATTTGGGTGTAGAAAACTCGCTGTGTTGCATTGGGCCAAGTGGTTTTTTTGGTATTTCTGCCTGCAGCCCCACATGAGCCACCTTATATAATGATCCTGTAGTCTGTGCTTGCTGTCAAGCTGTGGTAAGCCACATATTCATTCCTCCAGAAACACACTGACAGGCATTTAAATGTGTTACTGTCCTGCTGTTGCTGTGTCCATACAGGATTTCCTGCCATATGCTTAAACCTGACATCTCTAATTCAGAGGGAAGGAGGAAGTAAGTCATGAAGGTAAAGAAAAGCAGCTCTTTTTCTTTGGCTGACCTTTGCAATTGGTCCCACTTTTTGGTGCGCTGAAAGCGGAGATTGTAAATGTGGTGACCTGCACTGCTGCTGAAATTTGTGCAGTTACTTATCGGTGTTCACTGCTTATCTTGGCCTCCCAGCTGGGTGGGCCAGGGTGTATTAAAGGGGCATCCAGGTGACGTATTCCTCTCCAGCATGAAGTGGTTAAAATCTGCTCGATGGCCTGCTTGAAGAGTTGAACCAGCTTCCCAAACAAGCTAGTTTACATAGATTTTTTTTTAACTAAACACGTGTTTAACTAAAAGTTTTAGCTTTGTCTGTTTCAGAAAGCTTGTTTTTTGAATTAATACACTCTTAAACAGTGTATGGACCCAAAGACATTTTATTGCACTCATCAATAAAGGGTGCCTCCAGATGTTGGTTGTCTGCACCTACTGATTATCAGGAGGATATCAGGAGAACAGCTAAATATGTGAGTGCAATGAGATAATGAAAGAAGAGACAAACTTAAAACAAAGAAAGTAAAATATAACAGAAAGCTGGGGAAAATGACTGAAATCTCCATTCTATGCTTTTTTTTTTTTTTTTTTACAATTTTTGAATCCTTAAAACTTATAATTTTTTAACTGCGATCTCTGATCACAATACTACTTTGTTTTTTGCAAGAAAATGAAATATAACAATGTCTCCATACTCATTCCTTAATGCAGCTTAATCTGCATCCTTTGATGAAACAATCCAAACGTCTTTATGACAGTTACTGAATCTGCAAAAATGGCAGGACTCCATCACAGATGAATAAAAGATCAGTGAGTTTAGGTAATAATTTTATTAAGATACACAAAGACTCCTTGACATACCTAATAACACATGATCAGTTTAGATCAATCAGAAATTGCATTGTTCCAAATCATTGGCAGAGGCCACGGTTACTCTAATCTTTAAACCTGGGAATAAAATAGATGTTAGGAGTTTCAAACCAATCAGTATTAAGCATTTTCTGTAGCATTCTTAATAAATTGATAGTAAATCAATTATTGGACCATTAAAACAAAGTCGACACTCCTCCACATTATGTGCAGTTTGGTTTTCATATAAATCACTCAACTGAAACAGAAAAAATGTCTTTATAGAAAAGGTTTATAGAAAAAGTTAAGCATTCATGAGATTCTCTACTCTTATGGAGCAAGACACCTTTGACCATAAACCAATGTGACTGGTTGGGATTTGTTAGGTCAATCAGCACTAAAAATAGAGAGTAAAATTTCATAAGGAAAAAGGAATGAATTATGCCTTCGTGCATGTTTTTCAATATGAAAACACACAGATTGATAGATAATGAATTGAATGACTAATGGAGAGCAATCAATGTGCATCTTGGTGCTAAATCAGCACTGCAAGCCGGAAAATATTCCCACACAACATTTGACAAGGACATTTCTAAAGGTTCCTGTATCACCAGGGTCTGTTTTAAATTTAGTAATGCAGTTTGTATTTTTTATAGATTGTTGATTTTGCAGGAGGCTGCTAGTCAACTCGCCCACTGTGCCAATCAAATACTAGTCTGTGTGCTACAATCTACCAGAATGACGTTAAATAAGAATTTAGCTTAAGTGAACGGTGGGCAACCTTAGCTATATCCAAGTTTTTGACCAAATAATCAGCCCCAGGACATGAGGCCCCCATTAGATTTTCAGTTTTAACAAAAGTCCTGCTCTCTACAGACTGAAGGAAGTTTTTACTCTTTTGTCATCACATAGAGTATCATGTTGCCAACCCAAGATCTCAGAAATAGTCATATTTACAGCATCAAATTAGGCCAATGTCGGGGTCTGGGAGTTTCTGTTTTTCTGTTTCTTGCCTGCTATTTACTCTGCTTAGTCCATAGGTGGCGTGGGAGCTCATTAGAGCAGAGGTGACAGGTGTTTCTGATCCTGCTGACTGCTGCTGGGAGCATTTAAGCAGGAGGCTGCCAGTCCTTTGACGCCTGAGTGTGTGCCAACAGTGGTAACAGACTCTCACCAAACCTAAGCCTCTTATGACTAAGTTTTGTGTTTTCTCAGTGCTTCGACTAACAATCGAGGGTTCTCCTCAGGTTGCTTTCAAGCCCAGGCTCAGTTTCCAGTTCGTTTCCTGACTTCTGGATCTCAGATTCAAGCCTCCAGTTACCACCTCTGGACAAACTCCAAGCTGGCAGCTTCCTGGCTCCGCGATCAACCGGCCACAATCAGAGGCGAACCCTGGTCACCCTCCAATGAGCTCCCGTGCAAGCACCACCACCCAGAGCATCATACCACCTTCTTCACAACACGGACTAAGCTTAACTGGACTTCCTGAGAACTTCCTTCAAGCATCCATTATCCAATTTACCTTGGATATAACCCTCCTCAGTCTCCTCTGGTCTCGTGCTCCCAGGCTCCACATCTCTTTTCCCCTGGCAGTTCAATCATCTCCTCCTGTAAGCGTCTCATATTACTTTAACTACAATAGTCATTTCATCACTCTGGTCTTACCTGTTTTCCCCTTCTCTGTGCAGTTGGTGATCTACTGGTCCTGGTTCTCTCGCCACAAACTAATTCCTGTGAAAATAAACCTCTTAAAATCTGTGTAATTCTCCTGTGTGTATTTCTACATGTGGGTCAGATTCGTTTCTTGAATCATGACAGCCAGAAAATAACTGGAAATGGTCAAGTGTTTGGATTAGCAGCAGAGCTATTATTGAAACCATTAGTCCTGTGAGTTAAGACAGTTGCCCAGTTCCAAATATTTTTTAAACCCTTAATGCAAGGATCTCTCTTGACAAACAGAAGTTGTGACAGTTCAGTTATGGGGAAAAATGTTTCCTTGAAAATTCATTGATTCTAGTTTGTGAGATATTGTTGGTAAGTCCACTGGCCCTCCTTTGCCATCATGGGTGGATGGAAGGGCTTCCAAGGTTTCAGGTAAATAATGCTCACCATACTTTTCCCACACATTTAACACTATAGCATGCATGAGTTGATCAGCTAAGCCAACTTTGTAAAACTGTTAATCGTAGCATCTCCAACTCAACACTAGGATCACCGTTTCCTCCTCAACGACTTCCATCCACCTCCAGACAATAAGCCACTCTTCGCTAGCCCCTTCTACGTTATTCACTTCCTCATTTACACCTGGCTGAAATGTCAGCTCCATAATCTTTCTGTCATGCTCATTTATTACAGAACCATGTGTAAATAAACCTCCTTGTCTTTCATCCTCTAAGTCCCTCATATGATTCTGTATGTGGGTCAGGAAACCACCACAAAACATGACAACAGAATGCGATAGGAACTGGAGCTCAGTGGAGAGGAACACATAAGAAGAGGGGCGGTGGAAAAAAAAAAAAACAACAAAACAAAGGGGGGGGGGGTGGGGGGGGGGGGGGAATGGGGGGAAAAGCCGGGGGGAAAAGGGGGGGGGGTTGGACGGGGGGGGGGGAAAAAAAAACAAAAACAAAAAAAACAATAAAAAAAAAAAAAAAAAAAAAAAAAAAACAAACAAAAAAAAAAAACCAGGGCGGGGGGGGGGGGGGGGGGGGGGGGGAAACCAAAAAGGCAGAGGCCCATCGAAGCCAACTTAAGAAAAGCAATGGAAGGATCTGACAAGAGTAGCATAAACTGACAAACTTATAAATGCTTGGGAGGTGATTGGTAACCCTGGTAAGTCGAATTAACTGGATGTACTGCAGCTGGGTTGGGGACCATGACTATGAGGAGGCGGAGCTGAGGGAAAATTATTAGAATAGCTACGGGGAATAACAGTAATAATATTCATAAAACAGTGCATAGATAAATACTAGGAACATTAAGACTTAAGAAAGAGCTCAATAGAAAGAACTAGATGTGACAAATAATTTTAAATTCTCTCTGATGATTGCAAGTTATGCTCAAGAAGTGGACCAAAAGTCTCCCACATGGATGTTACAGAGTCATGCTTAGGGGTAGTTCCTGCATTTTTAGTAGGTACAACCAGTTTTTAAATTTAGAGGGCAATTACTTTTTCACATAGAGGCATTTTGGTTTCAACATTTCATTCCCTTACAAAACAGTAGCATTTTTTAAGTAGTTGTTGGATTGAATGAGGTTATCTTTGTAATGTTTTGAAATGTGTGACAAATCAGAAACAAAATTTGTAAGGGGACAAATACTTTTTCACAGCACTGTATGGGTGGCAGGTGGTGGGTGGGATCTCCCTTTAATCTACTCATTTTAAAAGGTCACTCTTTGATTTTGCACCAGTAACATCCTTGTAACCTTTTACCTACACACAACAAAGTTATCTGGAGAAATTAACAACATTCAGATTTAATCACCAACTGAGGCCCCACCTTCATGTACACTGCACTGCGATTCTGTTAGAAAAATTATGCTCTCAGTCATTGCCAGAGAACATCTGCATATTGCTGCTGCCTGCAGGTTTACACTTTTGATGTTTTTTCACTTTAACTCTAAATTAGGACACACTTAGAACTCTTGGGGGATAAAAGCCTGTACCATAAAAGAAAATAATGAAGACAAAGTAAAAATGTAAAAATTATACTTCATCACATTGCATTCTAAAACATAAAACTAGTGTTTATGCAAAGCCACAGCTGTTTTGGGATGGGATCAGAAAAAACAAATCGTGAGCTGAGTGACCAGAATAAATAAACACTTTGTTTCTCGTGGATGGTTGGGACAAACTCCACTGGTGGACATTTCGTTCTGTTCTGTGGTCTAACTTGTGAAATGATTATTTTAAGACTGAGAGATTGAATGCACATGCAGAGGCCCAATTCTTCTCTCACCACAATGTCTTATTACCTTAGAATGTAATCACACCATCTGGTCTGCTGGAAGAGATCTTCCACTCCAACATAATTTACACCCAAGATAATAAAACAAAGGACCAAGGAAACCAGGGCCAGTAGGAAAATAATTTACAACAAAAAGAAAGAACTTGAAAGTAGTAGATGATTGCCAGACCCTGAGCATTAACGCAATCTGTGATAAATAGCTTAAATAGCTTTGCCGCAGAAGCTATTTACTGACATTGTAATGTAGCAAGACTGATTATTCCAAGACTGACTTGAGAAATTCAGAGAATGACTCCATGCATGTTTAAATGAGATGGCTGTGAAAGTGCAGAGGGGATATTAGGTTAATCTGGCTGTATTAGGGAGACAAAAGGGCATCACTGCCCCTCCTCAAACTGTTGTTGTGCACTGGTGTCGGCTGGATGATCCTACTACATGTTTACCTCACTCACAGGTAAAACAAATTTGGCTATTTGCAATCATTTCTGTTTATGAAAAAGACAGATAGTCATGGTGTAAAAATTAATGGAGTGTGACCCTTCACTATTACTTTTATTTATTTATTTATTTATTTACTATTAGGTTTCATGCACTATTAAAAGTGCCCCGCCCTTACAAGACACAAAAAAGAAAATAAACATTAAGCAAACATCTACATTAAAATATCAAACAATATATGTCCTCTTACGTTCAATTCAATTCAGTTTATTTATATATCGCCAATTCACAACACATGTTGTCTCAAGGCACTTCACAAAAGTCAGGTACATGCATTACAATTAATCCGAATCACTGAACAGTGCAGTCAGATTCTGTTATTTATTCAAATTGGATAAAAAGTTTGTCTATCTAAGGAAACCCAGCAGATTGCATCGAGTCAGTGACTTGCAGCATTCACTCCTCCTGGATGAGCATGTAGAGACAGTGGACAGTCACTGGCGTTGACTTTGCAGAAATCCCTCATACTGAGCATGCATGTAGCGACAGTGGAGAGGAAAAACTCCCTTTTAACAGGAAGAAACCTCCAGCAGAACCAGGCTCAGTGTGAGCGGCCATCTGCCACGACCGACTGGGGTTAGAGAGAACAGAGCAGAGACACAAAGAGAACAAAGAAGCAACTGACCCCAGGAGTACTTTCTATGGGAAGGAAAAGTAAATGTTAATGGATGTAGCTCCTTTAGTCATTTCACCTAGAAAGAAGGAACAGATCAACTCTGAGCCAGTTTTCAATGTTAGAGTCTGAAGAGAGCACATAGAGTTAGTTACAGTAAAAGCTCAGTCAGTAGCTATGTCTAGGAGAGAGAAAGGGTTTAAACACTGAAAGACAGGGCCATGTGGATCATCGAAAGGAGGGTGAGCATTAAGTTTGTTGCCAGCAGAAGCTTGGACGATGCCCCTCTCCAAAAAAGGGTTGTTACAGGTAGACACAGAGTCAGGCCAGGTGTAGCTTCTAAGAAGAGAAAAGAGAGATAACAAAGTAAAAGCTGAAATAACAGCAAATAATGCAAAATTGAAGAGTAGCGTGAGAATGTAGCGAAGAGGGTGAAAGTTGTCATTATGTCCTCCAGCAGCCTAAGCCTATAGCAGCACAACTACAGAGATAGCTCAGGATAACCTAAGCCACTCTAACTATAAGCTTTATCAAAAAAGGAAAAGTTTTAAGCTTAGCTTAAAAGTAGACAGTTTGTCCATCTAGAGCCCACTGATGGGGCCATTGTTATACTAAAAACCACAACGATTGGGATACCTCTCTCTGTCAGATTGGACCATAACCATTGGAAAAAGAGGGGGTCATACAGGTAGCAGAAATGGAGGGTGTGTTTGCACCTCAACCATAACTGAGCCGGTTTAGGCTAAACCTGACTCCCCTTTACTCCATCCAACAAGGGGAGAAGAACACGGAGCTAAAATAAGGAAGATAGCTCAGGATAACCTAAGCCACTCTAACTATAAACTTTATCAAAAAGGAAAGTTTTAAGCCTAGCCTTAAAAGTAGACAGTGTGTCCGCCTCACGGACTAAAACTGGGAGCTGGTTCCACAGGAGAGGAGCCTGATAACGTTGAAGCCAAGTGGTCAACAAAAACTGAGCCATATAAAATGGCTTATACTTAAACAAATATTTGAGCTTATCCTCATCTGACAGTGTAAAAAACTGTACTGCAACATTTGACAATTTACAAAATTGATGGCTTCTCAAATCATATTAAAAAAAACTCAACTTACTGCAGTAACCCCGCCTCTCGCCCAAATGGGGGGTGGGGTACATCCTGGCAGATTTCCAGTCCATCGCAGGGCTACACAGAGACACTCAGGACAAACAACCATGCACACACTCATACCTAAGGGCAATTTAGAGAGACCAATCAACCTAACAGTCATGTTTTTGGACTGTGGGAGGAAGCCAGAGTACCCGGAGAGAACCCATGCATGCACAGGGAGAACATGCAAACTTCATGCAGAAAGATCCCCATCTGGAGTACAACCTCGGGACTTTCTTGTTGCAAGGCAACAGTGCTACCAACTGCGCCCCTGTGCAGCCCCAAAATGAATATTTAGCGAAATAGGCATGTATTTTACTAAAGAACATGATACTATCATGCAAACCAATGCCTAGCTTCAGTAGTTTATGATTTGATGGAAGTAAGGATGGCTTTCAGTGGTGTATAGGAGATTGTGAAAGGCTTGTTCTGGAGAACAGGGTGTATGGTCAACTGGCACGTTCAACGCAGCCTAATGTTATGTTGAATGTGTGATCTAAAACCTGATGCAGTATTGAAGAAATTAGAGAATATCACCTTACACCAACCAGTTGGTTACCATAAAAACAAGGACAGGTCGGAAAATGTTCCTCCTGCTGCTTGGGTTGTGACAGGTGCTGCCCCTGCCCGAGGTGCTGTTTGATCTTGATCAAGGGAAAATCTACTACATTAATATCATCCTAACAAGAGAGACAAAAAATTATTTCATAGTATACTTTTGGCCCTGCAATAGACCTGTACCCTGCACTGTGCCTAGTAGCCATTGACCATTAAAGGTTGGCACCACCTGCTCACGACCCTCCAAGGAGTAAGGAGGTAAAGAAAATGGATGGATGGATGGGTGGACACAAAATGAGAATAAATTGTCACTTATTCTCTCTTTTGTCAGTCATTATTCCCATTTGATCTTAATGTCCTCTCCTATAAATTGGAAACTTGACTTAAAACACTCTGTATCACTGTGTGCTTATGAGCAGGAGTCTGGAGCAACACTTTGTTTTCTTGTAATGCTCTTCACTTTTATTTTTGTTTTCCAACAGAATGTACTGCACATCTCTGCCTTTTGTACTCTATTATCATCTGTTTTCTTCCAAAAAATGTTCTGAAACTTTGTTGCCGCTACATAAGGTTTAAGATTAAAGATAAATAGGTTTTGGTACTTGAAGTGAAACCCTGATATCACCTTTGGACTGTATGTGAAGCTGATCCAGTCGACTGAGGTGTTTGTTGCACCTAATGTTGTCATTTAGCACATAAAGTGAGAGCATGCTCAGCTTCTTGCACAGAAAAGAAAGTATATCTGCTGATCTTTGCATTTAGAGTGATAATTATGATGCCTGTTTCAGTGTTTTCTTTTGTTACAGTAAGATACTTCTGGCTTTTTGATAAAAAAACTAAATGATCTTAAAGGCATGACACCCACAATGTGTTTTTCCTATTTTTATTCTTTTCATGTTCCTATCTCAGAATCAGAATCAGCTTTATTGCCAAGTTCGTACATACAAACAAGGAATTTGACTCGGGTACACTTTGGTCTCTGGGTTTTTTTTTTTGTTTTTTAATGCGTTATAATATATATTATGTATATATCTTTATGTCCTTAACTATACATATATACAAATATACACATATACAAAGGTGCATTTGCAACATCTGTATGCTGTTGTTTTGTACTCTATTAAATGTTCATCAGAGAAACAGCCTGGGGGAAGAAACTGTCTCTGTGGCGGCTGGTTTTAGTGAACAGCGCTCTGTAGAGGCGGCCTGAAGGTAAAACTCTGAACAGTTTATGTGCAGGGTGTGTGGGGTCTGTAGAGATTTTAGCAGCTCTTTTCCTGACCCTAGACCTGTATAAGTCCTGGATGGAGGGAAGGTCAGCCCTGATGATTCTCTCTGCAGTCCTGATTATTCGTTGCAGTCTGGACCTGTCCTGTTTTGTGGATGAATCAAACCACACGGAGATGGATGAAGACAGGACAGACTGTATGATGGTAGTGTAGAAGATGACCAGCAGCTCCTGTGGAAGGTTGTACTTCTTGAGTTGCCTCAGGAAGTACAGTCTCTGCTGGGCCTTCTTTCGAACAGTGTCTATGTGTGAAGACCATCTCAGGTCCTCAGAGATGGTGGCTCCTAGGAACCTGAAGTGGTCCACAGCCGACACGGTGTTGTTGAGGATGGTGAGGGGGTGTATGGGGGTGGTGTTCTCCGAAAGTCCACCACCATTTCCACAGTCTTAAGTGGGTTGAGTTCAACCCACTCAATGAAGTCTAATGAAGTCTTTACACAGACAAGTCAGTTTCTGCCTCCAGCTCTGTATAAATCTCTCCTCTCCTCCCCTGTTCAGACTCCAACTCTTTCACACAAACCAAGGCTTGAGTGCTTCACTATCGTGTCTTGATGAAGGCCAAGTGGATTTGTTTGATGCTTTGAGTCAAAATTACATCAGAAATAGCTCCCCATATGTGGCGCTGACATCCTCTTTTGTGCTGTCTGAAATGGTGAAGAGGCTTAGGTTGGGAGCTGAAATGTATGAGATGAAGCAGAGGGGAGAGAAGGGAAGCAGAATGAAAACAAAAAACAGGACACGAGAAAAGAATTGCAGATTTTTCTCTGAGTCACACTCATAAAGGCTTGCAGAATATTGTCTGCCAGGTTCTGATAGAGCAAAGATTTCCAGAAGACTTACAGTTAAAATGTTTTTGGAAAGTATAATGTCAAATAATATTTGTTTTTCCTAAGAAAAAAAAAGTTTTAAGCATTCATCCACAGATGATGTTGGGAGAACTGTGAAGGCCACAGTAAATCTGCTGAGAAATTGATTGCTCCCTCCTTCTCTCAAGTCAGGTCAAAAGTCTGCTTACATTTGCTTTTTGCATGTACTGTTATTATGGGGGTATTTCTTCAGCTATATGTACCATTTGTGCCCCTAGACAAATTTCCTCTGTTGGGGAAAACAAATGAAGACTTGATCGTGGTGTAGGGTAATGAAGTCATGCAAAAACGGAGCAAAGAAAAGAAATTTAAAAGTAAGTACTTGAGTTGACTCTTTATTCTTCATACTTTCCCAGATTTCTTAAAACTGACAATCTGATGCTCAACTTTCACTTTCTCTTTAAATGATCCCACATGGCTTCGGATGTCATGTGCCACTGATGTTTACATTCGGCTTGAGGTTGCTTCAGGTGCGTAATTAAGTTCAGTGTAGAGCAGGCTAGCTTATGTAGGCCTACCTGATCGCTGTTGAAAAATGCTTGGGTTTGCTCCACCTTTCTTGCTCTGTCTTCACTGTAGCTGAATAAGAAACCTTAATGTTCCCAAATAACAGACTTTAGAGATAGCCCAGATTACTCTTTTTTTTCTTTTTTTGTGTTGGTTGGACTGCAGTAATGCTCATTTAGTTCTGCACATAAAAATTCTGCATGTGTTCAGGTTTAAAACAACACTGTGTTTGACCGGTGTGCATTCGTATCCAACCAAAAGGGTTGTACTGAAAATCTTCTGTGTTAATTTATGTACCCTTACAACCCTGATACAAAACAGAGGTAGACGCAGCAATAGCATCTTCAATCGCAGTGTCTAGAGAGAATATAGTAACAGTTATAATAATCACAAGAAAGCATTACATTGTTATCTGAACATATGAAATCATTTTCCCAAAGCCCTTTATCAGCTTCAGTAGTTGAGACCATTGTGTCATTTTTAACTTTATCTCTGCTGTAGATCATTCCCTGTTCTGTCCTTTGAGAAGCCCCAGCAGCATCCATGTTTACAGCCGCAGGCATGTATAGATGTGTGTGCAGCTGCGAGTGTGCATCTTTATGTATGTGATTCCAGACAGATGCTGAAAACCAGAGCGGAGATGGGGGTGCAGTTGAGAAAAAGGGGGTGTGTCCCTGCTGATGATTGGCCTAGTGGGATGGCTCCAGAGTAAGTGAAATCACAACATCATGCCTGACCTAGTTAAAGCGTCTGTGACGTCAGAGCTGTCTCTTTTACTCCGTCTCCCTTGTTTGCTGTCACCCACTTCAAATCTCTTATACAATTCTTTCCCCCACCTCCCTCCTCATCCTTTGCATGAATACACACGTTTTTCTCCCCTTTTTATAATCCCACTGAGACACAGAAGCTGAGTTAATCAGCGGAGTGAGGCAGAGAGGATAGAGGAGAAACATCTACCACTGCCAATAACCCACTTTCAAGAGATTAAAGCCGTCCTGATGAATATTAATGCGCAGGAACTTGGAAAGCAGCGCTGGCCCTAAAGATGTTACAAAACGAGGAGGCAAGCTTCCACCGTATGGACAGAACGTTCCGCCGCTAAGTGTGACTTGGTGCCACTGTGTGTATTTTCAGTGGACATGTATCAAATTAATGTTAGACAGTAACATTGTTCTATTACGCAAGGAGGTGAAAAATACCACATGCTGTATAAGGCTGGTGCCAACTGTATGAGAACACAATCCATGGCTGTGGGACTATATTATTTGGAGCTCTTAAGCATTTTCACATTTTCTCACGTTACAACCACAAACTTTAATGTGTTTTATTGGGATTTTATGAAACAGACCAGCAAAAAAGCAGTTCCTAATTGTTGTGATTCTCGTGCCTTTTGAGTAATGGAGTGCTCAAAAGGCACGAGATGTCAATAAGGGACATATGGTTTTTAATATATTTTAAAAATACAACAATCTGAAATGTGTATTTGTATTCAGCACCATGAGTCAATACTTTCTAGAACCACCTTAATCTGCAGGGACTGCTGTAAGTCTTTTGGGGATGCCTTTACTGGTTTTGCACATTCAGACAAATGGACAAAAGCATTTGCCCATTCATCTTTGCAGAAAGGCTCAAGCTCAGCCACAATGGATGGGGAATTTCTGTAAACTTTTAATGTTCAAGTCTTGAGACATGCATTGTTGGCTGTAGGTCCACAGTTTGACTGGACCATTCTAACACACTTTTATTAGACACCAACAGGTTTTTTTCTCAAATTGTCTGGGGTAAACCCCAACTAGCCACTCATTCCCTACTGAAGTGTATAATAACAGCATAATGGTGCCACGATATATGGTGTGTTCAGTGTGAAGTTTCTCTTTAACACATAGACCAAAAGTTCAGTTTTGGTCTCATGTGACTAGAGCACCTGCTTCCACATTTTTGCTCTGTCCCCTGAATGGCGTGTGGCAAGCTGCATTTGGGACTTCTAATTTCTTTCTTTCATCTCTGATGTGCCACTCACTTATAAAGGTTAAACTTGTGTCTTTAAATTTATATGTTACTTTGTGCTGGTCTATCACACAATAAAAATACACATAATTCTGTGGCTGTAATGTGACAATGTAAGAGTTCAAGGTACATGAGTTTTAAAAGGTATTCCCAGTTCAATTTGATGTACTTTTAATGTTCTTTCATTTTTATAGAAGTGAGAAATGGCAAGACATATTATTACTACGAATAGGGTAATCAGGCTTTGTTTCTGAGCAGTTATCTAAAAATATGAATTCAATTCAATTTAGTTTTATATATATAGCGCCAATTCACAACACATGTCGTCTCAAGGCACTTCACAACAGTCAGGTACATGCATTCCAATTAATCCTAACCACTGAACAGTGCAGTCAGAGTTAGTTATTTATTCAAATTGGATAAAAAGTTTGTCTATCTAAGGAAACCCAGCAGATTGCATCGAGTCAGTGACTTGCAGCATTCACTCCTCCTGGATGAGCATGTAGAGACAGTGGACAGTCACTGGCGTTGACTTTGCAGCAATCCCTCATACTGAGCATGCATGTAGCGACAGTGGAGAGGAAAAACTCCCTTTTAACAGGAAGAAACCTCCAGCAGAACCAGGCTCAGTGTGAGTGGCCATCTGCCACGACCGACTGGGGGTTAGAGAGAACAGAGCAGAGACACAAAGAGAACAAAGAAGCACTGATCCAGGAGTACTCTCTATGGGAAGGAAAAGTAAATGTTAATGGATGTAGCTCCTTTAGTCGTTTCACCTAGAAAGAAAGAACATATAAACTCTGAGCCAGTTTTCAAGGTTAGACTCTGAAAGAGAGCACATATAATTAGTTACAGTAAAAGCTCAGTCAATCGCCATGTCTAGGAGAGAGAAAGGGTTAAACACTGAAAGACAGGGCCATGTGGATCATCGGTAGAGGGTGAGCATTAAGTTGTTGCCAGCAGAAGCTGGGACAATTCCCCTCTCCAGAAAGGTGTCACAGGTAGATACAGAGTCAGGCCAGGTGTAGCTTCTAGGAAGAGAAAAGAGAGAGAACAAAGTTAAAAGCTGAAATAACAGCAAATAATGCAAAATTGAAGAGTAGTGTGAGAATGTAGCGAAAAGGGTGAAAGTGGTCATTATGTCCTCCAGCAGCCTAAGCCTATAGCAGCATAACTACAGAGATAGGTTCAGTTCAGATTATTTAGTTAAACGGCGCTTATTTACAACAATGTCGTCTCAAGGCACCCCACAAAGGGTCCCACTGATGGTCATTGTTATACTAAAAACCACAAGGATTGGGATACCTCTCTCTGTCAGACTGATTATAACCATTGGAAAAGAGAAGGGGTCATACAGATAGCAAAAATGGAGGGTGTGTTTGCACCTCAACCATAACTGAGCCGGTTTAGGCTAAACCTGACTCCCCCTTACACCATTCAACAACTGATAAACTAAGCCACTCTAACTATAAGCTTTATCAAAAAGGAAAGTTTTAAGCCTAGCCTTAAAAGTAGACAAGGTGTCTGCCTCACGGACTAAAACTGGGAGCTGGTTCCACAGGAGAGGAGCCTGATAACTAAAGGATCTGCCTCCCATTCTACTTCTAGAGACTCTAGGAACCACCAGTAAACCTGCAGTCTGAGAACAAAGTGCTCTGTTAGGAACTGTATGGAACAATCAGATCTCTGATGTATGATGGAGCTAGATCATTAAGGCTTTATATGTGAGGAGGAGAATTTTAAATTCTATTCTGAATTTAACAGGGAGCCAATGAAGGAAGCTAAAATAGGAGAAATATGATCTCTCTTTTTAATTTTCATCAGAACTCTTGCTGCAGCATTTTGAATCAGCTGAAGGCTTTTAACTGCATTTTGTGGACATCCTGATAGTAAAGAATTACAATAGTCCAGCCTTGAAGTAACAAATGCATGGACTAGTTTTTCAGCGTCACTCCGGATAGGATATTTCTAATTTTGGCAATGTTCTGGAGGTGAAAGAAGGAAATCCTAGAAACCTGTTTAATATGGGATTTAAATGACATGTCCTGTTCAAAAATAACACCAAGGTTTTTTACTTTATTACCGGAGGTCAATTTAAAGCCATCCAGGTTAAGTGATTGACTAAGCAGTTTCTTTCTTAAAGACTCCGGTCGAAAGACGACAACCTCTGTCTTGTCTGAATTTAGAAGCAAAACATTTAAAGTCATCCAAGTTTCTATATCTTCAAGACATGCTTGTAGTCTATCTAAGTGGTTGGGTTCATCAGGATTTATGGATAAGTAAAGCTGAGTATCATCAGCGTAACAGTGAAAATTTATCCTATGCTGCCTGATAATTTGACCTATTGGAAGCATATATATAGTAAAGAGAATTGGCCCAAGTACTGAACCCTGTGGTACTCCATGATGATTTATCATTTGCATGAACAAACTGGAATCTGTCAGACAGATAATATTTAAACCAGCCTAGAACTGTTCCCCTGATCCCTACAGCATATTCCAGCCTTTTTAAGAGAATATTATGGTCGACTGTATCAAATGTAGCACTGTTTATATGACTGTTGTAATGTAGTAAACACATATGATCATTCTGAGCAGAAATACCACTGTTTTACAACATGTTGTACTTCTCTGAAGGCACGAGATGTCCATAACAAAGACCATGTTTAAGCATAAGGTGTTTCATAAGTGTGCTTGGTACCAGGCCACCTTGGACTAAAGGCTAAAGGCTAATGATTAATTTTGATCAAACCTGTTTGGCAGATCATTTGAGTTTTTCTCATTTTCTCATGGGGAGGTTTGGGAATAAAAATGGAATAAAAATGGGCGAGTTCAAGACCTCCACTGCAAATTTTGCTTTCAGGATTTGTGGCCTGAACGTCATTAGTGTTTTTTCTGGCAACAACCAGCAGACCAATTTCTGGACACCAGCAGTAATGGAAGCTGCCAAAGCAGAAGTCCTTTAGGTATTGGTTTTCTCTGGGAATACTTAAAAGGGCTGACAGGCACTGTCTGACCAGAAGGTTCTATGCTTGCAGTTAAAAAAATTTGGGCGAAATTTAGAGAGACTATGGAGAAGGACTTAGGGTTGACCCCAAGAACATTCTGGAAAACCATTAAACAAATCAGAAATGGGAAAAACAGATCATCCCAGGCAGTATGTGGTTGCAAGGGGATCTGCAAAAACTTATTGACGAAAGAGCGCCGGAAGGATCTCCTCAAACCAGTCACCATGCCTTCAGTAGAGGAGGCAGAGCCTAAGGACTCAGGAGACAGTGGGTCCATCACCATAGCAGAGGTCACTAAAGTAGTTGCAAAGACTCTTGTCCAATCCAGTTTTGGATGGACATGTCCACATGTGTTTGTGGATTCTTAACAAGAAAAAGGTGGACTGCTCCCTCTGGGTTGGGTCTCAGTCTTTGTCTCGAGTGGAGGAGTTCAAGAAACTTGGTGTTTTGTAGATGGTAGAATGGAGTAGACAATAAATAGATGTTCTGGGACCTCAACTGTCATAATGCAGTTGCTGCTCTGGTCCGTTGTGATGAAAAACGAGTTGAACCAAAGAGCTAAATTTGTGACGCATTGGTCCCTATAAGTTCCTACCCCTCACCTGTGGTTAAGAGATATGAATAATTACCATCCCACTGAGGGGATTGTCATAATGCGTTTTTCTTGTGGTGGACCAGACGCAGACAAGTACGGAGAAGGCAGAGTGGGATCAAAAAACTCGTCTTTATTCTAGAGTTCACTCACTTGCAGGCGAGGAGCAGAGGTACAGAATCCAGAGCACAGGTATCCTCAAAAAAATGGAAACAATAAAATCTGGAGCAGGGCGAGTATCCAAAGGCACGACAAAATACATGGGAGAGACATAACGACACCGCGGGGAACAAAGGACAAAGACAAACTTAAATACAGACGAAGGTTGGCAAGAAACAATAGGGCAGGTAATCAGGGAAAGCAGACACAGGTGTGGAACAGGCGTGCAGCAAGACAGAGGGGCAGGTGAACCCGATGAGGAGCCAGACAAGACAAACAGTAAATAAACACAAGGGACCAGAAAACTATGATAATAATAATAAAGAAACCATTGTAAGTAGGGAAGCCACACTAAGGGAACAAGGGCGAGGGGAGAACACACTGGGAGGGAGAAGGAAACCAGAACAGTCAGGAAAACAAAAAATAACCAAACATTAATACAAACCAAAAACGAGAAACCTCTAGCTAAAGTAAACAAAAACACAAAAACCCAAAACAAAGTCCAAAATGTCACATCCTGACAGGGATACCCTGGGGCAGACCCAGAAAACCCTGGAGAACCTATGAACTCATGTACGAAGCGTGCGTACGCACAAAAACCTTGCAGCGCAATGTTTCATACACAACTCAGCATGTACAAAAATGAACACTGTGTGAAAGTGTGCGGTAGTCCATGCAAACGTTTTCAATTAACAATAATGGCAGTTCATGCGCCATGTGTAGCTTCGCCCAAGTCACAGCAAATTGAGATGTATTAAGGCAATGTATGTGGTGACATGTGTACAAATGGTTTCATACATCAAAATGTTTTTTTGTGCTACAAGTTTCAGAATTTCTTCATACTGCAAACTTTTAGTATGAAACTCTTTTGTACATGAGGCCCCTGGTAACACTTGGAAGGCCTGCAGAATGACTTGGAAGGTGTTACTACGAAGAGGCACGTCTAGGTTTCCCTCCTAGACCTGTTGTCTCCATGACTAGTCTACTACTTTTTTCCTATGGTCCGATGCCTAGCAGAGTAACATTTGGGGCTTGGCAAGCTGACGATTAGTTGTTATGTAGTGTCTTTGAATGCCCTGTTAACCAAAATTACCAAAAGAACGAGTTCCTGGGCTTTATGGAAAGGATGAGGAGCCTCATCATCTGGGTGTTGTGCAAAGTAGAGCCGCTGCTCTTCTGCAGTTAAATTAATCGGTTGAGATGGTTAGGGCTCCTGATTAAGATCCTTCACGGAATCATCTATTTGGAGGTTTTGCATGCACATTCCACTGGGCTGATCTTTAATAGTTATGTAGTGTTTTTAAATGCCCTGATAACAGAAGGCTGTTTATTTACCTGATAGATATGCTGCTTCAAAATGAGTGCTCTGGTAGTCAGCACTGTACACTGCCAAACCTGCCCAGCTTGGTGCAGTAGCAGTGTGCATTTGTAATTTTGCACTTTATTTAAGAATCAATAGTTTATAGTGTAACAGTGTGCTGACGGGAGAACACAAATACTAGCTCTCTTCCTCTAAACTGTTCCTGACTGTTATTACATTTAAAACTAAGGATTTCGGTATATCCACCTGATGCTCATTTCAGCTAAACATTTCAACACTGATCCAACATTAGCATGGGCCTTGTGTTACGACACACACCTGACTCACCTTTCTTGGTTGGAACCTTCCAAATGGTAATGCAGCTGTACAAGTTTAAGGAAAAATCTGAATCCAGAATTGGATTTGTGATGCAGTACTCTTGAACTGTGATCGTGCTGCTTTAACTTCATCTATTGGTGGTGTGTTCTTTTGCTCTGAGGCAGCAGCATTAACATCAAGACATTTATATGTATTTATGATTATGTTACAGTGAAAGACAGATGTATAAGCAGATTGTTCCAAACGCAAATAAGAGCAGATTATCTCTGATGAGAAAGAAGACTGAGGGCCAATCACAGCTGCAGGGTCAGATGAAGGAAAATGAGAGTGGTAAGATTTAAAGGGAAGAGAAGGAAGATATGTTAAAAGAAGAAGTACAATGTTGCAAAAATTGGGAAATGGGACCGTGTGATGGGATTAAGAGAATGGGAAGCAAAAGGCATGGGGATACCAGTAAATCAAAAATGGTCTTACATGTTTGAAGGGTTACAATGAACGAGGGACTGGAGGGGAGGAAGATAACCCAGCTTCCTCCTTTTCTCCACATCCCCCAGAGAACACTGAGGCAAAACAGCTAAAAGCAGTTGTTCCTGCTCGTTTTCATCTTCCTCCTTTTCTTCTTCCTCTCATGCCCCTTTGTGTTTAGTGGAAGCCCCATTTCTCTCTCATTTATATTCACCCCAGTCGTGGGCAACCAATGCACTTTTAAAACTGTTAAAACATAAGAAACACACACTGATACAGTGGGGCTTCACTTGGTATAATTAAAGTAACTTTGCTAAATCATTTAAAAATAGCTGGAATGGCTTTACTTTGACACTGTTACCACTAATAACAATAATAAAAAATCTTAAATTACGAAATGCACAAAGGCAAGGTTTTGTGACAGTGTTAGCCTGATCAAACAAACACGTAATACACATGGGTTAACTTAATCTAAGGTGGGTTGTGGTGTTTTTTCCACTGAGCTGTAGGTTGCCCAATAGGGCGGGACTAAGCAGTGTGTTCCCACACACAATCCATCAAGCCCAATCCGGTGGAGCTTTAGAGGAGCTGTGTGTTGGTCATTTGGTGCCTGAGTGGCTGTCAGCCCATATAACTTTTAACCTTCCATGAATCTTACTAGTGACTAAGGTATCTCTGTGTTTTCCCCTTGCTTCATGACGAACCCTGTGCACTCTGTGCTCTGCAAGGTTTCTTGCCTTGCTCTTACTTGGAATTTCCCTGCTGCCAAATAACCCTCTAGACAACTTACCCTCACAACCGACAACTAACAGCTTCTTCCTCCTGTAACCTCTAAGTTCTTACCTGCCCACCCTTTAATGCTCTGCAGGAACCTTAATCAGTAACACCGCATCTGGTGTCGGCTTACCACACAGACCAACACTTCCCAGAATCTGCTTGTTCCTTGCTATTGTCAAGCCTCAACCTCAGAAAAGTAAGATCAAATCATTCAAACTCATACAAACAATTCTGTCCAACTAAACACACCACTCACCTCCCCTCCTCTTCCTGAAGTACAAGGACATGATACATGTTTTACATGAAAGCAAATAGTTTTACCAAGAAAAACCTCAAGTTTGGTGTGCATACATACTTAGTTCTCTTTACCGTTATGCCTCATACTAAAATCCAGTGGAACCAGTTTCCTGCAATTGCCTAGTTAATAAACAGACTCGACCCATGTGAAATTTAGTGTCAGTATAAATCCAGCTGTTCTGTGAGGATTTAAAAGGTTTGTTAGTGAACATTAGTAAACAAAGGGGGGGCATTGTGGAGAGGTTTAAGGCAGGGATACGTTATAAAACACTTTTTCCAAGTATGGAACATCTCACAGAGCTCTGTTCAATCCCTCCAATAATCAGAGAAGAAGCCAAGAGGCCTCCAGTTACTCTGGAGGAGCTGCAGAAATCCACAGCTCAGAGCAGAGAATCTGTTGAATGAACAACTCAGGTGTGTACTCTACACATCAGATAATTTTGGAAGAGAGGCAATAATCAAGCCAAATATTGAAAGAAAGCCATTAGAAGTCCTGTTTGCAGATTGGTATAAGCCATGTAGGGGACACGGCAAACTCAGGTCATATGAGACACAAAATGTTTTGTGTGGTAGAAAACTTAAGGGCATGCCAATGAGCAGCTTCAAACATACGTCAAAGAACATAACCCTATTGTTTAATATGAAACAACCCACCCCAACTGCGTCTGGTGGGCAGCGATCTTTTTTGAACCCTTTCTGTTTAGAAGCGGCAGTGCCTCGGAAAAACTATCCAATCCTGGGATGCAGTAATTTTTTGTGTCCTGCACTTCAGCTGTCCATTTAATGTGTGTCAAAAGTGCCAACTGACACAGAGTTTTTAAAGAGACGTACCACAGCGCTCCCAACGTGCATTATTTTTGACACTGCGCACACCATCCCCACGGTGAAACATGGTGGTGGCAGCATAATGCTGTTGGGATACATTTGTTTAAAATGGGACAGTGAAGCTGGAAAGATTTAAATACACAACTATTTTGCAAGACAACCTGTTGAGGGCTGCAAAACACTTGAAACTGGGGTGAAGAGTTACCTTCCTGCAGGACAATGACCCTAAACATACAGCCTAAGCTGCTATAGGATACTTGTTTGAATGGCCCAGTCAAAGTCCATACATAGATCCAATTGAGAATCTGAGGGAAAACTAAAAACATTTTCACAGAGATTCTCCACCCAGTATGACTTATATTGATCCTTTGTTACTAGAACGAATGGACAACAATCTGATATATACATTTGGTATTTATTTATTTTGCTGTTTTTTTAAACAAATGAACAGCTAAATGCACACAGGGTTAAGTGTTTTGCATGAAACACAAGCAGCTATCTACCGCTGGAATTGATCTTTTCTCCCCTGATGTGTAACTCAGATTTCACTGTTTTGTAACCCTCTCTTACACGCTGCCATGCTCACATGAGAACACACGTGGCAAATTCAAACGTACCTACGCTCTGCTACTTTTTTTGTCTCTTACATTATGCTTTAATTTTGTTCCAAGCCCCCCATATTTCACATTTCTCTCACATACATACATTTGTGCTTCCACACCTTTACACTAAGAGCTCCCAGCAGAGCCGATAAATCACCCTTGGGGCTATACCTCCAGCTCTCCACCTCCCTCCTCTCTCTTTTTGTCAACCACTGTGCAGCCCTGTAACACTCCTTGCTCCTTTCTTCCTGATCCTCTTTTCTTTCACAATCCTTGCATCCTTTGCTCTTTCCCTTCCCCCTCTTTCCATCTCTACGGTGACCTTGCAGATGCTCAGAGTAAAGCCATGCTTTTATCTCGTCCTCCCTTCTTTACATCTGCTTTTGTCCACCCCGGGAGGCTGCACACTGTGCTACATGTTTGCATTGTTTCCAATGTATTTTAAGTATTTGAAAAATGTCAAATCCATCTAGCAGTTTTACAGTGTACAACTATCCATATAATTCTGCATATGAGCATTGATACCAACTGTAAAATGCACTTCAGCAGTCAACCAATCCATTTTCACCACAACCTCCACATGCCCCTTCACCTACAAGTCACCAAATCGATACTCGCTGGTTCAGCTTACAGTTCGGGAAGTGGTTCGACTTTTTGGGCTTATTCATTATCTTGCAAAGTATTGATGATCAGATGATCAATACAGCCCATTTTTCTAACCCTCAGTAAGAAAGCTGATTTTCAATTCATACAAGAATTTCTTCAGCTCCAGTGACACAGCCCTTGCTAACCTCATGACAACCCTGTGGTGCAGAGAAATGCAGACGCCATTCTTTCTCTGCAAAACACAGAGCACAGCTTGCAAAGAGGGAGTGGCTTGTTCTAACAAGTGGTGCCTATGGCGTGTTGCGTTTACGGTAAAAGGCAAAGGACTGCAAACAGCCAAGAAGACGAAGCTCATTCTATTGATTTGTGCGCTGTTGTATCCAAGCCTGGGGTCATTCTGCATTAGGGGTTTCATGCTCGCCTGGTGTATGCCTTGCTTCTCTCCAGGTGCCCGGCTCCCTCCCACAGTCCAGAATCATGACTGTAAGGTTAATGTGATACTCTTAATTTCCCTTTGGTATGAGTGTGCGCGTGCATGGCTGTTTGTCCTGTGTGTCTCTCTGGTGGACTGGGGACATGTCTAGGGTGTACCCAGCCTCTTGCCCAATGACCGATGGAGATAGGCACCAACCCCCCTGCGACCTTGCAAAGACAAATGGGTATAAATAATGAATGGATGAATGGTTATTATCAACAGCATGGTGCAAAGAGTAGAGCAAACAAAACTTGCTAATGCTATAGAAAGTGAGCAAACTGGTTCTCTAGTGTGAACAAAAGTACATTATGATTATTATGCAGAATCATTTAACCATCTGATCATGTTCAGTTTCACTCTGTGGAAGAGGTTCAGTGAAACAGGTTATCTCCAACAACATCACCTTCCTAGTGGGTGTTTGAATTTGTCCCAAAGGAAACATCCTAAGAAAGCCATAAGGAATATTTCTGTGGTGTTACTAATAGCATTATTAATGGCTTGGCCACCTTGATGTGTCCCAGCTGAGCCAGGATGCCTGGGCTCAGCTGGCACAGTTAAATGGGTCGTACCAGGACAAGCTGACCATTATGAGGGGAGTCAGTAGGAGATGTTGCTTAATATACACAAAAAGTAAGGAAATTTATTTTGGTTGATCAAACTTCTTTTTGTTCCATGTTGTAACAATGCTTCTTGGCAATAAACCATACATTTTCAAAGCCTGTCTAGTTTCCCTTAGATGGTGCCATATTTGTAAGGAAAATGTATTTGTGGGTGGAGTATCTGGGGTGGATGCTGGTCATTTTTGCTCCTTGCCATTTTGCAATTTTACAGATTTAGTTGTTTAATATGTGTCTTTTTTGGGTCGTCAACAGTTGCCACAGGTTGTTTCATGTCAGGTCATCTCAAGCTACGGTTATTATTTATCACAGGTTTCTACAATCGACTCAACTGTAAAGAAATGTGGTTGTATGACCCAAAATAAAGTACATCTAAAGGTGGGGGATTGCTATTGTGGTTATTCTGATTTAATAATGAATCCTAATTTATTGCATTTTCTAAGAGTCAAATGACTTAAAACGGAGGCCCACAATCAGTAAAAATTTAAATAAAATCATCAGAAAACATCTTTTGAATTAAATCAATGGTAATGTATTAATTACGGCTAACTCCTAAATTTACCACAATAATACTTAATGTGAAAATGAAAATAGGTAGGGATGAATTGGCAACATGTGGTTATGAATTTCCAAATAAGTCCACCAAGTTTAATGGGAACCTAATACATCACATAAGCTGCTTGTTTTGCAGCTACAGGACTTGGACTCTTTGCAGTCATTGACTCGGCCATAAACTCCTCTGTATACCAAAGTAGTCTCAGGTCAAATGTGAGGCCATCTGTCTGATGAAGCATTGGACCCAATTCTGTCATTAAACACAGCAGCAAATCTACAACTGAATGCATTACAAGGAAAATAATCAAGATGTTGTAAAGGCCTAGTGAAAGTCCAGACATTAACCTTATCACGATATATTGTTACATAAGCTTAAGAGTCTGGTTCATGAATTACTGCCCAGAAACTGAAACAAAAGAAGGATGATGTGTGGGATAAGGGTGGTCTAAAACAATGTGAACCTCTGATACCATCAGCAAAGTGATTTTGATGTTTCCTATCTCCCTCTTGACAATACTCCATATATTCTCTATGGGGTTTTGGTCAGGCCAATTTGCTGGCAAACACAGTGATAACATGGTCATTAAAGCAGGTACTAGTACTTTTGGGAGTGTGGGCAGGTACCAAGTCCTGCTAGAAAATCTGCTTCCTGGTAGACACCTGCTCCGCCTTTGGACTTGATTTAAAAAAAATGGCAGATGCCAGCAGATGACATGGCACCTCAACTCATCGCTGACTGTGGAAACTTCACACTGAACCTCAAGGGTCAGTTTTCTCTAAACTCTGGGCCTCTGGTTTTCAAAAAATGCTAAATTTTCTTTCATCCAAAATGAAACAGTTTGGAGTCTGTAACCCAGTTAGAACGCTTCTGGTTCAGGAGTGGCAACCTTTGTAGCTCAAGTCCTGAAAACATCTGTGCATGCTTCATTAAGAACTGTTTCTAATCACACTCCATGCCTTTGGCATCTCCCCCAAACTCTTAAATGGCCTTTGGTTCACTATCTTCTCAGGGCTGCAGATATCTCTGTTGATGTAGTGGTTGATGTTCTAAACCTTTTCCTTCCACTAAATTTTCAATTAATATGCTTGGTTACAGTGACCATCTGCTTTAGCAACAAATAAATAATATATTTTTTTTATTTTTTTACTGAATTACTGAATTTAATTAACTTTTCAATTATTTGATTATGTTCTTAATCATTTCAACAAGAGAAGAACACCATGCCTAGAGCGAAGCGGAGATAGAGTAATGTTCTGGAGCTGCGTTGTTTCCACTTGGACATGAAAACTCCTCTGTGTGGAGAGAAAGTTGGATTCTTTCAAGAATCGGGAAATTCTGGCAGAAAATGTCATGCTGTCTTTGATAAAGCCTTGTAGTCCATGAAGTCATGAAGGGTACAAAAGGGGCCATCATAGTCACCTGACTTGAATTCTGTTGAAAACCTCTGGTAGGATTTGAAAAAAGCAGTTGTGACACTCAAACCCAAGATCATCTGTGGATTGGAGGTCTTTGCCCATGAGAAGTGGGCCAAGATTCCTCAGGGAAACTGACAGAGGCTGGTGTGTGGCTATGAATCATATTTCCAGCAGGCTATATCAGCCGGAGGAGGCTCTATTAAGTACTACAGATGCTTGTCATGAAGGGGTTGAAAAATGTCAAAAACTGTAGTGCCAAAGTATTTTGTGTTTCATTTGGAGAATCCATTGTAACTGTGTTAAGCAATTTAAATTGTTTTCTTGTTTGATTTGTTTATTGCAAACACCCGCTAATTTGTATGTTTTGTCACATTTGCAGTCAGGGTTGAATAATTTTAGATGCAACTGTCATTACCTAACAATTGCAGACCTGATGAGAACTGCATTGTTTTTAAAATGTCAAAAAAAGGAGAGAAATAATATCCTGCAGGCTTCCTTACCGCTCCCGATTCAAAGTCACGCTGTTGGACTCAGAAACGTGTCCCACAGAAGAATGCTCACACCTCAGCAGCTGTTCATGCTCATGCTGCACGTGGTCTGCTCAATATAATTTCAGACGTTGTCATTGCGGCCACGCTGATGCAGCAGGAGCGATATTGTCATCTGATAAGACGCAGTGTAATATGACAGTGCTGTTATAGGAATCTGCTATCATGTGGGTTCACACTAAGATTTCAAACCTTTTATAGATTTTAATAGGAGACACGTGTGTGTGTGTGTTCAAATGCTCAAGACTGTTGATTCTTTTAAATATTCTTTTATTGTCAGGTTACCCAAGCAGTGAAAAACTGTGTAAGAGCATCCAGCAGTGTTACAAACAGAGGCCACAGTCCTGAGATTGCTTCAACTGTCACACAGGTTCTACATTCCTTAGGTCCCCCCCCCGAGCGAGGGCTGAGAAATCTTTTCCGCTCTTACTGCCTTCTCTCCATCTGTTAGCTGTCCCTCCATCTGTTCATCCGTGCTCTTCTTCTCTGCCCCCCCAACCCAATGAAGACCACTGCTTATCGAGCAGTTCTTCCATTTTAGCATTCATTTTTACTGCAGCCAGCTTGGATTTTCTTTCTTCTTCCCTTTTGTTTGCTAAATTCCAAGTCGTCCAAAGATTCCTGGCAGCATGTTATACAAATACAAGGAGGCATTCCAGCAGAGGACAAAATGTGTTCAAACACTATTGCTCAACAGCAAAGACTGAAAAACAGTTGAAGTTGAACTCTGTGATACTTTGCATTGCGTAATTGTGAAGTTGAAGGAAAATGAGACCTGTTCTTTTATTTATGAATTTTTTTTACAAAAAATGGGCTGAAAAATGTGGTATGCATAGCAATTCGCCCCCCCCAAAAACAACACACACACACACACACACACACAACACCACACACACCACACACACACACACACACATCTTTTTTTACTCTTTTTATGAGGACTTTTCAGTTACTTCATTGACTTCCATTCATTTTCCTTGATTTTTTTAGTGCCAACCCTCCCCAAACACTAACCCTAACCCTAACCAGTTAATACCTAACCCTAACAATAACTCAATTCATACCCTAGCCCTAAACCTAACCCCTGTCCCAAGAACGGAATATGGAAAAGTGAGGACCAGGAAAATGTCCTCACTTTGTCAAAATGTCTTGCAATAAAAGCTGTGGGTGTTTTTAGTTACGTCTCTATCAGCTTTGCATATCATGAGACTGAAGATTTCTGTATATTCTGTTCAAGCTCTGTCAGACTAGACGGAGAGCCTCTGTGAACATACATTTTCTATTCCCTCTGCTGATTTTTAATTGGATTCAGGTCTTAACTTTGACTGGGCGGTTGTCCCACTGGAAGCCGAACCAACGCCCATGTATCTTTTAAGTGGAGGTTCTTTTGAAACCTCAAACAAGTTTTCTTCCAGGAATGTCATGTATGTAGCTACTTTCATCTTCCCATCAAAACTGATAAGACTCCCTGGCTCTGCTGAAGAAAAGCATCTGTCCCCGCAGCATGATGCTGCCACCACTATGTTTCCTGTGGGAATGGTGAAAGATGTATCAGAGTAAAGGGGACAGATTGCAAAACATGTCACATGTTTCTGTTTTTAATTAATTAAAAAACTGAATACCATCTATCCTTTTCCTTTCGCTCCACAATCATGTACTCCATTGCATTGGTCACATAATATCCTGATGACAGACATTGGTGATAAGCTGCACAATGGTGTAGTTGGTAGCACTATTGCCTTGCAGAAAGAAGGTCTGGGGTTCGAGTCCCGGTCTTTCCGCCTGGAGTTTTCTCCCCATCTCACTACTCCAGCCTTCATCCCACAGTCCAAAAACATGACTGTTAGGTAAATTGATTTCTCTACACCACCTGGTGACCTGTCCAGATGTGTACCCTGCCTCCCGCTGGAGATAGGCACCAGCTTCCCTGCGACCCACTATGGAATAAGTGGTAGAAAATGACTGACTGACATTTATAAGACCAACACAAAGGGGAATGAAAATTATACATGATTTAAAACACTTTTTACAAGTAAAAATCTGTAAAGTGTGGTGTGCAAAAGTATTCAGTCCCCTTTACTCTGAGTGCAACCAATAGCCTTCAGAAGTTGGCTGATGATTGCCACTGACTAAATAGAGTCCACCTGTGTGTAATCTAATCTCAGTAGAAATACAGCTGCTCTGTGACGGCCTCAGAGGTTGGTTAAGAGAATATTGGGCAGCAAACAGCATCATGAAGTCCAAGGAACACACCAGACAGGTCAGGGATAAAGTTGTGGAGAAGTTTAAAGCAGGCTTAGGCTATGAAAAGATTTCCCAAGCTTTGAACATCTTACGGAGCTATTGTTAAAAAAAACCCATAAGAAGTCCTGTTCGTAGTTTGCCAGAAACCATGTTGGAGAAAGCAAATATGTGGAAGAAGGTACTTTGATCAGACGAGACCAAAATTGAACTTTTTGGCCAAAATGCAAAATGCTATGCGTGGTGGAGAACTAACACTGCACATCACTCTGAACACAGCATCCCCACTGTCAGATATGGTGGTGGCATCATGCTCTGGGGCTACTTCTCTTCAGAAAGGGACAGGGAAGATGCATGGAGCCCAATTAAAGGGCAATCATGGAAGGAAACCTGTTGGAGTCTGCAAAAGACGTGAGACTGGAGCAGAGATTAACCTTCCAGCAGGACAACGACCCTAAACATAAAGGCAGGGCTACAATGGAACGGTTTAAAATAAAACATATTCATGTGTTAGAATGGCCCAGTCAAAGTCCTTACCTAAACCCAATCGAGAATCAGTGGTAAGATCTGAAAACTGCCATTCACAAACGCTCTTCATCTAATCTGACTGAGCTTGAGCTGTTTTGCAAAGAAGGATGGGCAAAAATCTCAGTCACTAGATGTGGAAAGCTGGTAGAGACATACCCTAAAAGACTTGCTGCTGTAATTGCAGCAAAAGGTTCAACCAGGTATTGACTCAGGAGGGCTGAATACTTTTGCACGTCTTTTTCAGTTTTTTCTTAGTAAAAAAAAAAAAAATCATGTACAATTTTCTTTCTGCTTCACAATTGTGTACCACTTTGTGTTGGTCTTTCACATAAAATTCCAATAAAATATATTTATGTTTGTGGTTGTAATGAGACAATATGTGGAAAAGTTCAAGGGGTATGAATACTTTTACAAACCACTGTATATGCAGTCAAGCTGTGGTCCACAGCTTACAAACTGGTCCTGTGCAACATTATTCTTCTTGTTTACAACTCAGGAAGTGCTGCTACCAAAATTATCTTCAGGGTTATGTAAAAACAGGCAGGTCTGGGGAAGATATTTACTAGTTACTACTGTAAAATGCCCGTCTTTTCATGTGTATAGAGGCACTTTGCTGTGTGACGAACTTGCTGTGAAACTTTATGAAAAGGCTATTTTATAAAATCCTACCTTTTATTTGAGTGAATTTATTTCGTGGGGTTAAAGTAATGCCATGTGGTTTTAAAAAACTAAATGGGCCACTAACAGTTGCTGTAACATAACCGAAACTAGATTTTTTTTTTAAATATACACTGTACTATTGAAAGCTGATCAATGTGGAGCCTTGAATTAGTAATACCAAACTTCCTGTTGGCTTGAAACAGAGGCCCATTCACTTTTGAAAATGGAAAAGACAAGAGAGAAAAGTCAGGAAATAGCTAGATGTCAAAACTTAGCCCAAATCTATGTAATAATAAAAATCTTTATACAAACTGAAACTGTGATAAACAAGACCCTGAAGAGGATGGTAAGGGAGATAAAAAAGAGAGCTCACATTTTTAAGTGAGATTGTGCTGCTAAAAAATGATTTTTATGACATTTTACAGTTTCAGCTTTGGTGCCAATAATTATGGAGAGGGTTGTATGTTAATACAAGCGATTTTTTTTTGTCCTTGATGCAGATACGAGTAATTTAGGATTTGTTGATACAAGGTCCTAGTCCCATTCTTCATTACAGTAAATAAAAGCTGTGCCATTTATATTCTAGATAGGCTACCTCTGTAGTTTTGCAGTGCAGTGAAATGCGACTACTTTTAAGCAGTATTACACGGCCTGCCAGCTTTAATGGCACTGTCGTATCCTTCTTTCTGGTCAGAAATTTGTATCCCACCTGAAATTCCACTGACAGCGTTGACATGCTGCGTCAACAGAGGGTTCGCTCTGTTCTGAAAATTGCTATGATGTCCTGAAAACACATGACCTAAAATGTGCATAGGCTTACGATGTGCATCTAAACATGAGTTGAAACGACACATACAGCCACTATCTTTTATTCACTCATACTTTGCTTCTGCTGAGGATGTTTTCATGCTACTAAGTTTGCAGAAGTGTTAACATAGTGTCGGCATGTCTCACCTCTGTTATGATTTATTGGAAATTTGGCTCATAGCACATTTCATTCAAATTCCAGTTAGTCACAGGCAGACAAAACTTATGGAAACGTTCTTGTACTTCATAAACTAAGCATTTTTTTTATGTCATAAACTTTGATGACTAGTGTTTCAGCTGCTCTATCCGCACACCCTTGTCCTACACTGACAGCTTTCTGGGAAAATCTTAGCATTCAGCAGAATAGGTCGCCTGACACAAGCAGAAAGGGAGCTGCAGCAGCCAATACTGTTTATGCTGGGAACCCTTCATCTGCAAACTGTGTATTCAAAAATAGACTGTAACTGTTAAACATTGGTTTTGCTAAATCTGGCTGGACAGGTGGAAGACTAACAACATGCATTGGTAGTTGAGTTTAGTCAAGGACTTCTACAGCGATCCTTTAAAAATGATTTAATTGGACCCTGGCTTGATTCCTGTGTTTAGATCAGGACATCCCTACCCTCACACACTGTTACGCAACCATGCTTCTTAAATAAATTAAACATTTAGTAAAACAACAGTAAAACACAAAAAAAACAAATGCATGCATTTGTTCAAATCACACGTTTATTGGCATGTAAAGTCAAGTAAGAAACATACATGTGAACATGGAAGCCAACAGAGCTGGCCAAATCGAGGTCAGTTATCATTAACAGACAGAATTTGTATAGAGAAGGAGGGGGCTTTGTGCAGGACCATGTTTTTATCTTAGAAACAGATATAAGGAAAGATTGTCTACGGAGCAGAACACAAACAGGTCATTGTTGTCTTGTCGTTGGCGCACGCTGCCACCTGCTGGTTGGGATGCGGCATTGCAGCAAGATTAGCAGTATTTTTTTGAATGATGTAGGAAAAGGGAATCCACAGTTTTATATCAAAGCTCACATTAAACTCAAGTCACTGATTTTGTTCAAGTCAACCCAATCAAAATCAATATTTAAACAATGAACAAACAAAGAAGAACACATGCAAAAAAAACGAACAAATTGTCCCACAAACATCACATTTTTTAACTTCAAAGTCAGAATTTAGCATTTTAGGTAAAACAAAAATAACTTCCTGAACTTAAATGAGTAAACAACTCTCTTTATTGTCCAGTAAAAGAGTAAATCTAAATAGTCGTTTGAGCACAGAACAGCATAACGCTTTTAGATGTTGTTTTCCAACATGAAACAACAACACGGTGACCAAGAACTCATCTGAGAGTTCCTGCAAAACAAACGCAGCACAGTTCTCAAACATGAAATAATTTACATTTATCATCTGCCCAATTTACATTTTCTCCAAATGTAAGAAATCTGAGACTACACTCTACTAGCAGCAAGGGGCCATTAAGAGCCAAATGTTTAATTTAAAAAAGGGAATAATAAAAAAACGTGCCTTACTCATTTGTGAACCTGTGGGGAGTGATCTCTACAACACTGTGTAAAAATTCTAGTCTGTTCAACAGAAACGAGCACATAACTGTGGTGTGAGAAACTCTAAATAGACAACTTGTTTTGTGCAAGTTTTTGTGTTTTCTCTGTGTGCCTGAGACCCATTCAGGACTCATCTCCATTGGTGCTATCGCCGTCGTCCTCCCCTTCCCCCTGCTCACCCTCATCATCGTCTCGCCCTCTGCTTTTCACCTGTAAAGGGAAGCAAAAAAAGGAGAGCATGAGTGGAGCACGTCCATATGACCTGCAGACTGTAGAGAAATGGGTTGGAAATCCTACAAAAAGTTGCATGAAAGAGTCACTACTGCTTCAGTTCACCTCGTCCTCATCGTCCTGCAGGTCTCCGTCCTCTTCTGAGTCATTCAGCTGCTGGCTCTCTCTGGTTCTCTTCAGGCTGCTCTCCTTCTTGCTGGAGGTAGATGAGGAGAGTCGAGACACCTCACGGGGCTCTGGCTTGGAACTTTTCATCACTGTGAGGAAAGGAGACAAAAAGGGATCCAAGCTGAAAAAAATAGAGATGAATTAAAGAGACCAAAACTTGGATTCAGTTTATGCATTTGAAATATTTATGAGATGGTTCATGCCCGTCAGATGTTTGGTGAGGGGCTTGGAGTTTTGTTGGTGAGCATCAGTAAACAAACAGCAACATGAAAACCAAGAAAACAATGTCCACACATGAAAAATCTCACAGACCTTTTCTCAAGACATCATCTGAAAATTGAAAAAGCACATCTGCAAATCTATATAAATATGGCCTCCATCAATGGGCCGGCTGAGTAGGGAAATCATTAATCATAGAATCAACCAAGAGGCTCATGGTAACTCTGGAGGAGCTACAGAGATTCAAGGATACTGCTGGCAAGGCAACATTCAATTGTACACTCCCCAAATCTGACCTTTATGGAAGAAGAAAGCCAATAGCTAACCAATCCCTGCTTGCTAAAGAGTGGTAGAGTTAGCATCATGTTGTGTATTTGACATTCTTTGGATGGACAGGAAAGCTGGTCAGAGCTGATGGGAAGATGGACAGAGCTCAACACAAGGCAGTCTTGAAAGAAAACCTGAAAAGCCTGCAAATGACTAGAGACTAGGGAGGAGGTTCATCTTCTATCAGGACAATTACACTAAACATGCATACATGAATGTTTAGGGTTATAATGTTGCAAAACGTGGAAAAATTCATACTTTTGAAAGGGACTACATGTATGAGACCTATTCAATGTGTTCAGTGACTTTAAGGAACACCAGAACTGATGAACATCCAAGCAGCCCATAGCAGTTTCTAACCACCTAACGTTTTTTCTCTTCTACTACCAGTAACTCAACTAGTGAGGGGACAAAGATTTTTGAAACAAAATCTTACCAGGCAAAGATTGGTTAAGGCTCAGCATGGCTCCAGCAGATACTACTAATCAGTCACGTCCTCTAACATACTGATCATAAAATTGTTGTAAAACGTTCAGCAAATCTTTGTTTAGAAGTAAAACATACCGAACTGCCACATCACAGTGAGCATTAACCCACTCCTACAGCTGACTGCAGTACAGTAAAAAAAAACAAAAAAATAAACTATGCCTTGAATCAGACTACAAGCACCCAGAAATGTAACTTAACAGTGAATTCATCATGGGACAACCTATTTTTTTTCTTATATTTTCTAATAATGGTACAATGTTGGGGACATTTCTGGAAAAGATTGATGAATTTAGTTCTTCTGTCACGTTTGAATCTGCAGGCGTACCCAACTTCTTACTGTGGTCCTTCTCCATGTGTTCTAAGCTGTCCAGCAGGTAGTCCACCTTGTGTTTGATCTGCTTCAGCTCTGTCTTGATGGTCTGCAAATCATCTGTCCTCACTGTGGGACAAACAGTAGTTAATATGTTAGTGGACTCCTGTGTGTGAATATGCATTAAAGTATGCAATGCCACTCAAAATGATTGTCCTTTGCAAAACCCCTTAGGCAAATGATATAACGTGTTGTTTGGCATCTGAGATGAGATCAAGGTTTTATTTTGGCTCGGGACATTTTTGAGAGAACAGAAGGAAATGTCCACCATGATTTCAGGTTTCCAATCAAATCACCAATATGGTTGGCACTCAAATGTAGGAGAAGGTCAAACAAGCTTTGTAAAATCCTCAAAGGCTCCTTTATCAGGCTCAATACACAGGACGCTAGAAGAAAGCAGAATGACTTTTGCACAGAAAAAAGAAAATACACCTGCAGCCATCTCTGATATGGTTTAAATCTAACTACAGATTGCAGAAATGCAAATGAGATTCCATGTTGTTGTTTAAAACACAATGGTGAACACAAAATGAAATGGCTGAGTGAAAAACCCAAGTGCACGCTACAAAAATTTTTTTTTTCTGTATGACTCAATTGGTCTCTCACATCTATGTGGAGGAATGTTGGCCCACTCTTCTTTGCATTACTTTACTTCATTGAGGATAGCAGACGTTGTCTGTACATCTATAGTTAAAGTCCCACTATAGCATTTCACCCAAGTTTAGGTGTGGGCCTTGGATCAGCATTAAGATGTAAATTTGCTGCTGTGTTTGGATCATTTTCCTGTTGATTTGGTCATTAGGGTCATTCCGTTTCACATTAGACTCTAAAACCCTTTGGTGTACAGCGAAATTAGCGAGGGGCACCTGGTTCTGTAGTTGCAAAACAAGCCCAAATTATCTACCGTCCACCACTGTGCTTGAGAGCTGTTTTGATGTGTTTGTGATAATGGGCTGTTTAATTTCTTCCAAACATGGGAATGTCAAGTATGGACAGTCTTTTCTACTCGTAAATTATTTTTCTTACTGTAGAATAAAGGACTTTAAATAGTTTGGAAACTTTATCAGACTGATGGACAGGAACAACTACTTCTCTGAGGTCATTTCTGGTGTCTTACCACTTTGGCATTGTGTTAGCAGACACCGGTGTGATCCAGACTCCCAAATTGCCAAACCTTCTACTTTTGTAGACATGCTCACTCTTGCTGATGGTCAGAAAATTACATGCATTTTGATTAGAGGCACCACTTTCCATTTGCTTTGACATTTGAAACATGTCACCTTTAACCTACACCCCACTTGAAAGTCACACTGGTATGTTGCTTTGGTAGCAAATAGAGGTAGAAATTCCGACTGCACCTGAACACTTGTGGACCGCTTTGTGTGTCACTTCTAGCAAACACCTACTTGTCCGGGAGACCCTCTGGATGCTTTTGGAAGAGGTCGACGAGAAGGTGGTGTTGCTCCTTCGGCTTCCACCGCTGCTCAGACTGACCTTGGGATGCTTCGAGGAGACGGCGGCCCGTGGAAGAGGGGGTGGGGGAGGAGGGGGCAACCGGGACTGGTAGGGGTACATTCTGAAAGTCATGGAAGTGTGATGAAAATGTTTAATACCATCACCGCAATTGGTTTCAACATCTTCATTCTAAGAATTAAGCAGTAGTTTATTTAGTTTAGGGTTAAGATGAAAAAAGGAAGAAATGTGAAGTATTAAATTTGGACAATAAAAGGCTGATGACAAGTAAAGAGATAAATGTGAACATTTAATCCTCAGTAATAAGAATAGACATGTTACCTGTCATAGTAATCTCTTTGAAAATCATAATCCAAATCAAAGGATGAACTGTGGGGCAGCGAAACAGCAGAGATGTTAGAGAAGCACAAAACACACATATAGTGCTTTTCAACAGAGTTCATTTCCCTTACACCTTCAACATTTGCTTGAGTTTTTCTTTTAATCAGTTTCAACCAAGTCAGTATTGAAAGAATGCTTTAAGAGGTCCCATTTGCAACTTGCCATGTAGGAAACATAGCAAACAGGTGAAAGAAGTTTTGAGGTCAGACAGAAAAAATGTAACTTTTTGGCCAACATGCAAAACTCTACGTGTGGCAGGAAACCAGAACACCTTGCCCCCAAAGTGAAACATGGTAATGCCAGGATCATACTGAGGGGACACTTTTCTTTAGATAATAAGATGGATGGAGCTTACTTACTGTTAAGATCAAACAAACTTGTGCATTAGAATGGCCCAGTCAAAGTCCAGAGCAAAATTTAATTAAAATTCTGTGGCAAGAATTGAAAATTCAAGTTCACGGATGCTTTTAGTCTAATCTGATGGAGCATAGATTATTCCACATAGAACAAAAGGCAAAAACTTCTCTGTCTAATTCTATCTCCAGTTTTATTTTGAGTTTAGTCTAGAAACACACCTCAAAAGACTTGCAGCTGTAACTGCAGAGAAAGGTGGTTTTATAAAGTATTTGGAAAATCCAGAACAATTTGCCTTCCATTTTACAATTTTGCACAACTTTGTTTTGGCCTCTGGCAGGAAAACCTCATAAATCATTGAAGTTTCTGGTTGTAATGTGAAAAAATCTGAAAAAACCTTAACTGTATAATGAATTTTGTAAGGCACATAACTTTGCTCTACTGCAGATAGATTATACTTCATTTACTTAATACTATATCATCAACATATTACTTTGACACCTTAGAATGCTTCTTCTGCACAGCAGCTCTATTGTTACAGGGAAATTGAGCAGCAGGGGCACAGACCTGTACATGTCTGCTGCTGATCGCTTCAGTGTCTTCGATCGGCGAGGCTTCGGCTCAGCTGCCAGATTGATGTCTGAAGGAAGAGAAACACTGAAGTTTAGAAGAAAAGCTGTGTGTTTTTTAAAGACAAATGGGAATTTAATCACACTAACTTGGAATTACTCAACTCTCTTTTAACCTGCTTGGAAAAAAAAAGACATTAAGCAGCTTCACTTTAATGCTTAACTTTAAGCACTAGGGGGCAGCAGAGTGAATCGGCTGTTTGCACCAAACAGAAAAAAACTGTTCATCCTTCTATCAATGGATCTTCTTCTGAAGAAAACTGTTCTTTCACTAGAAGGTCCTGCTAAATGTTAGTCTTGTTCAAGATGTTCTGAAGTTGTTAGACCTTACCTATCCACCACTGTGGTAAAACATAAAAGACCTATATTCTTGGATGTATCCATATGATTTTCTGGGCTCTTTTCTTTTGCAGACTTTTAGTGAAAGCACAGCTTATCACAAAATGAACCATTAGCAGTACTAATGTTAGTGTAGGCACTACCATGTTTAGTAAAATAATAGTATCTTTTCCATTTAGAAATGTACAAAGTGTTATTATGTCATTAATGGTAGGCTCTGTAACACCACACAGAGACAGCATTTCACCTTAGGCAAAATTATAACAAGAATAATCTTCTCTGTGGTCCCCCTCCCCTTCAATAAATAAATTAAAAGACAAAATACTCATGACCTAAAATTAATATGGTCTGTTAACAGCAGTTCCCCTCATCCATAAGTGGTTGTTTCATGAATGCTGCCCTTGGCAAAATTAAGAATCTGGATTTTGGGGTTTTCAGATATGGAATTGAGGTTTCAAGAAAGTCTAATCTGGTTTTATGAATCTTGTTTTGTCGTGGGAAAAATCCAGTTCATGTTTCAGCAATCTACTTAGAATATAGCAACATATGATCAAATGCAGTCAAGATTCCTTAAAAACTGTGTAATAGTCCTTTAACATCATATATTTTAGTCTAAGAGCCCAAGTTCGGTAAAGGTTCTAGATGCGCAATCAGCCTCACCTAAAACCTGCCCAACAATCATCCGGCCATCCTCTCCAGCCACGGCAGCCCTGGCATTCCTCTCGTTGGAGAACTGGACAAAGGCGTAACCCTTGTGGATGGAGCAGCCAACGATCTTGCCGTACTTGGAGAAAATGGCCTCCACGTCGGCCTTGGTGACGAGCAAGGTGTTGAGGTTGCCGATGAAAACTCTGGAGTTCAGGGAGTGGGGATCAGTCTTGTTGGTCACGTTGCTGCTCGCCATGGAGCTGGAGGACGACGACCAGCTGGGAGAAGCAGATAAAAAGTAGATAATTGTAGAAACAAAAAGATGAGCTGGGGCAACTTTAAATCTGTTTGCTTGTTCTCTAGTTTAATAGAGTTGCTTTATGAACACAACATAAAGCTTGAAGAATGTAAGGTGGAAGAATGTATGTAGAGAACCACATTGGGTATGTCTAAAAGGTATAGCTATAAAAACTTCTTGTCAACGAAAACACAGAAAGCGATTACGTAAAAATAATTCAAATTGGTAATTTATTTGGATATTTGCAGTATTTGAACCACTAAAGGTACATGAGCTCCCTCTTGTGGTGACCTAAATAAACTTGTTTAGCTAACAGCTCCAGTTAAACATCAAATTTGTGAAAATACCAGTTTAAAAGTTGATCATGATGTTAAAAAAAAGTTTTGCTGCAAAAACAATGGTTACCACACTGGGTTATGTTCTCACTTCCAAACTGTGTTTTGAAGCTCTACCAAAATAAAAGCAGGGAAACAATAACAGAGGAAAGCAGAAGGATTAGTGGTGTGGGGTCACAAAGCAGCCAACACTCACTCCATTATGTCTTTATCGGCTCGGTGGAGGGCAGCCTGCCTGTCTTTCTGTCTGTTGGAGAGAAGAGGGTCCTGAGGACCCGTAAGAAAAGGAGTCAGTGACTGAAGGGAAATATTAACTATACCTTCTTATATCTTTGGATAAACCCAGGTAAAAAGGAAAGAGGAATGACACCTGTAGGTGAAAGAACAAATTAATTTGAATTTACAAGCCTAATAGCTAATTATATTAGCCATCAGTATTTCATGTGATGCAAAGTTACAGATTTGTACTGAAAATATTTTGTTCAGATTTTGAAAACAACTAATAGCGCTTGTAAAAGGAAGAAATAGTATGATAAACTCTAAATTACCACCACACACCAGATGGTTGACATTTTACAGTGCAAAAGTTATAATACTGCTTCAGGTTTTGTCACATTTTGTCAGATTACAACCACAATCTCCAATGTATTTTATTGAGATTTGTATCTAATACACTAGGTTTAGCATCGTCACAGACATTTCGATGACCGATAAGCAGGAAAGACTCAGGGAAAAATGTGGATTGATTGCAAGCTATACCATCATCTTAATATGCAACATCAAAATATATTAATTTTGTGTTTACCTAATTTTATGAAGCCCTATGAGTGCAACCACCTATTTTAAGAAGTTACCCAATGTTAATAAAGATTAGGGATGCACAATATATCGGTAGTGGCCAAGTTAGTGATTTCTTAACATATTGGTTTATGTTGCCATTTGTGTATATGTTTTGGGAGGGGGATGGGTGAGAGGTTGGCCATGTGATATTTGTTTTGTCATGTGACAGTGATAGTGATGCAGTGCAGGATTGTGGGGTGTTTAACATTGTTACATTGCAGTGCAGCAATGTCAGTTGTGTGATCTTGTAATTTCATCTCAGTATAAATACAGGTGTTTTTGAGAAGGCCCCAGAGGTTTGTTAAAGACTACAGTTTTTAGTTCACTCTTGAAGTCTGACCTTTATGAAAGAACAACAAAAATAAAGCCATCACTGATAGAAGGTTGCCCTACAAGTCGGAGACATAGCAAACGTAGTAGAAGGTACTCTTGTCAGAGGAGACCAAGACTGAACTTTTTTGTCTATCTGAAAAGCCTAATGTGGGGCAGAAAAACTTACGCTGCATATCACCGTAAATACAACATCCCCACTATGAACTAGGGTGTTGGCAGCATCTTACTGGGGAGAATGCTTTTCTTCAGTGGGGATCGGATGGCTGGTACAGCTGATGAGAAGAAGCATGAAGGTAAAGAGAGGATAATCAGAAAACCAGCTGGAGGCTGCAAAAATGGGGTTCACCTTACAGTAAGGCAACCCCAATCATACAACCAGAAGTACAATACACTGGTTTAGATCAAAGTGTATTTTTATGTTAGCATGACCCAGTCCAGCAATAAGTCCAACTAGAACTCTTAGCAAGACTTTCAAATTAATGTTCAATGAATGAGCCTCAGCTATTTTACAAAGAAGAAACATCAGTCTGTATATGTCCAAAGCTGATAGACACATCAACCAAAACCAGCTGCAATTACATGTTCCTGGTTGCTGAATACAAATGAACGCCACACTTTTCATATTTTTCAGACGTCATTTTTCGTCCATTTTACAAATATCTACAACTTAGTGTTAGTGTGCTGCAGAAAATCCCATTAAACTCCTTTGACAAAAGGTGAAGAAGTTATAGCAGTATTGTGTTATGTCTATTTGAGCCTCTTAAGGTTTTTACTGATAAAATAATATAGGGTTTGCTGTAGTATGTTTGAATAAAAGTACAATTAAATAGTTCTGAGACTTCTCTTTGCTGCTCCAGACTGCAGTGTTTCAGTGTCGGTACAGTGTTGCGGCAGTTATGTAATGCTCGGGAGGGGATGTGCTCTCTTATAATTATGAAAGAGGGAGGCTGCAGTAAAGAATAACATCCAGAGCTATCCTATACTTTATGGTGCCTATAATCCTTTTGACTGGATCAAACATGTGTGATTATGCAGACAAACCTTTCATGTATAAACCACTTGCCCTCTTGCAGAGCAGATATAACTTGCCAAATGTGAACACTGCAGCCAGCTGGGCTTCAGTGTAACCCAGCAGTGCCAGCAGCCGGGGGATTACATATCTGCAGCAGGCTGTCTGGCCAAAGCTTAATGCTGTGCTCTCCACTGCATGATTTGGGTGGGATGTCTTTGTAAGCTAGCGACCCAACAGAGAGACTACAGCAACAGCAGAACCAGGAGCTATGGTGTTTCTAATTCTGACAGGAGTGTTGGGGTTCAGGCAGGGATCTGTGGCATTTTTTACAGGTCCGCTCTCGTTAGGATTTTACTTTCCAAACTTTAAGTTCAGTCTTGGTAAGGGCTGATCCAGGGACAGAGTCATTGCTCAGTCATATGGTAAAAGGAACAGTTTGGGTTTTATAAAGCAAAATTCTGTTAACTTACAATCAGTTATTTACCTGTAATAGACAGATGTCATACTGGGAATACATCTCAAGAGCAGTGGCAGGCCAATAGCTATAGTTAAACAGTGAGATTTCTCAAGAAATTGCTCAATGTCTCTGCTTTGTTACCATGTTAAAGTTGCACTGACGGAGGCTGCCGGCTGAATCAGCTAACGGCGAGTCCACCAGAATCTCTTTCCATGCATTAAGACCAAGAGAAGTTTGGGAATGTTCTCTGATGCTGACATAAAATAACCGCCTCTCATAAAATCCAGACGTTCTGTCCCGTCTGATCAGACGGATTGATGAAAGCTCATTTGGTTCTACTATGTGGTATAAAGGGACTATAGCTACATGAGGCATATTGTAGTTTAGCATCGTTATATTTGCCTTTCATCTACATTATCTTTGCATCAACATTGTGGCCCATATTGAAGCCCCCCTTATCAACTGACTCATAATATTCTATTATTTGAAATTTGGCTATGCATATAAACCCTCAGTTTTGGCCAGCTACTTGTTTTTTTCCCCAACTGTATGTGTCTGATATGGGAGAAGTGTTGGTGTTCCAACTGTAAAAGGTGCTGCAGGGCTCGTGCTCGAGGTCAGACGGGACAACGCGATGGTGGACAGAGGTGTCCCATCTGTACAGCTTATATCATCTGTGCATGTGTCAGCATGAGGAAGCAAAACCTGCGAGAACAGATGTGTTCCCCATCAGGGAGATTATTTTGAGAATGGAAGAAAATAGAGTGATTGTTGATACTTTCTAACCATGGTTATTAAAAGGGCAAGTCACTTGGTGTTTATGTGTGTTATGAGCCAGATTTGACGCCAACTACAAGCGAGCTTCTGGTCAGTTCGCCACTTAATGCCAACATTTAGTAACCCCACTTAGATATCTGGTTCCAACTTAATTCTGTAAACAAACCATTGTGTAACCCCATATCAGTAGCAGTTTAACTCTCTTGGTCGTTAAGTACCATGCTTAAAAATAAACAATAATCTATGCTATAATTTAGTTATAGCATAGTTATAGATCCAACCAAAATAAATCCAAGCGACCTCCTGCTGGTAGATATTACTGACTTGTGTCACATAACCACACGTTCCTACAGTAGTAGACTTTTAGAAGATTTCAGAAAAAGAAAAAAGAAAAAAAGAAAATGACCATATGCGGATATATTACAGGGGCCCGTTAACCCCACCCCACCCCACCCCCAAAGGCGGACTTTTTTTTATTTTTATGTGTATAAATCTTACTTATTCATGGACTTAAAATATACAAACCTTCTAGACTTTTATTTTATGTTACATATTACAGCAGGTGATCAAGTAAATCAAAAACAAAAAGGTAATAACACGTAACAGCGACACCTAGCGCACAGAACATAGTGAAAACATTAAATTATGACATCTGAACAACAGCTTGTACTCTGTGTAAGAATGTTAAAACTAAATTGTTACATGTCGTGCCTTTTGCACTCGCCCATTTGTCAAGAATGGCATCAAATCAAATGACCGTTCCACACTGTTTTCAATAAAGATGACTGCTAACTGGGTCCAGCGATCATTGCTCATACTGGAACTAAGAAAGTTTTTCCAGGCTTCAGCGTATTAAATGATCTCTTTGCAGATGCAACCTTCATAGGCATGGTGGGAATACCTCACCCGTTGCCTGTGTTCTTCTCTGCTAAGGCATGCGGTCAAACAAGCATTTTTTAATAGCTTTAAATAAGTTACACATCTTGCTAATGCACGATTTCAACATAAATAATATTTCAAAATGAATCAATGGTTCCAACACTTCCACCTATTAAACCAACCTGTCGCCTTCCCGTCTGTCCTGATTCTCTCTCTTCTTCTTGTCTTTCTCTCCATTCTCACAGCTGAATTACATGAAAAAATACTGCAGTCAAACCTTGCACAAAAACATGAAATTGTAATTTTAAATGGTTGGATATCAGTTACTGATTGGGCACTGCAGCTGAGCAGGCTTATCCGATACATCACAACAGCACTGTGGTGTTATATCCCAGTGAAGACATTTAAACTCCCAAGTTCTATTATTTATCCGTTGTATGATTCACCATCTAGTTAAACAACTGTCTGAACAACTAAATAACCACAAACAAGTTTATTTTTTTTCATGTCATGATCTGTTATATTGTAAATGTGGATCAGTACATAGTTGCCAGACAACAGTAACCTGTCATTTTACAAGTAGTAGTTTCAGCCAAGCGGAATACAAGCCTCCTCTTGATACTCTGACATTACTTACCTACTGTCTTTCAACCACTCTGAAAAGCATTTTTTTCATCCCTACATCTTTATCTTTCTGCCTCTCCATCTTTACCTCCCTGTCATCAGATGACAACATGCTGTAAATTAAAACAATCACACTAAAAATAATTACCCACCATTGGTTTGGCGCCCCCTGTAGCGCGGCCCCCCAATGCGCCACATATAGTCCACACTTTTTGCGACGCTGCCCATGCCTACGTCTCTCACCTCACTCACTTTAAACTCAACAGTGGGACTTCACTTTTTATGTAAGCATAACTAAACGCTGAAGTTCCAACACTTAAAAGTATCAGGTTAAACGGAGTTTTTTTTTTGCCGCTGTGTTTGTTTGTTAGTTTATGGACAGCAGATGGAAGGCATCACTATAAGAGGGGGGGGTGGGGGTGGGGGGCAGTGTTTTGTCATGAGGGCACAGAACATAAGAATGAAACAAAAAATACAGGGCAATATTTCATCGTTTCATATATTAAGTGAACCATAGTGTCTTTAGTACAGGGGCCATCACAGGGGCACTGGGCACTTTTGGCCCCTGTCTAGAGCCACCCATGGCAGGCAAGTAACTGGAAGAACAGAGATGTATTAATTTTACATGCTAGAAGATTTTGTCACCTAATGTGCTTAAACAAAATCTGTTTTATCATAGAGGAACATTTTGGTGGGTTGACCTCCTTATGGCCAAAATTGAATGTAGGTGACCTGAATTTATTTTGATTTATTGTAAAAGTATCAAATAAATGCGCAATAATGTGATGTTGGTGATTCTATTTACTACAAAATTAAGATGTATGCAGAAAATGATTCAATGAATGAAAAATAACTTGTTCCAAACGTTTTATTTAAGAAGATTTTGTCCGTGAAAATGTTGTTTTAATACATATTAATCCATCTGCATTAACCTCCTAGCTTGCAGGCCTGATTTGCCTTATTCCATTATTGTGATCAGTCAGAGGACCACAAAGGGCCCCCGAGCCGCACTTTGGACAACACTGGTTTCAAGGGAGAAAAAAAAAAACTCCTGGAAAATCTTGTCTGCGATGACACGATGGTAATAGGGGGTAAAAAGTGACCCTAGTTACAATTGTATTCCGAATTGATGCTTTTCAGTCAAAGTTTTGACTGAAAAACTAGTTCATGTTGGAGCTGATAAATGGCCATCAAAATACTTTGATCTGAATAATCTCATTTTATTTAACTGCATGTTATCACTGTACTGTACCCCACTGACTGCTGGAAATAGGCTCTGGCTGACAATGATCGGTTATCAGCCACAACAGCAGTATTAATATCTGATATCGACCCAAGTTTTCATATCGGTGCATCCCAACTGGTTTTTTAAAGTTGAAATTTTCTCTATGAATCTCTTTAAAAAAGGTCAATTTTACTATAAGGAACAACCAAAATTACATGTTTATATAAATGGATAATATCATCACATGGATAAACTAAGAACCAGTTAATTTATTCATCTTTTTACATTTTCTGTAATCAAGTTTGACCACAGACAAATCTTGAGGCAAAATGATAATGAGCCAAGGACAAAGCTAGTTAGACCCTGCTGGAGCTCAGTACACATAGTCATCCCTCAGGTCTTAAAGTGTCTGTGACAGGCTTTTCCCACAAATGCAGAAATTGAAAGAAAACATCTTAATATAAATTTGCCAATTAAGATTATATTAGGATTAAAGACGTGATTAGACAATTGTGACATAAAATAGGTATATTTCGTTGTTAAATTTTGCAAGTCCAAAGTCGCCCGGAAATGACGTCAAAGGGGAAGTCTCCGGTCATTCGTTGTGTGAACGTCAATGATAAACGGTTCAGGTAGAAGCCAAGTTGCGTTAAAAACAGCCCTAATATGGGGAAACGGTGCATTGCTGGTGGTGGCAGCAATACTACCACAGCAGACGTTAGTCTGCACTACTTTCCAGAAGTAAAGAGGATCAGAGCTGGAAAACTGACGAGGGCTGGTACCACCAATCACAGCCAGTTGTGATCGAAGCCCTTTTCGGCAAACTGCTTTGAACAAGAAACCTCTGAAGTCACTAGAGAAATTATTGCAGAGGTCGGGATATCTTAGCCAGCGTGGCTATAGACTCTGCTTCAACATTCTTAGAGCGTCTGATGTGAAAAGATCTCCAAACAAAAGGTTGTTCCTGCTGTTGCTAAACGGATCAACGCTCAGCAGGTAAGAACACTTCCTTGTTGCAAAAGTACATTTAGATATCGGCAGTTATTGGTAATTATTTTATTATTAATAATAATCCAAAATTATAACTAAAATACGATAAATATGTATACCGTAACCCTGAATTTACACTGTATCTGCTCTGGTTCAGTTCGCTGCGAATCCCTGAGGAGCTCAAAGAACCATACGCAGATCGTGCAATTAAAACCAGTGATAAATGTGGTAGCAAGTCCACAACAACTCATTCTGTGCAAGTTAAACCAGTTAAACTGCTTCATTTTTCATTTTATGCATCCAGATATTTTCATCTGTTTTGTTCTACAATGGGTGAGTGCACTGAGTGCAGTGAAGCTATATTTGCTGCTTAGTTTGATGCATTTAATGTTTAATTGTTCAGTTCAGAATATCTTAGTTAATGTATATAGCCCAGTAACTGTACTAATTGATCTAATGTAAACAATATATATAAATATATGTATGTATTTATTAATATGGTGAGGTCTAGTCGGTCTTTAGTGACTAATTTTGAAAGTTCTGATGTTGTGCAGGATCCTGTTTCCTGGTGGGTGGGTATGATTCATGCATATCGACTCCGGCCGTGGTCCGGCATCCGGCAAAAATAAACTCTGGTCAAATTAAATGGCCGTCCGCACGCCGTAGCACTGGTGCTCTGCTATCTGATGACAGCTGACTGTCTTCTCCTGACTCTGCTCTGTGATAGTGACTGAAACATATCTACAGAAACATCAGATTCTTTGCTGCTGTCTGTGTTGCCAGCCATTGTAGCAGCGGTCAGTTTACGTGCTGGGAGTTCCCCTCTGACGTCATAAAAGGGCGCAACAAAATCGCAAAGGAGTAGTCTGGAACTGCCTTTTAAGTGAAATTTATGACCATATATCTTAACAAGAGTTTATTTCAGCAACAGAAATATACTTTTTGAAATATTTTAATGTTTCCTTTCCATAAATATAATTGTAATATCATAAAAAATTCAATGTCAGAGCCACTTTAACATCTGCACACCTCTACTGTAATAGTAACTTTCCTGTCTTGTGTGCTTTATTAATTATAACAAAATTACCAAAAAGGAATAAAATGTGTGGCACCCATGCAAGGAAAAATCTTGTTTGACAGTGCAAAATGTTCAATTGTTGTCCTTGAAAAATGCCATAATCATCTTGCCTGAAAAAAGCAGGAAACATAAAGCCCCAGGCCAGCAATCACAACAAAGAAAATGTAAAAAACCCTCTATGTCAAGAAATGTAAACCAGGTTTTATGTTGGCTGATGAAAAAGAAACATCAAAAACATCAGTTTTTTTTCCTCCCAGAAATCGAGCAAGCCATTAAAAAAAAACTGTCCAGATCATCCTGGAACAATCCTCCACATTTCTCTCCATGAAAACGAGCCAACAGTCAGATACATGATAAGAGAACACAACATGCCTGAAAAATGGTGGTTTGAAATAGAAAAACAGAGGCAAAGATACTGAGGTGGATGCTACACAAAACTAGTGTATAAGCTGTTTCTACTGCCGTCACAAAATGTACGCCATAACAGCCAGCCAGCCAACACAGTCTCGGGAAAACCAGCCAGGAAAAATTGCAATTAAAAAATAACATTAAAAAAATCCCAAAGACGCTTCAAAATTCAGAAAAAAATTTAAAAAGTGCGAAAAATCTCTCGTTAAAAATACTCACCAGGACCTTAATACTAAAAATGAGAACAAGTGAAAGCTTGTTTTACTTGGAAGATGGATTATCCGCTTACTGATCAGCAGCACCTTGACACGAAATGGCGTCGACTCACACACACTGCAGAGCGGACATGGTCCCGCCCCTGTTGGCATTCCTGGTTTCTGATTGGTTCTCCCAACAGCAATGTTTTGAGCAAGTCTTTCACGGATTGGCTGCCACGCTGGACACACTTGTCTGTCAATAAAGACATCTGCAAACGCCTCTGTAGTCTGACGCAAGTGACGGCGTGAGAAAGTTTTGGTCAAAAACCTTGACAGGAGACACTAGTCACTAAATGCTACGCTATTCCTGAGCTTTGGAAATGGGCTTCATTAATTTAAAATTTGAGCTTTATATTATTCAGCTTTATAACTGGCTATTTAGGTTGTTTAGTCTTTATTTAAGATTTAAAGATCAGATTCAACACATATTGTCCCTATGTGGTTTATTTCATTGCCTTATATAATATATATATATATATATATATTAATATTTTATATATAGTAAAATATATATATATATATAGATATATATATATATATAATAAAATTACACATCAAATTGGCTAGAAGAAGAAGAAAGGGAGCAGTGCTTCCAAAAATATTTGTATGATTTAAGACAAAAAGAGTCATACTGAAATAGAGGGATAAATAGGGAATGTCTGCTGGCAATGATAGGCTTTAAGAGGGGTTCCTCTTGTCATATTTATTGGCTGTACTGCTTAAGACTGCCTCTCTACAAAACAGGACCTCTGGTTAAATTGAGATCTAGATGTTAGAAATGAAATTAGAGACAAAGTGGCTCAAGGACAGTAGAGTCAATATTTTGGAGTGGCAGTCACAAAGGGCTGATCTCAATCCCCTAAAAAAATACTGGTCTGAGCTAGCTGGCCTACAAACCTGACTCGGTTACACCGGTTCTGTCAGGAAGAATGGGCCAAAATTCCAGCAACTACTGGGAGAAGTTTGTATAAAGGTACGAAACATGATTGACCCATGTCACATGGTTTAAAAAAAGTTATACCAAACACTAAGCAAAATTAACCAAACGCCTGACTTTGAAGAAATGAATAAAACATGCTCTCACTTTTCTGACAACTTGGTAAATAGAATTAATTTTAATAATAATTACTGACCGAAAACAGAGGTCAGATTGTGTGTCTTTTAATACAGTCTATGCAAACATCTTGTTTTAACTGTTGCTTTAGCTTGATGGTGGAAAACTGATTGATATCAAAACAGCTAGCATCAGCTTTTTAATAAGCGTCTGATTTTTTATTAGCAATTTTGTAGCCTGTAAAAAAACAGGAACATTAGTGTGGCCCATGCAAATTACAAAATTCATCCTCAACTCAAAATTTTAAGTGTGTTCCACAAACGTGTACTGCAAAATGCAGTGACTCTTCAGTGACAGATTAACAGAATTTCTCTGGTGTTGCAGTGACAGGTTATGTGACAACCAACCCTGGTCTACCCCTGAGTGACAATGCAACATCTTAAATAACTTTCTCCAGGGACTAAAAGAGAACATCAGCAAGGTCACCGCTTCAGTTTTCTTGAAAATGAACCTGAAAGTGAAACATATGAGCACTCATTATGACACAAATTTTATAATCTCATAAAATTAAGGAGAGAAACTGATCAAGAAAGCATAACAAGCATACCTTGGAAGTCAGCCATCCTTCTGCGGTTTCGTGGTAAAGTTGCATTAATTCTTGTAATGGGCTCAGGTGTTCTCAGCACCTCCTCCAGCCGACATTGTTCATCGCTTTCCTGCATGGTGGATCAAAAGGGGTTTACGAAGATCTCATAAGGATGGTTCAGGATTTTTTTAAATTAGGTTCTGTTAAAAGATCTTAAGCCGTTAATATGGCTCTGGGTCAATTTGCCCCTGGGGTCACTTGTTGCCATTTTATCCCTTTGTATTTCTCTTTTGTACCTGAAAGAAAAAATTTCATACCAACGTGCATAACCAAATCAGTTTATTTCTTGTATTTTTGATGAATTATGGAAATAAACAATCATAAAGAACTGAAATTTAAAGCAACCCACTTCCACTGATCGTAGTTCTGATCTCTGTAAAGATCACTTGAGCCTTCTAAAATATGACATTTGACCTCTGATTTAAAATTAATAAATATATAAATCAATGGGATAGGGTTGGGGCTAAAAACCTTACATACTGTAGATAACTCTCTAGGTACCGTGACCAGGTGATGAGGGGCCACAAATAAAGGAGACTTCTGTTGTCTTAATTAAAAAAATCAATCTAAAAAACTTCATAAAGCTTTTTATGAATTGGATTTTATAAACCTTTACATTTTTTTGCAGATAAACTGTATAAACGGGGCCTTAAGTGCGCTATCTTTGTTACTGTGCTTTTTTTAAAAATTTCATGTAAACTTGTTTAATTCTGAAATATTTGTTCTAAAACCGTCTTAGTGCTGCCCTTTTTGGGTTGAATGGTGGTTACTGCAATTGAATTTTCCTATTGGTTCAGACGGTACAGCTTGGTACATGCTTACGTTACAACCCCTGCGTTTGGGTATAAAACCATCTCACTCAGACACACTGGGGACAGAGTTATTCTTTACATAGGGTTTAGTTCCACCTTAAGCTGTCACGTTCTCATTCCACAGATTTTTATAAACAAGCCAGTGATTATTTACATGGGAAATTGAGTTAGGAGACGTTGCACCAGCTATATTATTTCTGTGTGAAACATGTACTGAGAACATTGGGCGGTGTAAATATCAGTAAAACAGCATCCCCTAAACCTTTGTATAACATTTTACCCTTTTTACACAAGGGCAGGCATGTCTGCATTAATTATTTCCCTGTCATTTGTTGGATTGGAACCATTAGTATTATAAATTTGTTTTGATGGGGAAAGCTGTAGTTCTGTTCTCAGTAATGTTTCACAAAGGAAGATTATTAGTGACACACCACCACCTACCTCTCTTTCCCATGTAAATTTTCATCTGCTCCTGTGTAAATAACTACCTAAGGCAAACAAGATGACAGTTACAAAAACATTTGATGTTTCTGAGATTATAGTTGTTTTAAGACAATTAAAGGCCTTCTGGGACTAGCAGTTAGCTTCAAGTTTTGGGACCAGCTTATACATAATGAAGACGCCAAGAGAGTTTTTTTTTTTTTACTGCAGATAAGATATTAACTGCTTATAACTGTTTAACCGAACTTAACAACTAAATGTGTAAAACGGTTTGATGTGGGAGCGTTTGAAAAAGCCACCTGTGATGCTGGAGTTTGCTGACATTTCCTCCTGCCCACAGGTGTGCTGGGGCCTGGGCTTTCGACTCCACTCTTCTGCCGCTCACGCTCCCTCTGCAGGAGGACGGCCTGCCTTGTGGACCTGTACTCCAACGAGAAGTTGCTGATGGTTCTGCAGAAGTCCTCTGCTCTGGTGTCTCGCACCATGGTTCGAGAGTAACCCAAGAAGAGGAGGAATGAGTGGAACCTTAAACAGCCAAAAGGTGTCAGAAAAAATTATAAGCTGTAACTCATAGGTAAAGACTTTCACTATTTGGTTTGTTTTAAACATCTGCATCGTGCCTGTTAATAACTCGACGATGGACTGCTCTCAGGATCTTCAGCCTCTCCTCGCACTCTTTCAGGATTTTGGGCAGCCTGTGACGGAGCGAACCCTCTGGAGCAAACAACTCCACGTCATCTTTCCCTTTCCCTTTTTCTCCTTTTCCAACTTTTCCTCCTTTCCTCTTTTCCTCAGCCCTCTCCAGAACCTTCAACTGCTCCCATGATGCTTTGCACGTGGCCTCTAGCTGAACAAAGTTGGACTGGACCTGAGAGTAGTCACACTGAGACGGGATAAATGTTTGAGTATCAAATGTGATTTTGTTTAGGTAATACCCTATTTTTGTCCTTATTTTTCAAAATGAACACCTTGCCAGCTTTAGTAACGGCAGTGATGTCAGAGTAAAGGTCAGAGGATTGTGGGTAGAGCTGCAGCAGGAGCACGCAGACGTGGTGCAGCAGAGGCCGGCGGGTATGCGTGTCCCTCACCTGAGACAGCTTTCCCAGGTAACTCAGCTCAAAGCCACGAGCCTTGGGGAATTGAAATCTCTTGTCAAACATTTATAAAATTAAACAAAGTGTGTTAAAAATGAAACTAACAGTTTTACTCCCTCACCTTACAGCCATTGAGAAAGTTACCGATGGCTAACACGGTCGCTAGAATACACCTGAAGGTCTGGCTGGCTGCCAGCTGTTCCATGGCCAGCTTTAGGTGAAAAAGAGGCTCAGCAATTTCCTATAAAATGAATAAAGACACATATACAGGGGATTGTGTGAATTAGAAAGCATACTACGCCTTACTGAAGTAGTTTTTGTTACATTACAATCAAGGATTTAATATGATAGACCAACACAAAATGGTTCCTCATTGAGAACTGCAAAGAAAAGGACACGTAGTTTTTAAATAGTTTCTCAAATGAAAAAAGTTCCCCTGACTTTAGCAGTTGTGCACCAAATTGTCACCACAGCAAAAATAGGGAAGAAAATGATTTGGTCAGATTAGACCAAAATGTAACATTTTGGCCCACATCCAAAATGCTATAGTATGCACGGCAGAAAACCAACACTGCACATAACCTTGAACACACCACCCATAATGTGATACATGGCAGGTATCAGGTGGCAGCATTATGATGTGGGGATCTTTTTCTTCAGCAGAGGAAAGGAAACTGGTCATTAATGATGAGAAGATGGATGGAGCTAAATAAACGGCAATGCTTCAGGAACTGGTTAACGGCTATAGAAGATTTGTGACTGGGATGGGGGTTCACATTCCAGCAGGTCAATGTCCTTAAACATACAACCAGCAGAACCACCTTTCACTGGAACTACAGCTGCAATGTTTTGGGATATGTCTCTAACAGCTTTGTACTACAAACTGAAACTTTGCCTATTCTTATATGCAAGAATGCTCCAGCTCAGTCAAATTGGATGGAGAACCTCAATTTTTAAGTGTTCCCACAGATTCTTAGTTAGATTTAGGTGTGGACTTTGACTGGACCATTCTATTGCATGGATAGGGTTCGATGTAAGATATTCTAATCCAGCTCTGGCTGTATGCCTAGAGTCATTGCCCTGTTCGAAGGTGAACCTCTGCCCTTTTTTAATATCTAATAAGTTTTCTTAAAGTCCTCTCCTGCATGTAGCTCCATCCACCTTCCCAATAGCTCTGACCATCTTGTCTGTCCCTGCTGAAGAAAGGCATCTGCCACGACCATGTTTCACAGTGAGGATGTTCAAGATGAGGTGCAGTGTTAGCTTTCCACCACACATGATGATTTGGTTCCTGTGTTTTCCTGTTTGCTCTTTGCAGGTTGTTGCTATCAGCAAATGGAACTTCTTATGGATTTTTTATAACTGTGGGTCTCTTCTTGCCCCTTTTCCATCAAGGATATATCTGTTGAGTGCTATCTCTATTATCAATTAGATTACTTCCATAGGCAAATGTTTTTACTGGATTTTATTTAAAGGTATCAGAATAAAAGGGGTTAAATACATATGAATGACACTTCTTCCTAAAGGAACCATGGATTGTCTTTCCTTCAACTGTACAGTTATGAGCTTTTTTGTTCGTCTGTATATAAAACACGTTGTGGTTGAAATATGAAAAGAAACCTTAAGGGTATATTTTTTTTCTCTGCTATGTAGGTGAGCCAAAAAATATGTATATTTTTTTGTCTTTTGTCTTTGGAAGAGAGAATAAATAGCAGTGGAATGTTTTCATCAGTCAAGGTGAGATAATCATGGCAGGCATCAGTGTTTTCATCTACCTTCTCTAAGGAGTCATAGTCCAGAGCGAAGGTCCATAGCTGAAGTCTTGTACTCAGGTGAGGGATTTCTCCCAGAGTGAGCAGGCACAGTTCAGCCTGGGCCAGGGGAGAGTGGGGGTTCTGGGTCTTGGCTTCGTTGATCAGACAAAGCTCTTCCTCTGTCGGGATCAGAGCTTGAAGTCGCTGGTTTAGAGGAAATGTGAAAATAGATTCAACTCAAACACGTCTCTTGCAACATTGTCCTGTTATGCTGGAAATAGCAATTTAAATGCCCTATCAGAACAACAGCTGAAAGGTTAATAAATACAGAAGGTCGATGGCGTGTTTGCTGTACCTGAATGTCCTCTCTGTCCAGCACACTGCTGTCCATGCTGTAGATAGCAGGGGGGAGGAGGCGAGGAGGAGGCAGGCTGCTCAGGGCAATGGTTATGATGTTACTGCGCTTCATGCCCAGCACTGAGACAGATGACTGCTTCTGTGGAAGGGCACCAGGGTTATCAAGCTGTTATGACACAATACCGTGTTCTTTCATTGGCTATGCTTTATGCTAGAAATGTCCTGGAAAAAAAAAAAATCATCACTGTTTATGAATCTTTAAAGCATGAATTACTATTGTATAGTATATATAACGAAAAAAATATAATGAAATTAAAATAATTAATTAAATCCCTAAAACAATGACCCTTGGAGAAAAACATATAATACAGGATGATAGAGCTTGTTGAATTGAATCCAAAAGAAAAAGAAATGGTTAAAGATGATTGTCATTACAACTTATGTTCCATTTTGATTTTACTAAGCTGACCTAGGTAGACTAAATAAAGAAGATAAAGAGATATTTTCACTGACCAATTTATTCTAAATTCATCCATTATTTTTCCACATTTTCCTTTTTAATGAGCAAGACCTCCATGTAACCCTTTAAAGTAGTATTGAGGGAGTACTCATGTTTTCTGGGGAACTTTCAAAATCTTTCCTTGGACTTTGGCTGCGTTTTCAGTAACTTTTAGTTCAATGCTTTACCATTTTCAAAGGAATGTTTCACTGTAACTCTGATCAGTGAATCATTCAGGCATCCAAAGGGTTTGTTACTAGACGTCTGTTACAAAGACATACAGTCATATTCAATAGAATATGCTAAACCTTTTTCAGATTAAATGTACTAACAACTTTTAAGCAGGGATTAAACATACTTTTTATTAAGCCCACATTTCTGTTTGAACATTTTTTTTTATTTGTCTGATTACTGCCCCTCTCTGTACTTCGAACCAGTCCTCTACACATGCAGTTGCTTGTCCGCTGACTGGTACGAAATGGAAGGAGCCTATAATCCCAGTGTTGGCCTCTCCATGCTGGCTTCCTGTTACTTACAGGATCCACTTTTACTATTTGTTTTTAAATCACTAAATGGCAGAGCCCCTTCTTACTTGTCTGAGCTCCTATTGATTCATGCTCCTGCAAGAACCATGAGGTCCAGTTCAAAATGGATATCAACCACTCCAAGGTCTGAACTCAAATCTGGAGCCTTCTCTACTGCAGACACATTTTTATGGACTGGCTTTTAGCACGTTGACCTAAAAATTTTCATTTTAACAGCTTTAGTCACTGTTGTTTAAGTTATTTTAATTGTCCTATTGTATTGTTTTTTATTTCTCTTTTATATTTTTGTGGCATCCTTAATGTGCATTTCATTTATTTTCATTACATTTTAGCTTGTAAAGCACTTTGTGCAGCATTAGTTGTTGGAAATGTGCTAAACAAATAAACTTGACCTTTATGTCATATACTAATCCGAAATGTCGGGTTTTTATTAGCTGCAAAAAGAAAATCCTCACAATTAACAGAAATAAAGGCTTGAAAACATCGGCCTCTGTGTAATTAATCTATATAACGTGTTTCACTCCGTGAATTGAGTTACTGAAATAAATAAACTTTTCAACAATTTTTCCAATTGACAGTAATTTATTCTTATTTATTCAGTTAAAGTAATGAAAAATATCAAACATTCAGTCATAAGCATAAAACGTGTGTCAGGCATCCCTAGTTATAAAGGGTAAAACATACTGGTTAGGTGTGACTCAGTTTTGTTCTGAGTTCAAGCATCATTGTTACCAAAAAGCCACCCTTTGCTAAAGTCTCTTGATATGTTCTGTCTTAGTGAACGTCACTTTGACCCATCCAATATTGGCAGACGGTCTATCACTGCCACATCCAACCCTCCAATTTTATACATTATACTTACTAAATTGGCTGTTTTGGGACTGTGCATGAATGACCTTAACACCCCTTGCTGCCTTGTCCTTTTAAATTGACAGAAGTCATTAAAGTCTTGGCCTGAAGGGTCTTGTAAAAGAGGGTATAATTTCTTATCATTCTCACCTGCCGCCCAGAAACCACAGTAAAACTGGTGCTGGTGGCCTTAGACTCAAACAAGTACTCCAGGCGGTTTGTGTCCAAATGCACTGGCTCCAGTCCGGCCCATATAGTCTGTTTCCCAAAGCGAGTCATCCTGGGAAGTGGGGCCAGGTTCTGGAGTTCCCTCCAGTGAAGCTTCAAGGTGTGACCTTTAATCACTTCACCTTTAGAGGAGGAGGGTAAAGGTGATGCAAGAGGAGGAGGTGGAGGTGGAGGAAGAGGTGGTGGAGGAGGTGCCAGGGACAGGTGTTGACTTGGTGGGGATGTAAGGAGTTCCTCGTCCTCTCCACTGTCATCCTCATCCCAGAGATCAGAGAAATCCAAAGTGCTGAGGCAAAGGCGCGCAGCCGGTTTAATGATCGTGTCCCAGGACTGGTCAAAATTCCAGGTCAGGTCCTTGATTTGATCTGATTCCTTCATTGATTTTTTTAAAGTAATACATTTGTTGAAAAAAAACAACAAAGAACTTATTTTTTCTTCTTACTCCAAAAAGCATACCTCTTCCGCATCCTGGAAATAAACAAGGCTCTTTTAAGATCTATCAGACCATATTTATTTCATACCTTACGATCCTGATAGAAACAAAACTCTTCACTTTCCTTATTTCTCTGCTCACTGTGCAGTCAGACACCACCTCACCGACACTAAATCTCCATCTGAACATCTGCGGATACTCTGCCTCACTTGTCCACCACAGGACCGCACAACTCCCACGCCCAAAATCCAATTTTCTGAGCCACCTCTGGCCGTTTTTCACTCCACCGTAACCGGTAATTGCCTCAGTTGTCGTGTTTGTTCCCTCAGATTTGAAGCACCGTGTTCTTGTGAGCCCTGATGGGCTGTGTTTAAGTCCTGGTTCTGACTCTGATGAGAAAATTCACAGATTGCCTTTCCTGCAGCTCTTCCAGAACATTCAAATGCCTCTGCAGCCGCCCTCTGACTTTCATCTCTCTGTGTCTTTCCAAAAGTGACGGCCAGTGAGAGTTTCGGTTGGAGAGCGAGGGAGAGGGATGCACTGGTTCATCAGATATGGTTTATTTGAGCTGCGCCCTTTTCCTTAATTTCCTTATCGAGGCATCTCCTGTTTGTGTTGGTATCATGGTGTATACAAGCCACTTTATCTCCTTCTTTAGATCTGTTACTTCCATCCTCTTTAGTTGACACACACAGAAGTGCACATCTTGGTTTAAGCTGTTTCCTCTGACAGTTTTGTGAAGACATATTGTTGTTACATAATTTTTTTAAGAAGGATGAACTTTTTATGTGCAGGGTTGCTCCAAAAATGCTGAAAATATTCCGTTGAAAACAATTTGGCTGCAAAAAATGCAAAGCCATTACCTTGTCAATACTAACTAACTGTATTGAAAGAACACCATTCAAGGGACACAGCAAACACAGAGGAAACAGGTGCCCTGGTCAGAAGACCAAAACTGAACAGTTTGGCCAACATGCAAAAGGCCATGGTGGTGGCAGGACCATGCCCTGGGGATGCTTTTTTTCCCTGTGGGGACAGGGAATATGTTGGACGGAGCAGACATGGCGTCCTGGAAGAAAACCTGTTTCAGGGTGCAAAAGACGAAGGTCCAGGGCTACACAGTATATTGCAAATATATCATCAGTGTGCACAATATTAGTATTGCAAAAAACTGCTAGACATCAATAGCATTTTGGGTATTAGATTTCAAATGTTATAAATTCGCACTGACACCGATAAAATATTTTGCCACCTTATTGCAGTAGATGAGACCAGTTGTGAAAATACTTTAAGATGCTAAACATCCATGCTGAAAGCTCTCTAAAACACACAGTATGTTGTGTGTCCTCAGAGGTCGTCTGCATGGTCCACAAGCAGCTTTAATGAGGATCCCTCCCTCGGCCATTAGGCCTCCCCTGATTACACTTTATCTCACTCACTGGCCCTGCTGTCTACAGGCGGCAGCAGGACTCATGGGAGAATTCAGCCAAAATGAGCTCTATTTGCAAGGCTTAATATCGTTTAAGCTTTTATTTATCAACAGAGCATTTTCAAAGTCTGCTGCCGAATATACATAGTCACTGTTTGTCTTGGGAGTGTTCAGAGTTTCACTTCTTCAGCCTCCCAAAGACAGTTTAAAATAACTTTACTCAAAAAAACAGCAAACTTGTTTTGGCCAGGCCTCAGTTAGCTCCCGATAAGTGTAGCTGTAGGGATTTGGTGATGATGTGGTGCACTTGCCAAAAGGGACACGTTTTCTGTGGGATCAGACAGACAATTTTGGGATGTGAGCGGCCAGGGATGTTTCTTGTCTCTCTGTGTGTGTGTGTGTGTGTGTGTGTCAGTAGCTGTGTAAATAAATGCATGCAACTCTTTCTCTCTTTTCTGCTGCTCCTCTGTGGGTCCCACCACGGCTAAGGGACTGAGTATAAGTCGACTCTAACAGCTCCAAGATAAAGATCAGGGCAAAAATTACATGTAATTGCTCCACGTTTGAGAGTTTTTTTTTTTAGGTTAGGATCAGGAAACTGAGCTCTGATTTAGTTGTTAGAAAGGTCAAGTTGTAGTGGGACGCTTTTACAGCACATAAACTCTAAGAGGTTTAGTTTTCTGAAACCCATGCATTGGTCTATATTTTTTGTTATGATGCCGATCCTGTTAAAACTCATTCACCTTAAAAGCTTTATGTGTCTCCACAGTAAACAATTTGATGGCGAGATGTGCTCACACGACTCAACACTCACTGTGACTGTCCACCATTTTACTCTAGGCAAGTAAATGTCTCATTTTTCTTAAAGACAATAACATACCAGTGTACCACATTGCCTCGCAGCACATATTCAATGCAACAATGAAATGTTGACAGCAGCAGTGACCTGCAATTCTTTGTCCAGTAGGTATGCTCCTTTCTTTGGAGGAGATGATTTAAGGGCTCACAGAACCACTTTTAAACTGTTATCCCTAGCAAAAGTGGAAGAAATGTAACATTTCAAGCTTTTTTAGCCCTTTTGTAAAGGCCTTGCATCAGATGATACAGTTTCGCCCTGTCTATTCGAAAGATACGTCTTTCAGAATTTGCTTAGAATTTGAAGGCACAGAACTTTCCACTCTTATTGGCAGTCCTGGTAAAGGGTTGTTTAATTAGTAATCCACAACTTTCTGTTTTTCTGTGGAATAAATATGACACAACACAAAGGCCAACTTCAATCGATTAGGGGCAACAGTGGCAGGGTTAAATGGTGGGTCCCCGGTTCTAACCCCTGCCCCGTCTGTCTGTGTCGTGACGTCCTTGGGCAAGACTTTACCCGCCTTGCCTGCTGATGGTGGTCTGAGAGCTTGGTGGCGCCGATTGTATGGCAACCTCACTTCTGTCAGTGTGCTCCACGGCACCTGTGGCTACAATGTAGCTTACCGCTGTCAGGCCTGTCAGGCTTGACAACAACTCAGGTTTATCTTTCCACCAAGCACAGCAAGCAGTATGTGATGGGGGTGAAAAAATAACTTTTAGAAAATTGCTTTCAAAAGTGGCATCTGGGAGTCACCAAATTTCCATATCAATCATCAGATGCAACTTGTTTGGAATTGATGATAGAAAAAAAAAGCCTTTTCAATTCTACCATCATAAATATAAACATGACTAGTATCCTAAACATTACCGGGGTTTTAACTGAAATTCTATGTTTGGGCCCTGAAATTGTGGATTTTGGCTGCAAATACTTCTAGATGGATTTTGCATAAAACAGAGGATGAATATGTTAAGTATGGTGGAGGATCTGTGATGCTATGGGTCTTCCAAAGGTTGTGGGAACCTTGGTAGAGTCCATGGCATCATATACTCTTTAATATACCAGAAGAATTTATACATACTCTACCGGTCAAATATTCTTCAAAATAGCCAACTTTTGCTCTGATGACTGCTTTCTCTCCATGAGCTTCATGAGGGGGTCACCTGAAATGGTTTTCCAAACAGTCTTGAAAGAACTTCCCAGAGGTTCATTGAGAGACGGCCAAAGGCTAATATTTCTGTCATTACAGCAAAGGGCGGCAACTTTAAGCAATCTAAAATATAAAACATAGCCTATAATTGAGGGACTGGTGATTTTGTTAAAACAATTATGAGTCAAGATATCTTTTTCCCGTTCAAATTAAAGTTTGGGTTTTTTAAATTTTCTCATTGTGAGATTATGGTACTAAAATGAACGATCAGTTAAATTATTATTTTACACTTCCTCATCAAGGGGCGCCAAGATGTGTGGAAGGGGCTCTATGTCAAGTACTAAGGCTTAATAAATAAAATAATACCTCATTGCATTTATTCAGATTACATCTCTCTGATACCCATATTTGGTTGACTAAAGTGTGTCAAAAAAAACGAATCGAAAAACAAACAAACAAACAAGGAAACAAAAAACAAAATGATAAAAATTTCTCTAAGGGAGCAAATACATTTTTCTGGGACCATATTTTTTGAGAACATGTATTGTTATCTAAAGCGTGACATATTAAAACAGCTTGAGATCTCCATTTGATTAAAGACTTGTTAATTAGAAAAAGGTGGTGTCTTGGAGACACAAACCTTTTAAAATGTACTTTAATAATAAACAAAAGTCAGTCAGTCATTTTCTATACCGCTTCTTCCATAGTGGGTCGCAGGGAAGCTGGTGCCTCTCTCCAGCAGTCTGTGGGCGGAAGGGCAATTTAGAAAGACCAGTTAACCTAACAGGCATGTCTTTGGACTGTGGGAGGAAGCCGGAGTACCCGGTGAGAACCCATGCATGAATGGGGAGAACATGCAAACTCCACACAGAAAGACCCCCGGCTGGGAGTCGAACCCAGGACCTTCTTGCTGCAAGGCAACAGTGCTACCCACTGCAACACCGTGCAGCCTATAAACAAAAGTTCTTTAATAAAATTAATTAACTTGTTAACTTTATGAATTCACAATATTCACATTTATGTACATTTTAAACATTTTTTTAATAAATAAGTGATGAACTATGTATTTGTCATTGTTACAGATCATCTAAGCAATATTTAAGGTAAAGAAGTGGAACAATAATAATGAGTTTTATCTTTTTGTCATTTTTAAAATCAAAATCTTGGTGTTTACATTGTATTGCATGAATTGTATGATTTTCTTTTAGAACCTACAAATAATCTGATTTTAGTAGAAAAAATTCTGATACAAACGTTGTCCTATCAACTGTTGTTTTACACTACAGAATCCATAAACAACGTTTTTACAAAAAATATTTTCATTATGTTGAATCAGTTAAATCACTCGGATGTAACATCAGTGACACAATAGCATCACTAAAGGATATTAAGCTCTTAATTTGTGAACTTTTTATTTTAACAGTTGGTTTAGATTATTCATGGCTAACATTTTATTTAAACCAGCTCAATCATTCCTAGCAATACGATTCACCCGTTTTAAAATCTTTTATGAAACTACTACTTACTTGTTTTTAATGGAACATTTTAGTCATGTCATTTTGAAGTATGTCAAACATTTAAGTTATTTAAAACCAAGTTTTAAACCTTTTAAACTGTATTTTACATTTTTTTAAATACGCTGTCATGATATGATCTTTGTAGACTACATTGCTGTGTAACAATGTTAGGTAACAAGTGAGAATAACATGATTGAAATCTAAAATAAGCTATCTTTGTGTTTTTCACCATACTGATAATGTAACACCCATGGTGACACCGATGAAAATTTAATCAAAAAGATGGAATTATCTCTAAATGTCAGCGATGTGTCTCGTAAAGTGATGAAGTCAATTAATTATTGTACATTTTCATGTTGACTATTTTTACATAGACTGCTAATGAAGTTAGACATCTCACCTTTACCCAGCCAAAACTTGCAACCAATGCGTTATTTCAGAGTAAAGGCATTTTTTTTTTCATGTAACACCAATGAGGCCATTTGGGGTGGCAGATATGTCTTTAATATTATTTAAAAGGGAGATGTTTTTACAGTTTTATTCTATTTATTACATATAGTGAAAAAGATAAATGGAACCGTACTTAGCGTGCAGTTCTGCGAGATCTCTCAAAACTGTCTTTTTTTCCCATGACCTTTCTGGGCTTAAGAGACCTGATTTATAATTTTATATATATAATATTATATTATATATATATAATATATATATTTTATATATATAATGCAATATAGTGAAACATATATCGCTATGTATAATCAAAGTGACAAGAAGATTTGATAAATATAATTTTGAACTATTACTAAAATAATACAGTTATATAAATAAACGTTTGTTCAGCAACATTATGTAAAATGAGGATGATTATAGTTACGTGAATTACTGGCCTGCAAACAATACCCTTGTCATTAGATTAAGATGATTCTTTTGAGGGGGGCAATACTTTAGTTACAAAAGAATACGTTAAAAATGCATTACACTGTAAAAGGTGAAAAAGTACCTGTCTCATTATTTTCAGCTAGTTTTAATTTCAGGACGTTGCATTTATTTTGAAAGCCCGCTGAACGGAAGTCGCACCAACCTCTAGCTCGCGCTTCAGCGTTCTTTTGGTGTACTGTGTGAGCGAGCGCCTCTGTAGCTGCCTGTCATCGCTCTCGCTTACGTCACGCAGGGGATTTGCCACAATGTCAAACCTAGGCGACCAGCGCGAGCTCATTGCTTCCCCGCGCGACAATGGCACCCATTACCGCGTGCGCAGGCTCGGTCTCTAATCACAAAACTCATCCGACCTTTCATGGGTTTATTCTGTATCCTGGGATGTTTTTCGGGTAAGATGGGCTACTCTACTCTTATTTTCTTATATAGTATAGTTGGGAAATATCAGGAACACTCACTATTCATTCAGTAAATATATATTTGAATGTTCAGGTAGTATTTATTTAGTTGTTCGCGTTCTTTCTTTGCGTGAAAAGTTCCCAGGTTACGTTTAACATTGATGCTCTTTGGTTATTACGTAACGGGAGTGCGGACCCTGCTCAGCTGATGTGAGAGAGGTGCTGTGATGAGATGATGTGATGACAAACCTCTGATACACTACCCCGCTGTCTGCGTAAAGGCAGCATCACTTCTACACCACTGCAATGCTGTTCTTGTCCCAGTCTAGTGAATCATTGTAAAAGAAAAAAATGCAGAGAACTCAGAAAAATGCAGCCTTTAACTACAGTTAAAATAGTATTAACATAATTCTTATAGCTAAGTGAGGTGAATAAAAGTTCTAGTTTCTTACCCTTTTCCTCGTGTAGATCCATGTGAGTGTTTGATCCCGGTCAGAGGTCATGCTGCGGAGGGAGTCTGACACCCACAGCCTGTTTACCTCCGGAGAGACATCCGATAATGACTGTGAGGTAAGGCTCGAGATCTCGATTTTTTTCCCCTGGTTTTTAGAGTACCTGAATTCTGGTTGACACTAAATTACATAAAAAAGAGATGATAAAGTCAGCTAAAAGACCTAACCTAACAAGCTGGTATACTGACAAAACCAACTTAGCATTTAGTAAATAAAAGAAAAACAATTGCATGAATTTTATTTTGGTAGATTTTATTTAATTTTTATGGTCATAAAAAAGGTCATATGGTCATTAAAGGTCATACGACCTTATGTTTACTCCTTTTCCTTTTCGGTTGTGTTCAGCCATGATGCTCACAACAGTTATATCCATTTCATGGCCAAAATTCAGAAATATGAAAAAAAAGCAAGCAGGGGCACCTACAGAAAGCTTCCCAAAAAGCGATGACATTAGGTTTGAAGCGACAAACTCACCAAGTCCGTCTGTGAGCAGTACCTTGGAAACCTAACAAACCGCCACCCGACGGTAATTTAAAAGCGCTTTGTCACAAACCTTGTCTACCTGTATTTCACCACAGCAGCAAATGACTATTTGTGATAACACTGTCATTTGAAAACAACTCCAGGTCTGGCCGCGATTGTTGCTCTAATTTGGACAGGGATGCTTCAGTACCATCCTCCCAACAACACCACCTAAGTAAACCCTACCTAATTGATTAGTAATTCAGCTAGTTGTTGGGGAAGTGTCGTTTTTTTCTCTATATAATGAGTACATGATCACAAACGACTGCTACAGTTGACACTGTGGTCTGGCTGCTGACTTTGTACTTGAACAATCTGTTCAAACTATAACATAAACTGCGTTGCGTCCTTGTCCCTCAGGTTT
>JAHHUM010000967.1:145077-311588 GCA_036173005.1 Crenichthys baileyi
CATTCATCACTCCAGACATCAGTTCAACTGATCTGACAGTTAACACCGCACTTAAGTGCTGCTTGCAGGTTAATGAGCTGTTCTCACATTTCAAACTTCTGACTGTGAACAAAAGATGAAAAACATGCAAATTAGACAGGTCACACACATTGGCCAAAACATTGGTTTGTTTCTAACAGCTGTGACTGGGGAGAAATGCAAAGTAGATGTAGTGCTATATTCTTTCCAATTCAGAGGAACATATTGTGTCCTCTAAAAGTATGTAGAATAACAGAGTCAAGTGTCCCAGACTACTCATATGCACATAATTATTCTAGCAGAGGCAAACTAAAACGTCATCACAATCATACAGCGAATAATGTTCAGATTTGCAAAAGAAAAGTATATCTGGTAAGATCAAATACACAACCAAATAATAAAGAAAATATAACAAGAAGAAAATATAATAAATATAAACCAGAATATTTGAATGGTTATACTTTCAAAGTAATCCACTGTTGTCATTGTTAGATACAAACAACATAATCTTACTTAGAGAAATCAAAGTGTTCTCTTGGTGCCAAACATAGCTAGTTTTATTGCGTTTTACTACAAGTCTTTACCTGGAACCTCCACACCCTGTTTTCTTGATAGAAATTTAAGCTCTTTACTCATCACTATGTTCTTGAATTGTTTGGGACCTATATTTGAATTTCAAAAAGAAAAATTGACCTATGGTTTCTTCCCGTTATCTCACAAGTCAGAACTTGGATCAGGGACTGTCTACAGACCTGACCTGTGATCTAGTTCCTGTTTGAAAAAACACTGGAATGTGCTTATTGTTGTGTTCTGTGTTGAGCCTAACTGGAATATACACAATAACATTTCTATCTATTTCAGATCTATTTCTATCATTTAATGCATTCCAATGCTGCAACTTATTTATTCCTACAGCTCAAAGACTTCAGTTGTGTTTGGTTAAATGAAAAACATGTTAGAAATGCAGCGTAACAGTTTTTCAGGCATGAAAGTCCTAATTTTTTACTTCTGATTAGAAATGAAACAGCACAAATTCCAGTTGTATTTTTCAAAACCAGTGGGGCTTACTGTGCTGTTCGTAAAAGACTCATTTGGTGAGAAACAAACCTTCATAGCAACAGAAAAATTGGATATTATTACTCCTATTCCTATTCTTGCTATCTACTGCAGCCATCTTGGATTCTCAACATTATATTCACTAAAATGTCTTTTTAAGCACCTTAAATTTTGACATGAGCAACTTCAGTTTAAATTTCACTAGAACAGGACACTTTTTAGATAACTTTGCAGCAACACTAGCAAGTAAGCAGTTCTCAGCAACTGTAAAGGGAACAGTTTTGTGTTTAATGTGTAAAATGTATGAATCCTTACATGCCATTCTGACTTCTTTAAATTTCACTGCCTATGCTTCTTGAATTGAGAAGCTTTGAATGAAATTAGTACTTTGCAACCCAATAGTGTGATTCATCTATGTATATGACTTGCTGAATTCGGGTCGATGAGGCGGTGAAAGGAAGTTGCTCTGAATAAAGAGCAGCTGTGCCTGCACCCTTCTCATGAACTCTATAAATGAGAGCAGAAACAAAATCACAAAACCTATCAGATGATTCATAGTGATGCATCACCGAGTGGATTGGAAGGCTGAATGAGATTGTAGCCTATGTTTTCACCAGTATTTTATTGCAGATAGAAATCTTTCGGATTTAAACTTTGTTTGTTGCAAAATGCATGTGAAAGAAGAACTTTCAACACTGGTGAAAGCTGACATGGCTGACACAGTCAATACAATAAGAGTGGAATTATTCTAAACTAAACTAAACTCCAGAATGACTGAATTACACTGACATTTTAAGAACCATAACTATGTGACTAGTTCATATTGGACAAAAGAATATATTAACATTTACACCCTTACAGATTTCTTCTGCTTGTATTTTTTTGTTACAATTAAATTTTTCAGAGCATCAAACACGTTTAAAACACTAGACAAAGATAACCTGAGTAAATACAAAAATAATTTTTTCAAATGAAGATTCCATTTACTATGACAAAAAGAAGCTATCAATACTAATTTGTCTCTATGTGAACAAGTGATTGCACCCTAAACATAATAGCTGGTTGAGCTACCCTTAGCAGCAACAACTCACATGAAGCATTTGCTATAATTTGTAATGAGTTTTTTAAATCACTACGGAGGAAATTTGACCTCTTTTCTCTGTATGATTGTTTTAAAAGAGTCTGTAAAGGCCACTTCAAAACATTCCAATTAGATGTGGACTTACTGGTGTTCTTCATAATATAGTGAAGCTGCATTATGTTGGGGGATTTTTAGACAGCAGAGGTCATAGCTCACTGGCCAGTCGTCCAGGTTCTGCCGCAGCAAGGCAGACTAAAACCATCCCTGTTTGACCACCATGTTTAATTTTAGGTACAGAATGATGTTATTTTTCTTACACTAGATATAACAAGAAGCAAGCCTTCCAAAAGTTTGACTTTTCTCTCATCATTCCACATATTATTTCCCCCAAAATCCTAGGGATCATCATTGTGTTTTTTGGGAAATGTGAGACAGGCCTTTGTGTTCTAATTTATGAGCAGTGGTTTTGATCATGGAACTCCCCCATGAATGCCTTTTTGCCTAGTCTCTTCCTCATTTAATCATGAGCACTGACCTTAACTGAGGCAAGCAAAGCCTGCAGAGCTTTGGATGTTCAAGGTTTTTTGTGAATTGAAAATCACTAATTGTATTTACTCAGGTTGTCATCTGAAATTAGAACTTGTCTGATGAATGTTTGATAATTAATACGCAAAAACAGAGGAAATTTGTACGGGCCACACACAGCACTGTGCATAGTCTATTAATGAGATATAATGTTACCAACACTGATATATTAATCATCTAAAAATGTTATCCTTTTATTTAGAACCTGCATTGTGGATGCTGTACTCTGATCTCTGTTAATATCATTCACTCTTTGTCTTTCACTCTGTCTGAGTTCTTCAAATTGTCCTGGACAAGCCCCCAGCAACTTTGTCCTCACTGTAACTTTCTTTCCTTCATCTGTGTCTGCCAGGGAGAAACCTGAGACTAACAGCAAGAACTTGATAAAACTCACGGAATTTGAATGGTTTTCTAATCATTTGTTTCACTCACAGCAACGAATGTTTGCTCAGGTTACTTGCTGTGGTCCAACAAGACTGATACATAAAATGACATTAATCATAAAGTAGAAAACTCTGTTTTCTTCAAGCAGAAGCCATTTAGAAGTGACATAAAGAGACATGATGATAAACTCACCCCCTACAGAGCGGGAACAGACTGCAAAATAAAATAAAAAAACAACGCTTCTCATTCTCATGCTTCCTCCCTGCTTTGTCTTTGTTTGAGGCAATATTATCTTACAGAGGGGACACAAAATTATAAATCTGCTAAGGGGGAAACATTTTCATCCAGAATGAGCTTCATGTCCTTAAGGCAAGGCTATTTAAAATTTAAGTCAGTTTATAACCTTTCATTGCACAGGTCTTCAGAGGGAGATTAATCTTGCATGAAGGGTGATTTCTGTGACGAATTACGAGGCTCCGCACAATGACCGTAGCTAACACACAGTTCATCTTTTGCAATCTGTTTAAAGAATATTTAGAATATATTTGTCAGAATACCAAGTACACATTTTCACTTAAATGTCTGGGTAATACTGCCCCTAGATGCAACATTTACATTTAATGGAATTTGGAAAATATTAGAAAATATCCAGATTGTCAACAATTACTTTGAAAAAAGGCAGGATTAGAAACTAAACAATGACTTGTGGGCAGTTCCGTTGAAATCTAATCATTTATTTAAGACTGTAGAACCCTTTGCGTGGAGGGTAACTCTAATTTGGCTTACCTTTTTTTTGCAGTTGCATTGCAGTTGATAATAATACAGTGTAAATCTTCAATAAGCAGCAGCCAGCACAGAACACTGAAAGCTTAAAAATAGCCATGTTTGAAAGCTGTTATATGATTACATTGGAGTTCATACAGATTTTCCATTTCAAAATTCTATACCTTCCCTGTTTTTAGGAGATTTTGGAGAGTTGAGAACAAAACAGTTGGGTTTATATGAATTTTTTTTTATCCACAAATCATGAAATAAGACTGGTTTCCAATTCAGCAGTGTGGTAAAGAGCTGTTTCATTTTTTTTAACATCTTTTATTTACATCTGCCGCTACCTGGCTGGCGTATGCTTTATTTATTAATTAAATTATTTTTGTTCCTCTCTCGTGGAGGAGCACTCTGGGGCTGTTGGCGTTGACCGAGTGGTTGGGCGGGCTTGGCGGAATAAGGCGACTACCTTCTGGGTCCAGGGGCCAATACACCCCTTCGGGGGTATCGGTACTTGGAGTATAGAGTATATATATATGCGAGTGAGTCTATGGCATCCATTTTTGTGAGTTTGTACACTGAGTGAGTGAGTGTTTTTATGTGTACGCATGAGGGTGGGAACGTGTGCTTGTGACTGTGTGCACCTGTTTTTGTGTCAGTTTGGGCCTTGGGCTGCTCCCTCTCCTGGATCAGCTTAGGCCTCCATTAAATGTGGGGCCTATTTCCTCCCCACCACACTCTCTGCCAGTGGCTGGTGTCTTTGCCTGTATTGGTGGTTCTCGGTGTCCGGGGCTGGGTGCTTCAGTGTGTGCCAACTTTTTCCCGGTGGTAGCTTGGTAGGGCCAGGGCCTCCTGGCTCTTCGGGGCCTCTGCTGGGGGGTGGCGTGCCCTGGGGTCTCCGATTTCTGGGTCCATGGCTGGATCTTCTCCGGCAGGGCCTGTGGGCTTGTCACTGCAGCTCCCTGGGACTTCTGCACTGTGGCTGCTGGGTGGTTCCTCCTCGGACTCTCCTCTGCTCTTGTCCAGCGGTGGTCATGTCCATTGCAATTGAAATTATCCCATAGCAGTTTCTAATAAAGTTTTCTCATATGCACTGAACAAAAATGTACACGCAACACTTTTGTTTTTGCTTCCAGTTTTCATGAGTTGAACTCAAAGATCTAAAACATTATCTAAATCTGTGATAGTGAGCACTTCTCCTTTGCATAGATAACCCATCCCACCTCGCAGGTGTGGCATATCAAGATGCTGATTAGACAGCATGATTATTGCACAGGTGTGCCTTAGGCTGGCCACAATAAAAGACCACTCTGGAATGTGTTGTTTTATCACACAGCACAACGCTACAGATGTCGCAAGTTTTAAGGGAGCATGCAATTGGCATGCTGACTGCAGTGATGTCGTCCAGAGCAGGCTGCACTCTCTGACAGGGAAAATACAATTCTGAGTCAAAGGGTGGTGCCAAACACAGAGCCTATGAAGAAAATGACAAGTCAGATCATGGAAGAAGAAAAACAACATTGCTTCTTTTCAAGAAATACAGTGAGAACAGTTCTGCTGTTTTAGCCATTTGGATAATGTATCTCTTTGTACTAACAAAACCAGTTTGATCTCCTATCAGAAATTGTTTACCTTTATCATATTTGGGTTTTTTTGAACTGACATTGTGCAAACTACCACATTATTGCTCCTCATGAGGCTTTTATGAAAACAGTATATCTCTGAGCCCAACATCGTAGTTTACCCGAGCGAAAACAGTGGTAGTATGGTGGAGGCAGAGTCACTGTGCAACAAGCATTACAGAACCAAAGACATCTACACCTACCACTGTGACAAAGGGGTTGGAGTCTTCACAACACCATGGGTCATCCAGCACCACTCTCCATGACACTGGCAGCCATGGAGAGGTGACAGTTGCATTTGCATTGGTGCCTTAACATATTAAGTAATGAATCTCAGTTTTGAATTATGATGGATGACCATGGTATTCATTTATGGTAGGCAGGAGTAATAATTTTGACAGTACTGTTTCGTCACACTGGGTTGTCACTCATGTTACAACTATGTAAGAAGCCATAGGGTCCGACTCAGTGTAGGTGATTATGGTAGTAATTTATGGGACAGCTCAACACTACATGTTTGAAGGGATCTTTAGAGCTCTCAGCACTCAGACTGATATGTTAAGAGAGCAGAATCGCAAGCTAGACACGATCCTTGAACAGAATCGCAGGCTGGCTGCGTTTCCCGGACTCAAAGGTGATATGATTTAATCTTGGAGAAAGTTGTTTGCTCAGGATCTACTGAAAGTACCAGAAATTTGGCTATTTGGATTTGAAATTGAGAATGCCAGTAAGACTTTGAAGGCAGGCGGAAAATCACAGCCGGCCTGAACCAAAGCATTTCTTGTTTGTCTAATTCAGGCGCCCCAAGATGGCCTTCACAGGCTTCTTATCAAAACATTTCTCCTGGATGTTCTGTAAATACGACGCTCTGCCCCAGCAACCCCCCTCATCTGTGAACTGAACTGTATGGCCGTTTGATAAAACTTCCATCTCTTTTTCAAGGACAATGGCACCTTCGTCAGTGTTGACAGTCTAATTCTTTGCACACATGATCATACTTAAATATTGGCACCCTCACGCACCCTCCACCATGACCCTGCAAGATCTTTGCTTATGTGTGTTGCTTTCCTATGCTCCTTATTTTTACCTAAATGTGGATTTCATTTCTTCTTCTGCTTTTCATAGATTTTTAGTCAGTGAAAGGAAAATAATACTAGTTTCTTAAAAATTTGAACAAAAGCTGTTTTTACACCAGTGACTCAGCGTCCTTAGTCAGAACTCAATGATTGCTTTTAGTTAAATTTCAATGGATGCAAATGACTGTTATTATGGGACTACAACTGTATTATACCAGCGAACCCAAGGATCATTCTCTCTTAGCACAAGATACTTCCCCTACATAGAGGACTTAATGATATAATTACCTCTTTAGATTGGTTTAGAACCAGTAAAACCCAAAGGGTTATTAATGTTATCTGTATCATTGTAATGTTGGCCAGAGATTTTTAGATTTCTCAGAAGGATTCATAGATTTTTTGATTTCTTAGAAGGATTGTAGTATCGTTTGATTTGTTTTTCTGTGTCTGTGTTTATTTTCTTTGTGATTGTATTGTAATTGTATGTAAAGCGCTTTGAGTTTCTCGTTACTGAAAGCGCTATATAAATAAACTTACCTTACCTTATCAGCAACATTTTGCATCCACATCTGACTACACCCAGTTACGGTCTCCTAACAAGAACATGATCACCAACACAATGCCACACGTCTATAGACTACCTGCATCATGTCAAGGTTTTCCAATGGCTAGCAAGGTCACCTGAGATGTATGTTGGACCATCACCATCTAGGAGACAGCTAAGCAGATACACTCTGAGCCAGATCACTGCCAACACCTTCTGACATCATATTCATTACAATACATTCTCATGATCATTCAGCACATGTGGGTTAATTGTATTTCCATTACTCCATATGGACGCTTAGTCAGTGGATACAAGAAAATGTAATGCATAATCACACCATTGAATTTTAGGGGTTTTATGTGTACTTGATTTCCAAAGACATCCATTTTGGCTTTCTATTTGGTCAGTAAATGATAACATAGTGGAATTCAATCTGAAAAGACTCACAAAGAGAGGGTTGGCAATTAGAAAAGTTTTAATGATGTGAAATTACATAATTATATCTTTGGCGCTCGGACCTGGGAGGAAGACAAGAATGTTGAGAATGATATGAGCTAGGATGAACATTGTAAAGTTTATATTTAGAGATGTCTTCCCCCTGATCCGACACTGGTGGTGGATTGGCGGCCAGGGAGCGAGGAAGCCAGGAGTAGATGGGAAGGAAGATGGTGGAGGTGGGGTGGAGGAGGGATGAGCTCAGCTGACAAGCGAGGAGGAACACAGCCGAGATGGCCTTTAAAAACAAGGCGTCGGAAGGCGATTGGATGATGAATCAGGCGGACAGGATGCTGATTGGAAGGCCGGGAGACGCACGGGAAGTCATTGGACGGTGAGACGCCGAGGGTAAGTCTTTCATTCGTTAAACTCAATTTTGTGGGGTGTAATTTTTTTTCACCAAATGAAATAATTTTAGAACCTGGTAAAATCTAATCTATATTTTACACAATATCATCAGTATCAGACATAAAATAGATGTTTTATAGGCACTTAAAGTATTATTTATCTATTCAGTCATTTCTTTGTCCACTTAAACTAGCTAGGCATGTTTTGTTTGTTTTTACTGTAACAGGTGATATACTCATCTTTAAACACTGTTTGCCTTAAAAGGTTAGGAACTCAAAGATTCTTTTTAACTTGTGTAGAAGATATTGTCTTACCACCCTTCTTACACAAAGTGTTTGGAAGTTTCAATGAAATTTTGTCTAAAATATTGACGCATCTACTCCCATAGGCTTTTAAATTGTGTTTTTAACTTTTAAGCAGCGGATTTCTTCCATATTACGGTGACTTACTTCTCTCAGGCACCTTTCAAGCATGATTAAAACGGCATCTGTTTAGCCTCACTGGAAAAAGAAAACTTCATGCTTTCGAATAAAACAGGCCTATCTCAAATCTTCCCTTAATTAGTAAGATTATTTAGAAAATTGTTCATCAGAACAAATTATTTTCTGCAAAGAAAATGACATTCTTGAGAAGTTAAGAAAAATTCTGCTCACAACACTGAACATGTTCATAATGAATTTAAATGTGTTTTCAGGAAAAAAAGACAATGAACTCTGGTTTTATAACATACTAGTTGTCTGGAAAAAACTCGGCACACAACTTGCAAAGATTGATTTTGTATAACCTATGGTTATGGGCACAAATTCCAGTCATAAACATTTTGTGTTTGTAAATTAGAATGCGTAGTTGTGAATTAGGTTTTGTAAAAACGCTGGGAATTTCAGCATTGTGCATGTATAGATAAGAATGTGTGTGTGTAAAACAGATTTGTACTTGTAGAAAATAATTACACAAGTTGCAAATTTACTTTGTTGGGGTCTGTTTACAGATACAAAGCTAAAAACATTCTCCGACTTGACTCCACAAAAATGGCGGCCATATTGGAACGCCGTTCAGCGTTCGATAGGGCGTCTACGTATTAATGTCTATGGACGGAGACTACATTTTAAAGATGGAGGACGCACCAGCGCAACTGTGGCTGAGGTAGGCATTACTTTATGGTTTGCAGGAACTAGAAGATCAGTGTCAAGATAAATATTTATTTAACATCACGTACGGTTACTGTACTCGTATTGTGAGGTGCAGATCAGAAACGCTGCTTTCATTTGAAGCGGTGCATTTCATGTTAACAGCCTTAATAAAAGCTAGCTTAAACAAGGGTCTGTTTAAGCTATCCTTTTAAGTTCTATTCTATTCTAATTTGTTCTGTTTCTGCACATATTCATTTTCCACCGCTGGTAGGTTAATTTGTCTGTTTTTTCGTTACCTTGTGGTTGACCACAAAGGGGAATATTTGGACATATGCGACGTGAGGAGTGATGTTTCAGTCCCTGTTTAAACTAGCTTTCTTTAAGGCTGTTAACATGAAATGATCTGCTTCAGCGTTTCTGATCTGCACCTCATGAAATGACAGAGTATAGTAACTTTAAGTAATTTCAAAAATATTTGACTAACTGATCTTCTAGTTCCACTAAACCATGAAGTGATGCCTACCTCAGCCACGGTTGCGCTGGCGCGTCCTCCATCTTTAATATGTATTATCCATCCAGGACCTGGAGCTAGGTAAAAATGCCCATCTGTTCTCTGATTGGATTGTTAAATATGTGATTGACATGACATTGACCAATCGGCTGAGAGAAAGAAAGGTCTCGTCGAAATTCGTACTTGCAAGTTGAAACTCACACGCAAGTTAGGAAACTTAAGCAGAGAGTTTTACATGTAGTTTTTAGCTTTGTACTTGTAGACAGACCCCAAGAAAGGAAATTTGCAACTTGTGTAATTATTTTTTACCAGTACAAATCTGTTTTACACACACATTCCTATCTACACATGCACAATGGTGAGTTTTTTTTTTTTACAAAACCTAATTTACAACTATGCTTTCTAATTTACAAGCACAAAATATTTATGACTGGTTTGTGCCCATAGATCCAATACCAGTATACTATTGTAAGACTTAGATGCTAACAGTCTGTACGTTACATAGAAATGGTAGACAGGTCAGATGCGGGTGAACAAACGTTTAATGATCTGTCCATGATACAGTGAAGGATAAAAGGACCAACAATGTTTTTCACTTCTAAATGTGAACAAAACTCATTCATGTTAAAACTGTATTCAAATAAGCAGTTATCATAGCGTCAATAATGCCAGTAAAACTTTATTTATGCCTAGAGAAAAGCACTTTTCTTATTGATAATGACTTCAACTACAGGAATAATATATTCATGTCTTAGTAAGCATAGGTCTGAGGATAAGAGCAGGCATTCAGTGGGAGTGTGGCACTAATAATTACTGCCTGGTTTTAGTGAAGGCAGGCATTAGCTATTTAAATATAAGTAGAATGTAGATTGATAGATTTTTGAAAATATGGTAAAGTAAATTGAGAATGTCTGATCTGAAGTGAAAGTTGACATAATTGGTGGACTAATTAAGTTAATACGTAGTATAAAAGTGTTCTTAAAATTTTAGGTAGATTTTTAGTTATAATTGTAGACCTTTAAGTGACCTGAAGTGAAACTTGTTGTTTCTGTTCACATTTATCTAACAGAAACCAATAATAGTCAAAGTCCAGCTCATTTAAATGATTTACTCTATTATTAAAGTGCTTGCCATCGTTCCAGACAGCAATAGCTGAAAACCAGGCCCTCTACACTGAGAGGTCCCAGATTCACATCATGTTCATTGGCTTTTATCATATACTGTTGGAAGCTCCTGTACAGCTACTTAATCAAGTAATTATCATTCAGCCCTATGGTTGCAGCACAAGACTGAACTCCTGCAGTTTAGGTTAAGGGCTTCTCCTCGAAGCTCAAATTTACTATTGATGAAAACAGTGTTAAAAAATATAATAAACCCAAAACATCCAGTTAGCAACAGTTTTAAATACAAAATGCTTCATTGGTGAAAGAGATGAAAGGAAAAAGACTAATATGGTTTATGAAATAACCACATTAGTAAGAAACAGACACATCCTCTACATCTATGATGAACAAAAACAGAAGTTCAGCATACAACATATCAGATTTTTGCATGAATCATGAGATTCGGCTAAGAAAGGAAGAGAACAGAACTATCCTGGTGTGGAAGGGACACTAGACATCACCCGACATGGTATATCTTCTGTTGAGTTTTATGAAGGTCAAAAAACCTTCTTTCTAGATGAAACGACTAAAAGAGCTACATCCATCAACTGTTACTTTTCCTTCCCATAGAAAGTACTCCTGGATCAGTGCTTCTGTGTTCTTTTTGTGTCTCTGCTCTGTTCTCTCAACCATCCAGTTGGTCGTGGCAGATGGCCGCTCACACTCAGCCTGGTTCTGCTGTAGGTTTCTTCCTGTTAAAAGGGAGTTTTTCCTCTCCACTGTCGCTACATGCATGCTCAGTATGAGGGATTGCTGCAAAGTCAACGCCAGCGACTGTCCACTGTCTCTACATGCTCATCCAGGAGGAGTGACTGCTACAAGTCTCTGACTGGATGCAATCTGCTGGGTTTTCATAGATAGAAAAACTTTTTATCCAATTTAAATAAATAACTGAATCTGACTGCACTGTTCAATGGTTAGGATTAATTGGAATGTATGTACCTGACTTTCTGAAGTGCCTTGAGACGACATGCATTGTGATTTGGCGCTATATAAATAAAACTGAATTAAATAAAAAAGAAAATTAAGTCTTTTTTACATCCCCGAGACTGTACGGGGGTTCCTGGCCCCTTTGTTTGCGGGTCGGTACAGGTTGACATTTTTGGTCAGATAGGAAAATTCATCGTCTATGATGTTTGTGGGTGACATTTTGAGAGAAAGGGAAATTACTTTTGGGGGGAAAAAAAAATTGAATGTAAAAAGATTAGCGGGGTCCAAACTTTTTGGATTGACTTGGATCTCGGTCCCCCGGGTTTCGGTGCCCGGTCCGTCGGTTTGGGGAGGGGGGTCGGGCTTCGGCAAGGGGGTTTGGCCGGGCGGTGTGCAGTGTTGATTGAGATGTGGCTTCGCTTTGATGGAGGGGGTGGCCAGCTTGTTTGGTGGGGTGGGGTGTGCCGTGCGGGAGGGTGGTGCCCCAGCATCCCGGGACTCTTGGGGTTTGGGTGTGGGGTGGGGTTTGGGGGGTGCCGGGGGTCCTTGGCGTGCTGTGGTGGCCTTCCTTCAATGCCTCCTTCTGTGGCTCTTCCCCTGGCCGGGCGAGGGCTACGGTTGGCAGGTGGGTGGGGCGGTGGAGCATGTCTTGTCCCCCCGCCACTGGGTGGCTGATGGGATGTGTTTTGGCCCCTGGAGGGTTTGGCCTGCCGGCCGGTTACCTGGCTGGTGCTTTTTCCCCCTTCACGGACTGATGGGCTGGGGTGCTGACGGTGGCCCGAATGGTTGGGCGAGCTTGGCTCGTGTGCTGCTCTGCTGGCTGTGTTTTTCGGGGCGGCTAGGGGGGTGCGGGGGGACTGCGGTGGGTTTGTGGGGGGAGGAGGTTGTGTCCTCTTCGTCGATGTGGGGGTATCTGAATCTGGGCATCTGGATCGGGCGAGCGTCGATGGTAGAGCTGAGCTGGATAATGTTTTACCGGGGCATTGTTTCAGTGGCAGTGTTTTGGGGTTGTCGGTGTGGTTGCGGGGGGGGGGGGGGACCCCCGGCCCCGAGTGCTTGCCACTGGCCCGGGGACCTCTACCCGGGTGATTTTTCCCCGTTTGGTGGGGGTTGGGGGGACTCCGTTGTGAGCTCTCTTTTTGGGGGCCTCTAAAACATCCTTTGTGTTCCAACGTCACTTTCTCATCTTCAGTGTCATTTTCACCCTGCTGAGCCCCGGCTCTGTGTCAGGTAAAAAGCCTTATTTTTTTGCCTGAATGGTCTTCAGTTTTTGTGCTCTCACATTCAGGTGAGTGTGCTGTCAAACAGTTGAACTTATAGGTGGGTGGGGCGGGTTTTTATGGGGGTGATAGAGGCTTCAGTACAAAGGCTCAGATCCACAGATTTCCTTTCAGATCTTTAAGAAACCAACTTTGCACGTAATGGAGGAAAAACAGTGCAGCTGGAGGTGTGGCCTCAATATCCTGCATTATGCAGTGCGCATGTGAGTGAGGAATAATGCACATGTACAAAATCTGGTATTTTTATTCAGGAATATTTTTCAGCAACTTTAAAAAACCCTGTTAATGCTTTAAATTCCAGGTTTGTCTCCAGGTACTCTTGCCCTCTTCCACTGTTCGACGATAAGCATGTTAGGTTTAAAATTTTTTTTAAAATTTTTCCTTAGTTTAAAGTGCATGCATGACTGTGTATTTCTAATGGACTGGTGACCTGTTTACCCTGCCTCTAACCCAATGACCAGTGGACATAGGATCAACCCTCTGCAACCCTGCAAGGATTAGCAGGTAGAAAATGGAGGGATGTACTATACTAGACAATTTATATTATTCGGGTTTTTAAAAGCTTGGCTTTTATACCAACTCTTTGCTCTGTAATCAGTCTCCCCTTTTTCAGTATACTGGGATGAAGAGGTTTTTCTCTGCATTTCCAAGAAGAGTCAGGCCTACATTACCATACTGAGTCACATGGCTGTGGGCTGGGGTGACATCTGGGATTTTTTCTATGCAGCCTGTAGACCTTTCATGTTTGATTGCATCGTGGGTCTTGGGCTGGGGAAAAAACTGTCATCTCCACCTACTATACTGGGGAAGATCAGTGACAAGCTTCCTGATCTCAAGGTCAGCACACAGGTTCACACCTGGCCTCTGAGCTTCCCTTTTCTGTCCCCTCTGGCATGTTCCAGCAATAACACAAATTGTCTCCCACCTGTGTTTTTCATCATGAGGGCATTTAACCAAATGCAAATTAGGTTTTTAATTATTACCATTTTTGACAGTTTTTAATAAACATTTTTCATGAATACCCTTTAATATTAAGCACACTCAACCCCATGTAGCGCTTTCAAGCTGTTCCCTGAGCACTATCACCAACTTTTAAAATCTACTTTTATAAGGACATTTTGTTTTTTGGAAAAAATAAATGGAGCAGTTGAGAAAACTTGAGCCTGACCATGATCTGCTGGTCACTGTGGTAGCTAAATTTTCATGCAAATTGTTCCTGTGGCACATAGATTTTTAAAGGGATTAAATTCCAGATGAATTAGTGTTTTTAACCTTAGCAAGTTGGTTCAGAATCCTTGTTTTTTTACCTACTGACTAACAAGGATTTTTGTCAAGTAGTCTCAAGACTAAATCAGATAGAATTGTAACAGTTGTTGCATGGACTGGTAAAATATTTATTAAAACAACCCTAATATAATTGTTTTATGCTGGTACAGTTGCTCAGTGCTCAGATACTCCTCACTCCTTGAGGTCTGGTGACATTTTTTTTTGCAGCCTTTTCCTGTTTGAAAATTAAATGAATGTTAAAAGTAGCATCATTTCCCACTGAAACTATGTTTTCCAAATTTACCATTATCCAGCAGCATTCGCACAAACATAGAGACCTTGTAGATCATTGTTTGGCCTTTATCCGGTGTGAAAGGGCCCATCTCCTCTTTGCTCCTGCTCTGCATCCACAATGCCTCCTTTTCAACTGGGATCTGGATCTGGGATGTAGGGCTGTAGTTGTGATATTATTTTAGCTTTTAAGATGTTATAAGCTGATCCTGGTTGTAAAAAAAAAACATCTTGTTGCTATGGTGACATATCATATCAACTGTCCAAAAGTAAATAAGTTCCAGCACAGCATCTAAAACCAGTCAGCAAGTCATCGAAAAAAGAAATGTTTCAACCAGAAACGGAGGATTTAACGTTTTTCAAAAGAATAAAATCAGAAAAATGTAACAGAGTAATGTGCTCCCACCTGAAGGAGTGCAGTACTAGGAAGTACTAATTCAGGAAGTCACTGAATTAGTCTTCCTGCATTCTACTTAGCCACCTTCTACCATTTAGAATGATCAGCAGCAATTAAAGGTCACTTTTCTGCTGCTGGGCTTCAGGCTGTAAAAATTTAATCAAACAACTGCAAAGCAACTTATTATTATTTTTGAATGATAAAAATTCACTCAAGATCAAACTAATATTTATCTTAATACAAATCAAACGACTGAATAAACATTAATACAAACTTCCCCATGTGATAAGAGTGACTTACTTCATTGATTTAGTAAGGAGCTAAATATTTTCAAAGAATGTCAGAGGTGCCATGGTAGGTCTATGATAACCACGTGAACATGTATCTTTAAATCAGAAGAGAAGAGGGCCTGAAAGTGGCGATGCTTATGAGTATTTCCTCGCTTTTATTTTTTGTTCTTTATTTTGTAATACAGCAGTTTAATGCTGGGACAGAGTACGAAGGATCAGTTAACAAAGATGATCTGCAAGGTGAGTTGATGGGTTTCATGTATGGCAACAAAAGTGTCTTTAACTAAATGCAGATTAGTTTTGAGTTATCATTTTGATAGTTCGTGAAAAATGTTACCACACAACAGAAGATTATGAAATACAGTCTAAGTAACCAATTAAACAAATAAACAGAAGAACTGAGACATGATAAAATTAAAAACAAACACAATGTTTGACAAAAACCTTTCATTTTAAAATAACAGCAAAATTACACATAAACACGGCACCTACTAACTTAGGGTCTCATCATATTTGTAATATTTGTAATTTTTTAAACACAGTTAGAAAAATAAAACTTAAACATTTACATGTCAGTAAATAATGGCTTTTTAAAGGGTCTTTAGATATGAAATTCATACCATCAGTCGGTAACAAGTAATGCACACATATAAAGTAATCAAAACAAACCTGATTATAAATTATATGCAATGAAGTGGAATGGTACAAAAGGAGGTACAGAAACCATTTACTGAAATGATCAAAAACCTGCAAACATTTCTCCTTTATGTAGAAACTACTTCCATGCACACAGGTGTGATTTTGACCCATTCTTTCACACCTACTTCAAATCAGATCTTCAGATCTGAGACATCGTGTGGGCCTCCTCTATGCACTCAAATGGTCAGTTTGTTCCATAGATTTTCAATTGGATTCAAGTTAGAAGACTGAGCTTCAGTTTTTTCCTCTATGATGTTTTAGCAACCTGTGTGTGTGTCTGTGTGTGTGTATGTGTGAAATAAGAATAAAAAAGTTCAACTTTTTTTTTTCTTCTATTTTTCTCTTTTTAGATTGGATTTCCTTCAAGTATTCCATGCTTTTTCTTTTAGACTTAATACAGATTAATTAACACCTTATTTATGCAAAAAACACCTCTTGAACATGTCTAATTGTTGATGTGATTTGGTATTTTAAAATAAAATGGCAATATGTTGCTAACTTGGAATTAAAAGTTGTAAGTTGTGACTGTGCTGCTTCTATCATCAACCTTATTTTGTTAAAGGAATATTGCCTATTTCTTCTGGTTCTCACTTTCTATCTACAGATCGCTGGTGAGAAAGAAAAATTTAAAAATAAATTTTAGTAATCAAAAGATTTAAAAGTGATGTCCCACACAGTGTTTTATACCACAAAAAAAGACTAAAACTATGATGTGTTTGAACGTGACTTAAGGTCCCCACAGAGTCGGCCATACTTGATGTCCGGACGTACTTGAGGCGGACTCATTGTGGACTCAAAGCAAACATTCTATGGACATGTCCGCGCAAAGCAAAATTTTTACGACCGCGTAAGTGTTCTTGGTGTAACATAATAATCTTCTCAGTGTGAAAATACTGCTCGGTGGGAAAAGGTCTTTGCAGCGAACTGTTTTGTACATGACAAGGAGCTGGTAAGAATTGCTTAGTGTCACACTCAGTATCACTGCTACTTTCTGCACCATACTGACAGGTGTGCACCGGGTGCCCTGGAGGAGACGAAACGGGGCTAGGCGCCCAACTAGCTAATCAAACTTGTTCCTATCTATTCTGAAGTATTCAAAGTGTTTCTCGCTGTCCATCGTCTTCCTCCTTCCTTGAAGGAGGCCCACTTGACAGCACCCCTTATTCAGAGGATTTGCCACCAAGTAAATTCATTTTGTGTCCTATTTTGACCTCTTCGGTCGCTAGTCTGGGCAGTGTGAGGCATATAGTTAAGGTGATCTAGGATCACAATTAGTTAATCCAAAGTATTAACTTGTTGCATGCAATTTTGAAATGTTTATGTTGAACTGTGATTGCTTTTGAATATTGCTGGACTGCAAAGTGTGGCTGCGCTCAGCAAAGTTAAATGCTGGTGTGTGCATACTGTGTTCTGATCAACTGAGCACTGACCCAGTTTGAAGTTAAAGTGGACTTCAGAACAGACTGAGGTTGCGGATTGAGCCTTGTGTTCATCTTGTTTCACAGTTTATGGCCTTTTGTGTTTCACAGAGTTACTACCTTGGGGGTAGTTTTGCTCAGCCAGGTGCATTTCTGTTCATTCAGGTTTATTTATATTCCTTGTGTTCAGTTTATTAGAATCAGAATCAGAATCAGCTTTATTGCCAAGTTTGTACATACAAACAAGGAATTTGACTCCGGTACACTTTGCTCTTTGGTTTTGTTTTTGCACTACAGAATATACATATTTACAATGTACAATATACACATATATAAATAAAAAGGTGCATTTGCAACATCTGTATGCTGTTGTTTTGTATTTTATTGAATGTTCAACAGAGAAACAGCCTGGGGGAAGAAACTGTCTCTGTGGCGGCTGGTTTTTGTGAACAGCGCTCTGTAGCGTCGGCCTGAAGGCAGAACTCTAAACAGTTTATGTGCAGGGTGTGTGGGGTCTGCAGAGATTTTAGCAGCTCTTTTTCTGACCCTAGACCTGTATAAGTCTTGGATGGAGGGAAGGTCAGCCCTGATGATTCTCTCTGCAGACCTGATTGTTCGTTGCAGTCTGGACCTGTCCTGTTTTGTGGATGAACCGAACCACACGGAGATGGATGAAGACAGGACAGACTGAATGATGGCAGTGTAGAAGATGACCAGCAGCTCCTGTGGAAGGTTGTACTTCTTAAGTTGCCTCAGGAAGTACAGTCTCTGCTGGGCCTTCTTCCGAACAGTGTCTATGTGTGAAGACCATCTCAGGTCCTCAGAGATGGTGGTTCCTAAGAACCTGAAGTGATCCACAGCCGACACGGTGTTGTTGAGGATGGTGGCATTTCTTCTCATAGAACTTGTTTCCCCCATGTTTATGTCCTTTAGTTCAGTAGACATGTCCCTGTTTCTTCCTGCACCCTCTCTATCTTCATGTTAATTTGTCACTCTCCCCCTGTATTGTTTAGGTTGTTCTGGTGGAAACTCTCACACTGTCATCTTTCAGGTCATGCTGAAGAAGCGTCTCTGGTGGAGTGAAGCCGTGGGGAGGGCAGGTGTCTAATGTCCAGGGAGCGCTCAAATCCCCATGGGTATGTGTGTGTGTATGTGTGTAAGAGGCAGAGAAAAAGGTTTAGTAGATGGTTCAGATTTTGCACAACCAGAAGTATTGTTAGCCAGTCAGTTAATTTTTTTACATACCTGTCATCCATTGTCTTTGTTTTTTTTTCTTTCCTATTTTTCTCTTTTGTCGCTTCCTCAGTCCTTTTTAATATTGTAGAGCTGCAAAAGTTTTAACCCATATATTGATGCACTTGGTGCGTTGTGGTCCATATTTTTTCACACGTTTCTCCCTGGGGAGGAGGAGGTGATCCCTTAGAACTGAACTGCTGTCCCATACTGACAGCCTTGCCACACCCTTTACTTACTGGTAAATGGGGGAATATTCCTTTAAAACCTGCAGACGCCTCCACAAGAGTTTAGAACTTTCTGGCACCCTAATCGCCTTCTCCCTAACTTACTGGTTAGGGGAGCCTCGCTCAACCATACAGGGAGGGGTCTCTACTGGTGAATTACTGTTCACCCGTGCGGAGCGTGGCATCAACCGCGCCAGCGAGGTCCGTACACCTCGCTCCTGTTCCAAGGCGGGAAAAATCCCAGATCCCCTTTGTCCCCAGTAGAAAACTGTTAATTTAAGAAGTCCTTATTATTATTATTAACCCTTTTATTATTTTCTCTATTTCTGCTTTTTTTTAATATTTTGTAATTTAATTTATAGGTCTTTGGTTATAATTATCAAACTATTAAGAAAAATTAATATTGCTGATAATTAATTAAATTATGCTGATTCATTGTTTCTCACCGTCTCGGGAAGAAAAAAAATGAGGTTCTTTTGGATTCCAGTGCTGAGTCTCCAAGAACACCGAGTCAGAAGTCCTCCACCCCTTAACACTAAAAAGGTTTGAGGCAGGGAAGCTCTTCCCAGGTTGATCAGACACTCCTGCCGATGCCCTCGGAAGAACCAAGTCAAGGAATCCCATCCTCGTCGCCATTTGTTGTAGAAAAATTTGTTTTTACCAAGACGGAGACCGATGATTGTCACTCAGAATCCGCTTTATTATAATCTTACAGCATTGGAGATGCATTGGAGATGCGCTCAGTAGTGCTGCCAAATCGTTCTGCCTAGACAAAGCAAAAGTTCTCCTTATAAGCTACAGCAGTTTTCAAGGTAGCTCTCATGAGACCCAGAGAGACAAGGTGAAACCTGTTGTCCTAGACATGTTGACAATGGAAATGGAACCTTACACAGTGTGACATACATGTTATCTCATACAAGAGAAAATAGGAGAAGGTTGAAAAACCATCTCTGTAAGACTAAACAGAACCATCTGTCCTAACCCAGGAGGCAGAAGAGAATAACACAGAAGGGTTTGAATACTTTTATCAGATCATGCAGAGTATCTAGTAGAAAAGACAGCAAGGCACTAAAATTTTCCATAACAATAGTCAAAAACAAAAGTACAACTTTCTCTTGCCTGAGTGTTCTTGCAGCTGTATAACCCATCTACCTCCAAAGGTTTAATGTTAGCAGGAAATCTGTAGTAGTGGTTCTACTCAGCTGTATCTGGCTAGTGGTTCTGTTGATCAGCCTCCATCTTATACCAACAACCTGACAACAACCGGACAATGTCCACAGCCTCCAATATCTCGGGATGCTTCTTATTCACTTCTGGCAGCTTCCTTCAACTGGGGGTTCGCTGGTTGCTTCATAGACTACACATTTGACAAGTTTGTATGTGACTCCAATGCGAAAATCATAACTAATAACATTTATGGCAAAAAACTGTCAAAATAGAAAAACCTCACATAAATTTCACTGTTCAACATCTTAGAAATGATTTTCACACCTCACAAGTCACTAAAGTTGATCTTAGTTTCCTGTCCGGTGTGTTCCCGATCATTAGCAGCTTAGCATCTTTCCATATTAATGGCTAAGACATGTATGGCTGCAGCCCCTACTGCATCATAACAACTGTATTCATCTTTATTCAGCACTATCTGCCAAATCTCTATAAATCAGCATGTTGCTGAAAAATATTCCTTTGCAAGGACTCGTCCTCACTCTCTTGATTGTGGTACCCCCTTTAGCAACTGGGTTTGCCTCTGGGCCTCATCTCCGATGCAGTGCCTTCGGTAAGCCTACAGCCAAAAATATCTTTTGTGTTGTACAGTGGTGCACAGCGATAGGATTTAGACTTTAAGGTATTAAAACATTTTTGGGATTTACAGGTTTTGTCTTGAACTTTCCCTAATTTATCCAGAGAGAAGTTAAATTATGAAAAACGAGGCACGTAGCTGAACAATAGGAATCAAAACAGAAAGATGTCCTCTCTTGTGTGGCTCTTCTTGTGCAGTCTTGTCCTAATGATGACACAGGATTGACATCCATTGCCTCACCTGTGGACTTAGATCTATTAGACCTGTAATTCACCCATTTAGAAACTAATCTGTTTCATTTGCTGAGTCATGCAAGAGGTATGAGGTACGGTCACAAGTTTATCGGCAGATTGTTCCCACTTCAGCTGCCTTAAATCAACAAGAAAGTAATATCAGGCTATCAGGTCACTTGGAGTCTCGGGCTAACCTTGAGCTTGAGTGTGTGTTTGAGTATTGAGTGTTGGAAAGTGTTGGACTGCAGCCAGGCACCAGGCTGGGGGCCGGAGCGGCAGGAGGAAGCATTGGAGGAAGGCCACCACAGCATGCCAAAGACCAGGCACCCCACCAACTCCACACCTCAACCCCAGAGGCACCCTAGTATGCTGGCCACACACACTCTGGCACGGCATACCCCCGCCGCACCTAGTAGGCCGGCTAGGCTCTTCACCAAAGCATAGCATATCCACAATCACCACCAGACACTGCCCAGCTGAGACCCCCCTGTCAGTTTGAGCACAAAAAAAACACAATTTTCTAATTTCCTTGGCAATTTTCAGTAATTACTGACCAATAATGTTACTTCGCTGACTATGCGATTTGTCAAAGCCTTTATTAGGAGCACAATAAAGAAAGTAGTTCTAATTCCAGTAACTCAAAAGGAGTCAGACATGTGGGTGCAGCCGTAACCACGCACCTTCTCTCTTTATTTTTCCCAACAACCGTCCCGAGCACAATTGTAAAAGTATGTTACATACACCCACCCTCCACCCTTCATAAGAAATGTCCTCATTTCAAAACCACGGAAAACCACCTATACAAAAGAAATAACACAAACAGTGAGGACACATATAGATAGAAAACATCTGCATACCAAACAAACCAGAAACACAACAAACAAACAATGTCAAAACATGTCAGCACAACTAACAGATTAAATAATTCTCAAACAACATAGTTCTTTAGATGGGAAGGAAGCCGCAGGGTCCGTCCTAGACGGGCTCACACAGGTAAGGGTAACTCAGGTTCTGTAAGCCCATTGTCACTCCCTTGAGAACCAGCCAGTGGCACCAGCGAACCAAAACCAGTCTGAGAAAGCAGGGGCAAGGTATACAGTTTCAGTCTGTCATGATGCACCACCTGGGTTCATTCCAGGGGGTCAAAAGTGTTCACGATGCTGTTCGTCAGAGCTGCCTTATCGCCGGAGGACAGCACCTGCACCACCTGTTAAGGGCCTTTCCAATGCAGTGGAGGCTCTCGGTTGGGTTGTTGAGCCACACCAGAGAACCTGCCTGATAAACCTCCTCATCATAATAGGATTTTTGTCTTTCCATGGCCTCAGAGCCATGAACCCTCTCCACATCCTAGTAACAAAATCAGACATGTACCAGGCCCTTTCACCATCCAGCCCTATGGGCCACAAAAGGCATGGCAAGGCAAGCCAAGTTTATTTAAATAGCACATTTCAGTAGCAAGACAATTCAAAGTGCTGTACATGAAAAAAAGAAAATGAGACATAATAGGAAAGGTACATTACAGTGGCATAAAGGTAATAGATTAAAAAATTAATGAGCACAAATAATTCAAATAATAAACATTAATAATTAAAATGATAAGTTGATAATAAAAAAGATAAAAAATGAAAAATTAATAATAAAATGATTGTTAAGAAAATGAAAGGAAAGTTGGACTGAAAACTAGACTAATAATATTTAGATAGCACAAAGGCCACTCTAAACAAATATCTTTTTAATCTTCATATAAAGAACTTAGGGTTTTAGTGCTTTTACAGTTTTCTGGGAGTCTATTCCAGATTAGTGGAGCATAAGAACTAAAAGCTGCTTCTCCATGTTTGGTTCTGAGTCTGGGTATGCAGAGTAGATTTGAGCCAGAAGAGCTGAGAGGTCTGGGTGGTTGATACACTGACAGGTCTGTAATGTATTTTGGTGCTAAGCCATTCATTAATTTAAGGACCAACAGAAGTATTTTAAAGTCTGTTCTTTGAGACACAGGAAGCGAGTGTAATGAGTTTAGAACTGGGGCGATGTGCTCCACTTTCTTAGTTCTAGTGAGGACGCGGGCAGCAGCATTCTGCATCAACTGCAGCTCTCTGATCGACTTTTTAGGCAGACCTGTGAAGACACCGTTGCAGTAATCAATTCTACTAAAGATGAATGCATGAATTATTTTTTCAAGGTCCTGCTGAGACATTAGTCCTTTAATCCTGGAGATGTTCTTTAGGTGATGGAATGCCAAACTTGTTAATGTCCTTATGTGCCTCTTAAAGCCCAGGTCTGAGTCCATAACTACACCCGACTACACCCGACTGAGGTGACTGTGGCTCAGCAGGTCTGTGGCTCACCGATCTGCGTATCGGTGTATGAATGTGTGAGCGTTAGTGAGTGCGATTGGGTGAATGTGGCTCTAGTGTAAAGCGCTTTGAGCGGTTTGTATGACTGGAAAAGCGCTATATAAGTTCAGTCCATTTACCATTTACTCAGATTTCGAATCTAATTTGGTGGTGTCTAGCTGTATTAATTAAAGCCGTGTGCTAACTTTTGAATGCTCTACCTTTGATCCAAAAATGATTACTTCAGTTTAGCTTTGATTCATTTGAATAAAATTTTGGCACATCCATGCATTGATTCCTTCCAAGGGCTTGAATATGTTAATAGTCACCTGGTGACATTATAATGTATAGCTGTGAGTCATATGCATAGCCATGATAACTTATGCTGTTGTTAATTATAATCTGAGTTAGGGGGAGCATGTAGATATTAAATAGGAGGGACCCTAAAATGGACCCTTGGGGAACGCCACATGTGATTTTTGTGGTCTCTGATGTAAAGTTACTTACCGACACAAAAAAGTACCTGTCCTTCTTCAAGCAGGATTTAAACCAATCGAGTGCTGTTCCAGAAAGGCCGACCCAGTTTTCCAGGCGCTCTAATAAAATGGAGTGATCATCTGTGTTTAATGCTGCACTAAGGTCCAATTATACCAACACTGGGGTTCTTCCACAGTCTGCATATACAGATGTCATTCAACACCTTGACAAGGGTAGTCTCTGTACTGTTGTGAGCACAAAAGCCTCACTGGAAGACATCAAAGCGGCTGGTCATTGTTAAGAAGTTGTTTAACTGCTGACACACAGCTTTTTCAATAGTCTTACTGATGAAGGGGAGGTTTGAGATAGGCCTGTAGTTCTGCAGTAGCAGCTTGTCCAAGTTGCTCTTTCTCAATAGCTGTTTAATAATTGCTGTTTTTAGGGCCTGGGGGAAAACACCTGACTAAAGGGATGTGTTTGAGGAAAATCTGACATCATGACAGGCAAAGCTTTCTTAAGGAAAGCTGTGGGTAAAACATTGAGACAGCAGGAAGAAGAGCTTAGTTGGTGTACGATTTCTTCAAAGTTTTCGTTGTTTATTTGATGAAATTGGGAAATGGAGTTCAGTGTATACAGTGTATAAATGTGTGCCCACATTAGCAGGACTCAGACTGCTGTACATGGTATCTAGTAGAGTATAAATTGGGCTCAGTGATTTCAGCTCGATCCCTACCTGGGCAGGGCCCGCGGGCATAAAAATCCTGACCCGAGCTCGATCAGCACACTTTAATTATGGGAGCGAGCCCGAAGGAAACCCAGTGTGAATAAATATTTTATTGAAGTTATTACTGCTACTGGATGCAGTCAGTCCGTGCGGTGCCCACCACCAACTGGTAGCGGTGTAACCAAGCGTTCCTTGAGAGTGCAGTGGTGCCCCGCACGGACTGTCTGACTGTAGCAGTCATATCCTGAATAAAATGTTTATTGACGTCGGGTTTAATTCATTCCACAGCGAGCACAGATGTGCTATTTGTCCCCGCTCCAGCAGCTGTAGGATGGGATCCACGCTGACTCTGAGTGCATCCAAAATGTGATGTGGACGAGAGAAATGGATCAGAACGCCGGCCGGGGCCATGTTCACGTCCGCGCTTCAAGCTCTGCACGTGTCGAATTACCTGCTGTACTTCCTCTCTTTTCACAAAAGAGTAGACAACAACTAAAGTACTAGTACCAGTCCTTTCATAATATGTTTAACCACATTTTGTATCCACTACAACTAAATAGACTAAGCTTTGAGCCTGATCCGACCCGACTGTCTTGTGTGACATCAAGGCACGACCCGATCCGGCCTAAAATCTAACTCCAGTATCTAGTGTCTGGGCCACTTGATTGTTTAATCATAGTTCAACCAAATGAAAATTTATTCTGACACTAGGGGGCTTAATAGGCCAATGGATGCTAACCTTTTTTTTTCCTTTTTATGAAAGCCATTTATTTTAACATCAATTGAGAATACATAGTTATCCCTGGAAGACTCTAATATTAAAAATTATGAAAATAATTTAATTATGAAAATAATTTAATCAGAGGCTCTGGGTAGTCACTACAAAGTTTTGGGGTAAATCATATCTGATTTCATACAAAGCATTAACATTTTTGAGTAGCATGAGGGCCAGGGGTCACGACAGGCACAAAGTAAATTTCCCCTTCACTTTGTTTGATACAGTCAATGTGATATTTAGCTAAATATGACAGTACATTTTAAATCCAACGTGTTCCTGTAAAACAAAACAGGCAAGATTTCAAAGACAAAATTAAACTTTTGTATTATCAGTGAACACACGGTACAAAAAGATACAATAAATCTTCAGCCAAAGCACAGAAAAGACAAACATCTTTATCACACATCAACACAAAGTGTATTGTGACATTCAGATTAACCCACAGTGGGAAGTAACTACCTTAACTCAAATAAAAGTTTGGATACATCCCAAAAAAAGAAGAAAATCTACGATTTAATACTATATACTATCTTAATACTATAATACAATATCTTAAATTACTTCAGAAGAAAATGGTACTGCTTATTGCTCACATTTCCAACCGTCTCATATTTTAATTTGAGGTTTGACAAAAGTAGCTATTGTTTTAAAAATTGCGATAATACTCTTGACCTAGCACCTACTGGAGGGACCATGTCTCTCAGTTGGTCTGGGAACATCTTGGGATCCCCCAGGAGGAGCTGGAGGAGGTGTGTGTGGATCGGGAAGTCTAGGCATCCTTGTTCAGACTGCTGCCTCCGCAACCCGACTCCGGATATAGCGGAAGAAAATGGATGTATGAAGAATACTTTTGACAAAAATCAAGTCTACAGAGGGGAAAAAGAATATTCTTTTTATATGTATAACAATGGGAGTAAAATGTTGCCAAAAAGCTCCTTGTCCTTACAATACATCCATTCTGTAAGACATTGTGGGATTTTTACGGCACGCACCATGTAACATCTGTCACCAGGGGCCATCCGCTGACCTCTGGCACTTACAACCACACCATGTTCAAAGGAAATTTGATCAGTTTTTTCCTTCAAGAAGCTTCGACTGAACAGAGATTTGGAATGCGCAATTATGAGTTAAGCTATTTGAGGTCAAAAGTGGGCCCAGCAGCTAAGTTCAATTCGCCAATTCACACCCTTTAATATATTCACAATTTTAGAAAGTAATTATTGTCAATGCATAAAGTTGTTAAAGTGTTCTGAAATAAGGTATGACAGAGTTACAGCTTTGAAGTTGATGATAAACTCCCCCAATGTATATCCCTCCAACTGAAGTATTCTGAAGAGTTGATGCTGGTTGTCCCTTTGCATTTCACTTTGTGGTGGAATAGTGTGATCAACTAAAACTTTCAGACACAAAAAAACAACTGCACGTCACACGTGTTCATCACATTCAAAGGAGCGGTAAGTCATAAAACAAAGTCATAATAAAAATGCTGGTCAGCTGTTTTGGTGCTGCAACTCCAACACGCCATGCACACTCAGGCAGTTAGGTCAAGATTTGCTGTGTCTGTCAGCGTAGTGTCCAGAGCCTGGAGGCGCTACCAGGAGACAGGCCAGTACACCAGGAGACATGGAGGAGGCCGTAGGAGGGAAACAACCCAGCAGCAGGACCGCTACCTCCGCCTTTGTGCAAGGAGGAACACGAGGAGCACTGCCAGAGCCCTGCAAAATGACCTCCAGCAGGCCACAAATGTGCATGTGTCTGCACAAATGGTTAGAAACCGACTCCATGAGGATGGTATGAGGGCCCGAAATCCACAAATGGGGGTTGTGCTCACAGCCCAACACCGTGCAGGACCCTTGGCATTTGCCATAGAACACCAGGATTGGCAAATTCGCGACTGGCGCCCTGTTCTCTTCACAGATGAAAGCAGGTTCACATTGAGCACGTGACAGATGTGACAGAGTCTGGAGACACCGTGGAGAGCGATCTGCTGCCTGCAACATCCTTCAGCATGACCGGTTTGGCAGTGGGTCAGTAATGGTGTGGGGTGGCATTTCTTTGGAGGGCCATACCGCCCTCCATGTTCTCGCCAGAGGTAGCCTGACTGCCATTAGGTACTGAGATGAGATCCTCAGACCCCTTGTGAGACCATATGCTGGTGCGGTTGGCCCTGGGTTCATCCTAATGCAGGGCAATGCTAGACCTCATGTGGCTGGAGTGTGTCAGCAGTTCCTGCAAGATGAAGACATTGAAGCTATGGACTGGCCCACCCGTTCCCCAGACCTGAATCCGACTGAGCACATCTGGGACATCATGTCTTGCTCCATCCACCAACGTCACGTTACTCCACAGACTGTCCAGGAGTTGGCGAACGCTTTAGTCCAGGTCTGGGAGGAGATCCCTCAGGAGACCATCCGCCGTCTCATCAGGAGCATGTCCAGGCGTTGTAGGGAGGTCACACAGGCACGTGGAGGCCACACACAATACTGAGCCTCATTTTGACTTTTACATACTTTACATTACATCAAAGTTGGATCAGCCTGTAGTGTGTTTTTCCACTTTAATTTTGTGTGTGACTCCAAATCCAGGCCTCCATTGGTTAATAAATTTGATTTCCATTGATGATTTTTGTGTGATTTTGTTGTCAGCACATTCAACTTTGTACAGAACAAAGTATTCAATGAGAATATTTCATTCATTCAGATCTAGGATGTGTTATTTGAGTGTTCCCTTTATTTTTTTGAGCAGTGTATTTATTTCAACTTTTAGTGTATCTGTGAAGGCTCTCGGTGTCCAGGGATGATCTATTTTTGAAGAGATTTTCAAATACTTTCGACTGAACTGGTTGAGTTGACCAACCCACTACAGTGGCAAGACTTTGAAAATCCCTACTACAATCAACTTATTGAAACATTTATTTTGTTGTATGAATTCTCCTATATATAACACAAGATTATTTCCTCATATAGATTAAATCATTAAAAGGTAATGAAATTGCAGTTACTATTGGCAAAAGGCCAGTGTCTCACCAAAATACATACAATTTTACACCTGTACAAACTAACGGCTCAGCGTTGGCCTCAATCTTTTTTTTTTTCTTCCCAGTGCTCAACCCCTTATATGAATTGTTTGCACACAGGGTCAATCCAGTTCAATTCAGTTTATTTATATAGCGCCAATTCACAACACATGTTGTCTCAAGGCACTTCACAAACGTCAGGTACATACATTCCAATTAATCCTAACCATTGAACAGTGCAGTCAGAGTTAGTTATTTATTCAAATTGGATAAAAAGTTTTTCTATCTAAGGAAACCCAGCAGATTGCATCGAGTCAGTGACTTGCAGCATTCACACCTCCTGGATGAGCATGTAGAGACAGTGGACAGTCACTGGCGTTGACTTTGCAGCAATCCCTCACATCTGTATAGAACATTTTGACCTTTTGGTTGAATAGAGGAGACATCCATTTGTTTACTTTTGTGTTTCGACTGTGGTTATTGAATTAGTGGTCTGAGACGGATACTTCACATTTTCCTATATTTTTAGATAAGAAACCATATCCTTGACTAATTTGAGTTTTGAAGTAACTACCCTGCTACCTATGTGCTCTTTTAACATAATATTACTAAAAATGCTATGGTCTAACTAGAGGTGTAGAGCTGATGAAGGGGTAAGGCCTACTTTACACACTGGCCAGTTCAACAAGAGGTCAGTTAGCTTTAAGAGATTTTACCTTTTAGGATTACCTTCAATTTTGTATTTGTCTTAGTCTGTGTCATAAAGCAGTTAGAGACTCTTTGCCAGGAACATATAACTTATTTGGGGCAAAGTAAACAAGAGGGGGGTGCTTTGTAAAGGAACATGAGAGGCCAACAGAATGAGCCAGTTCTAGTCAAGACTGATATTACAGATACGAGTTGGTTACAATCTCGGCACAACTCACAGACAAGGATCTCTGACCTGGATAGTGTGCAGGTGAGGAGTAAAACATATATATATGAAAATAAAAAAATATATTTTTAAATCAATAATTCACCACAACTTTCTTTCACATTTTTGTCACATTTCATTTTTTAAATGGTACACATACATTTGGCTATATCTTTTAATTTATTACCGGTATATATCTATATATTTCTAGTCAGCCAAAAAAGAAAAACAATAAAGACAAGATAAAACATAATGAGGTCTTTCTATAACTTAAGAAAAAATGTTTCACCTCCAGTCAACAACTCGCATTTCTTCAATAGAGAATTGTGGGGATTACTCGCAGTACTATTAGCACTGCCTGAGTTAATATTTGTTGCATGTTTTTGATTATGGTGCATATTTGTATCAAACCTAAAATTAAATTATGGTTGGAAATGTTGGCAATAAGCAGTACCCTTTACTTTTGAAGTAATTGAAGTTATTGGAGTAGTATTAAAACGTAGATTTTCTTCATTCATCCATTTTCTTCCGCTTTATCCGGAGTCGGGTTGCAGAGGCAGCAGTCTAAGCAAGGATGCCCAGACTTCCCGATCCACACACATCTCCTCCAGCTCCTCCTGGGGGATCCCGAGATGTTCCCAGACCAACTGAGAGACATGGTCCCTCCAGCGTGTCCTAGGTCAAAAGTATTATCGCAATTTTTAAAACATTAGCTACTTTTGTCAAACCTCAAATTAAAATATGAGACGGTTGGAAATGTGAGCAATAAGCAGTACCCTTTTCTTCTGAAGTAATTTAAGCTATTGCAGTAGTAATAAAACGTAGATTTTCTTCTTTTTTTGGGATGTATCCAAACTTTTATTTGAGTTAAGGTAGTTACTTCCCACTGTGGGTTAATCTGAATGTCACAATAAACTTTGTGTTAAAGTGTGATAAAGATGTTTGTGCTTTGGCTGAAGATTTATTGTATCTTTTTGTACCGTGTTCATTGATAATACAAAAGTTTAACTTTGTCAATGAAATCTTGCCTGTTTTGTTTTACAGGAACACGTTGGATTTAAAATGTACTGTCATACTTAGCTAAATATCACATTGACTGTATTAAACAAAGTGAAGGGGAAATTTACTTTGTGCCTGTCATGACACCTGGCCCTAATGCTACTCAAAAATGTTAATGCTTTGTATGAAATCAGATATAATTTACCCCAAAACTTTGTAGTGACTACCCAGAACCTCTGATTAAAGACACATGTGGCATTTTCATAATTTTTAATATTAGTCTTCCAAGGATAACTATGTATTCTCAATTGATATTAAAATAAATGGCTTTCATAAAAAAGGAAAAAAAGGTTAGCATCCATTGGCCTATTAAACCCCCTAGTGTCACAATAAATTTTCAATTGGTTGAACTATGATTAAACAATCCAGTGGCCCAGACACTAGATACTGGAGTTAGATTTTAAGCCGGGTCGGGTCGTGCTTTGATGTCACACAAGACAGTCGGGTCAGATCAGGCTCAAAGCTTAGTCTATTTAGTTGCAGTGGATACAAAATGTGGTTAAGCGTATTATAAAATAGAGGACTAGTACTTTAGTAGTTGTCTACTCTTTTGTGAAATGAGAGGAAGTACAGCAGGTAATTCGACACGGGCAGAGTATGAAGCGCGCACTTGAACATGGCCCCGGCCGGCGTTCTGATCCATTTCTCTCGTCCACATCACATTTCGGATGCGCTCAGAGTCAGCATGGATCCCATCCTACAGCTGCTGGAGCGGGGACAAATAGCACATCTGTCTGCTCTGCCCTGACCTGCACGACATGCACGTCTGGGCAGGACCTGCCCTGGGTCAGTGCTCGCTGTGGAATGAATAAAACCCGATGTCAATGAACATTTTATTTAAGGTATGACTGCTACAGTCAGTCAGTCCGTGCGGGGCACCACTGCACTCTCAAGGAACGCTTGGTTACACCGCTACCAGTCGGTGGTGGGCACCGCACAGACTGACTGCATCCAGTAGCAGTAATAACTTCAATAAAATATTTATTCACACTGGGTTTCCTTCGGGCTCGCGCCCATAATTAAAGTGTGCTGATCGAGCTCGGGTTGGTCTTTTTATGCCCGCGGGCCCGGCCCAGGTAGGGATTGAGCTGGATTCACTGAGTCCGATCTATATTCTACTAGATACCATGTACAGCAGTCTGAGTCCTGCTAATGTGGGCACACATTTATACACAGTAACTAGACTGAACTCAGTGGTGTTATTTTAAAGTTTTAGGCCTATAAAATTACCCTCCATCATTATTCCGAGGCTACTTGCGCCAGGACGCCATCCTCTTGCTGTGCTGCCCTATTTAATGCCTGAAGTAAATATAGCGAGGGCAAAATATAAACATTTTGAAAACATTGATATTGAAAAACCAATATTTTTGTAATATCTAAACACATAGATCAGATATGGCATACTTCAACCGTTATTAATGACGAGGGGAACAGGCAACAACAACACTGACCAACGACAAGGACCAACGACATGAACCAACAGCATGGACCAACAGCAGAGAGCAATGACATTGACCAATCACAGAAGTTACAGACGTGCAAACAACTATATCAACCAACAACAGGTGGCAACAGCATCATAAAACAACTGCAAGGTGTACACTAGTTTACTGCAAATGAATTGGTAAGATTGCAGAGAGTAATAACCACAGCAGCAGCTACAGACATACACATATGCAACACCTCTGTGCAACATCTGCAGCAAACACACATGCAACATAGACATATGCAACATAGACATATGCAACATAGATATATGCAACATAGACATATCTATAAAGCAACAACACGTGGCAAAAACGTCAAGAAAATAGACATCAACCAAAGACACATAGCAACAACATAGACCAACATCATCCTCACATTGCATGTACTTATTTTTGACACAAATGGAACTCCATACACCACCTTTTCTTTGCTGTCTGCTCTCGCAAAGAAAATTGTAGTTCGGAGGCGTCGACTCAATCAGAATGGGTGCTTCAATAAATTCATGTAACCATCTTTATGTTAAAAACATAACATGGGCATGGCGCTGGTAGTGTAGGGGTTAAGCGCGCGACCATATGCAGAGGCTATAGTGCTCGATGCGGCTGTCCCGGGTTCCAGTGCCTGACCTAGTGCCGAATGTCTCCCCCTCTCTTTGCCCTCTTTCCTGTCCACCTACTGTTGTTAAAATGAAAAAATAAAGGCCTCTAGAAAAAAACATAAAAAAAAAACATTTAAAAAAACATAACATCAACATTGTGGTCAGTAATGAAGTCATTAATTAAAAATGATTTTCCTGAGATATAATGTTCAATAAAGCCAGATTTATATGACTTAGTGTCTGATATTTACTCTGTTTGGTTGTACCTGACACTTTAAGTTTGATTGTTTATTACTGTCTCTTATCCTTTTAGCTTTGTTCTTTCTGTCACATATAAGCACAAAGATTTTACAACTATCTCCCATCAGGGGCCGAAGTTTTTCCTGGAAATTATCATTTATGATAGAATTAGCACTAGGGCCCAGACTGTATCACAGAGAGGAGATTTGAAGGTCCTGATTTGAAGGAGATAGATTAGGAGGTGGTGGGGCTCTGCAGCTTTTGGAAGATATCGGTGTAGTAGCAGGGCCTCAGCCATAGGGGTTGTTGAATGGAGAAGATGTCATAGTCATTTGGGTCCAAATCCTAAAGACGTCTTTCATGTTGTCAGTGAAATCCAGTAAAGCAAATACCAGGCTCGGTGGAGAGAGGGCAGAGTTCTGTGTGGTCTGGGTCAAGGTCTGGGGCGAGGGGGGGTTGGGGGGGTCCACTTCTCCTATTTACAAAATGGCGCCGCAGATGGTCGCCTCGGCGTGTTGGTGCGCATTGTTTTGTTTTGTTTTTTGCTTTAAAACGGTCTTCTGTGATGGTACCCGGAGCTCTCTCACCAGAGAAGAACTCATGAACATCAGAGCTACTACACCAGTGGAGTTATTTACGACTTTTCTGCCTACTGCTCAGGAATTTTTGGACATCCTGGTCAAAGGTGCGCTCACCTTTGCTCATGCGGTGAAACGCCGGAAGAGAGGGAAACAGGCTGGGGTGCTGGTATGTCTCCACCAGCGAGGACTACGAATACCGTTACCTGGAATATTTCTCTCTAACGTGCGCTCACTTCCCAACAAAATTGAGGAACACGGAACTCTCCGGCAAAGCGAAAGGTGGAAGAATCTGTTTCTACCTCAACAGTGGCTGGTGCAACGACGTGACAGTGGTTCAGCAGCACTGTTCTCCAGACCTGGAATCATTCTTCATAAACTGTAAGCCTTTCTATTACCCCCCGTGAGTTCGCTTCGTTTAGCCTGGTCGGTGTTTACATCCCGCCGCAAGCTAACGTGCAGGTCACACAGCGCGTGCTCGCCGAGAGTGTGGAGCGGACTGTTGTAAAATGGGAGTTTCTACTCTCTTTCCTCCCTGTGCACCACCGGGTCCGTTTCTCTCCAGTTCCGAGACCCAACCAGTAAAACCAGCAAAGTATTTACCTTGTGAAATAATGAGAAATTGTTCAAGATTTAATTTAATGCCAAAATGATCAGTGTACAGAGTATACAACTGAACAGATACAGAGTGACATTCACCTTCGGTACCGGGCCCCCCTCAGCCCATCTTAGGGATGAACCGAGAGGAGCAAAAAATGGAGCGTGAGCCCTCCTTTTATCCATGCCTGTTCTTAACCCTCCTAAAGGGCGTCATCCTTTTGCATCAGTTTATCCTTGACTCTGTGTTGCATTTTATGTGATCAGAGGTTATGGTGTGTAAGCATGTAGCAGTGAACGGTGCAGCAGATAAGCAACAAGGGCAGACATCTTCACTCGGGCAGCAAAGAGATGATTAGTAAAGGCCACAGAATCATACATTCATAACAGGACCAACTCGGACTCCTTAGTTATCGTCGCTGGCGACTTTAACAAAGGTAATCTCACCCACGAACTCCCCAAATATAGACAGTTTATTAAATGTCCGACCAGAAAGGACAACATTCTGGATCACTGTTACACCACCATCAGAGACGCTTATCACGCCGTCCCACGTGCAGCACTGGGCCAATCCGACCACATCATGGTCCACCTGATTCCTGCATTCAGGCAGAAACTAAAGCTCTGCAAACCTGTTGTGAGGACGTCAAGGAAGTGGAGGAGTGAGGCTGTGGAGAATCTCCAGGCGTGTTTAGGCTGTACAGACTGGGATGTGTTCAGGATTACTACCAACAGTCTGGACGAGTACACAGAGACTGTGACTTCCTACATCAGCTTCTGTGAGGACAGCTGTGTACCATCATGCACCAAGGTGAGTTACAACAAGGACAAACCCTGGTTCACAGCCAAACTCAGAAGGTTAAGACCCTAAGAAGAGGCCTTCAGGAGTGGGGACAAAGACATATACAGAGAGGCGAAGTACAATTTCGGCAAGGCAGTGAAAGAGGCCTAACGGCTGTACTCTGAGAAGCTCCAAAACCAGCTCTAAGCCAACGACTCTGCGTAAGTCTGGAAAGGGCTCAGGCAGATCACCAACTACAAGCCGAAAGCCCCCCACTTCATCAAAGACCGACGTCTCGCCAACGACCTGAACGAGTTTTACTGCCGCTTTGAAAGACAAAGGGACAGTCCTGCAACCATCCCCCACGACACCCCCCAACAGCACTAGCAACAATCCACCACCCCCACCTCCCCAACCTCTAGAAAAACAACCCCCACCCTCCCCCCCACCAGCCCCCTACCCACGCCGGGGACGGCTCTTTCCATCCAGGAGAGGGACGTCAACAAACTCTTCAGGAGACAGAACCCCCGGAAAGCTGCTGGACCAGATTCTGTCTCACCAGCCAGCCTGAAGCACTGCGCTGATCAGCTGTCTCCAGGCTTCACAGACATTTTTAACACCTCACTGGAGACATGTCATGTGCCAGCCTGCTTCAAGTCCTCCACCATCGTCCCTGTTCCCAAGAAGCCAAGGACCACAGGGTTTAATGACTTCAGACCCGTCGCCTTGACCTCTGTGGTGATGAAGTCCTCTGAGCGCCTTGTGCTCTCAGACCTAAAAGACATCACCGACCCCCTCCTGGACCCCCTGCAGTTTGCCTACAGAGCCAACAGGTCTGTAGATGATGCAGTCAACCTAGCCCTTCACTTCATTCTCCGGCACCTGGACTCCACAGGAACCTACACCAGGATCCTGTTTGTGGATTTCAGCTCTGCCTTCAACACCATCGTCCCAGCTCTGCTCCAGGAGAAGCTCTCCCAGCTGAATGTGCCCGACTCCACCTACAGGTGGATCACTGACTTCCTGTCTGACAGGAAGCAGTGCGTGAGGCTGGGGAAGCACGTCTCTGACTCCCTGACCATCAGCACCAGTTCCCCCTAAGGCTGTTTTCTCTCTCCTCTGCTCTTCTCCCTGTAAACCAACAGCTGCACCTCCAGTCACCAGTCTGTCAAGCTTCTTAAGTTTGCGGACGACACCACTCTGATCGGACTCATCTCTGATGGTGACGAGTCTGCGTACAGATGGGAGGTGGACCATCTATTGGACTGGTGCAGCCAGAACAACCTTGAGCTCAACGCTCTAAAGTCAGGGGTTGATGGTTGTGGACTTTAGGCAGAACCCAGCCCCACCTGCCCCCACCACCCTCTGTGATTCCACAATTGACACTGTGGAATCTTTCCGCTTCCTGGGAACCACCATCTCCCGGGACCTCAAGTGGGAGCCAAACATCAGCTCCCTCATCAAGAAAGCCCAGCAGAGGATGTTCTTCCTGCGCCAGCTGAAGAAATTCAACCTGCCAAAGACTATGATGGTGCACTTCTACACAGCCATCATTGAGTCCATCCTCACCTCCTCCATCACCATCTGGTACGCTGCTGCTACAGCCAAGGATAAGGGCAGGCTGCAGCCTGTCATTCGGTCTGCTGAGAAGGTGACTGGCTGCAGTCTACTGTCGCTCCAGGAACTGTACACCTCCAGGACCCTGAAGCGGGCAGGAAAGATTCTGGCTGATCCCTCCCACCCCGGTCACAGACTCTTTGAGACTCTCCCCTTTGGCAGGAGGCTGCGGTCCATCCGGACCAAAACCTCACGCCACAAGAACAGTTTTTTCCCCATCTGCCATCAGCCTTGTTAACAAAGCCCGGAAACCACCCTGACACTCTCCCTTTGACACTTGTAACTCGCAACAGCTTGGACTTCTGCTTTACTTGCACTGGCATACTTTTACTCTCACTCACTTAAAACTGTGCACATTTATTTATATTTATATTGCTATATTTATACTGTTTAATTTTTGAGTACTGTATTGCACTGACGACGCCAAAACAAATTCCTTGTATGTCCAAAAACATACTTGGCAATAAAGTTTTTCAGATTTTTTTTTTTCCTTTGGAATTCGGCAGGGAGACCTATGTGATGAGCTCTCTCTCCCAGCCAACTTCTCTATCTCTGCTGGAGCTGTTGGTGGCAGCATTATCATTGTTGTTGATACTCCATGTTCTCTGCTGAAGGTCGAGGCTGCTGGCAGATTATTTATGTAATAGAAGAGATTAGATGTTAAACGTCTGGCTCCCAGCTTGTTCAAACAGAAACCATCTTGCTTGAAATGTCTTTTTTTTCCCCAAAAATATTAAAGTTGTCGATGAAGTTCACAGATGTAGTAGCACATACTTTTTTCAAACATTTATTAATCATCAGAAGTCTTGAAAAAATCTCATCTACACAGATCGGCGCAAAGGGTCCGCTGAGAAACACCTTGATATTGAGACCTCCAACTTTATTCAGCAGACAAATTAAATCCTCCTTCAAAACTTCAGATTTTTTCTTAGCTACGTCATCCATGGCTCCAAAGTCTATGATAAGGTTTTCTAGGGTCGGGCACTCTTCTGTGATTGCCAGAATATTCTCTGAAATATCGGACACCATGTTACTGGTACCAATCATAACTTCCGTGTTTTTCTTGTTGCAGATGTTTTTAATCCCATTCACTGCTGTGTTGCCCACTATTAGGGTCCTTGGCCCTATGGGGCGTTCTTTCTCTGGCAGCTTAGGAGAAGACTGTTTAGAATAAAGATTGTTATCATACCTTTTAATGTTCTTAGAAGATGGATAATTTTCCTGGTTCTCATTCTGTAGAACGGCAAATCTGTTACAGAGAGGAATTCCATTATTTCCAGTTGGCTCACTCCTATCAGTTGTGACAACAGCTCGCTGTCAAAGAATCCTTTTTCCAGGGGAAACGGGGTCAATGCTCTGTAATTCTGGCCATTCTGATTTCTTTAATTGCAGAGATCTTCCGGCCTTGTGCCTAAAACATGCCAGGGGGGTTCTTCTTGGCGTTCTGTTTGCTGGCTGAGTCGTTGAGTTGGCTGTCACAGTTCGGGATCACAGGCAGAGTTGAATTATTGTTTTACCCCCATATTAACCTCAACATTCACTTCTAGTCAATGGATATTCATTTCCTAAACAGCCAATTTCTGTAAAAGTCCTCTGTGGGTAAGGAAGGCATCTTGTGCTGATTAGCTGGCTTCCACATGTCCTTTCGGGTTCGATTCAAAATCCTTTAGAAAAAATAAAAAATAAAAATAGTCCTTGGGAGTCACTGGTATGAAGTAGTTTTAGCCCAATTTTTCCATAATTTTGGTTAAGAGATAAAAACTTAAGAGTAACAGAATTCAAGCAAGCAGGGAGTGGGGAAGAAAAGTGTCTGAGCAAACAGAGAGGCAGAAGAACATCAGCAGGGATCCAGGCCACCCGACCATGCATCAAAAATAATAGAGAGAGGCAGAGAGTCTGTATATTTTTGGCCTCAAACTGGCGGCCCTGATCACTGGGGAGGACTTCGGGCACTGCATGGACTAGCACATAGTCTGAGAACAGGCAGTGAGCAACAGTGTGGACTGTCTGATTGGGCAGAGCATTCAAGTCCACAAACCAAAACATATCTTTTCCCCTGAGAAGTTGGGGGCAGCTCCAGAATACCATTGAAGAAGGCGAAAAACCTCCATCATACCCATAGGTACCCTAGCCATGGGCACATGGGACCTGCATGTCTGGCAGGCCGTACATTGCTCACACCAACGTCTAATGTCCCGTAGCATAACGGGCCAATAACAAGTCTGTCTAGCCTTCTCCCAGACACGTTCTGCAGCAAAATGAGCAACAGATGGACCTCCATGCAACTGCTGGAGAAGGTGTGGCACTAAGGAAGATGGAATCACCCCCAGCAGCACCTTAGCACCAGTAGGTGAGTGGGATACTGTCCTACACAGGAGTCCATTTACCACCGAAAGACGATTAAACTCCATCCACAACTTTCATAGCCCAATAGCCGACCCCCTGCTCCGTCCATGGGGCGGTCTGACAAACCCATTCTCTAACTACCCCAGCACAACACTAATGTCAGGACTGTCACACTGCAAGGACGCCCACTCCAGTCTTGGACGAAGGGGAAATTGATTGATTGGCATCTCCTTCCTGACCTGACTCAATAACATTCACAACCTTAGCAGTAGAAAGCTCAGGACCAGAAGGACAGCGAGAAAGTGCATCCGCGTTCATATGCCTCGCACCATCCATGTGGACAATAGACCAGTTAATGGGATCCAACTCCAAAATCCACCTTAGACCTAGCAGACAACGGTTATCTGACACAATAGTGAAAGCTAACAGTCCCACATAGTGCCCACACAACAGCCCACAGGTCACAGTCAAAAGTAAACCAATGTGATTGGGCTTGAGTGAGTGCCCGGCTAGCATAGGCCACCACTTGTTCCATCCCGTCCCTGTCTTGGGACAACACTGGACCTAGACCTACCACATATTTTAAAGTGTCAGTGAACACCTTAAAGGGAACGGAAAAGTCAGGTATCACAACCACAGGTGCAGAGCCCAGGACACTCTTAAAATAGGCAAACGCTGCCTCGCACTAGGCAGTCCATTCAAAGGGGAAATTGTTGCCGGCCAGGCAATTAAACAGAGCCGCATGCTGAGAAAAGGTCTGCACAAACTGCGAAAAGTATGAGTAGAGGCTGCCTTACGAGGTGTGGGCCAACTCACTACCTTCTCTGTTTTGGGGATCAGGACAAAGGCCATCCCCAGACACTACATGCCCCACAAAAAAGTATGGCTGATAGAAAGCGCTCAAAGGTATGGCTCCACTTTTCAAAATGCGGTGCAGATTATGCTTGCTGCATTATTTGTGATGCAATGTGCAATGCCAGCAGCGGGAATACTTCTAATCTGAGGAAGCACCTGCAGCATCTCCCCTACCACTATTCAAGGGGGGCGCCCTGACCCGCAAACCATGCCACTAAAACTCTCCTACTCCTGGTATATATGGTGAACGCAGAAGTACACAAAATAGTGTTAGAAAGAAAAAAAGAAAGATAGAAAGAAAGAAAGAAAGAAAAAAAGAAAGAAAGAAAGAAAGGTTTGAGTTTAAAATTACCTTTATTTCACACTGTATTTCACACTCTAACCACCAATAAATAAAAAAAACACAAAATAATAATCCATATAACAAAAAACATTCTAAATCAAAAAAATCAAAAAGCAAAAACTAAAGATGCATCATCCACTGAACACAAAACATCATTAATACCACACTTACAAAGACAGCTATGTTCTTTGTCAACTTAAAAAATTTAAATTCCACACGAATACGAGCAACTACCAGTCGCTTAAATAAAACACAAACGTCTTCCGTTTGATGTCCATTAATTTTGTTCCTTCTTGATATCCATATTGCTAATTTTGCCATCCCAGAAATAAAATTTAAAATTATGTAAATAAATTTCTTTCTTGCACAATACTGTGGACCATAAATAAAAATACAGTTAGAAAACTGTACACCAAAACCACCAAATGATTCAAGAGAACAAAAAGAGGATTCAATCTTGAACATTCAACAAAAATATGATGCAAAGTTTCCTCCTGCAAACAATAAGGACAGGCAACACCAATGTCAGGATTAAGGTGTGCCAGATACCTGTTTGTAGCTATGGCCCCATGCACATTCCTCCACTGGAGGTTACCCACCCGTTTCTCAATAGGGGGTTTGTATAGGGACCGCCAACAGCCTCTTGGGGTAGAGCTGGTGTCAAAAAACTCAGTCCACTTTGACACCCTCACCTCTGCCAAAAAACGTAAATTTAGAACCTTCACGCAGATATTGTACAAGACGTTCTTCCCCAAGCCTTCAAAACAACCCAGTGGTGCATCTTGTAGAGACATCAGTTTTCCTGGCTCATCCTGCCATTGGTCCACTGCAGGAGAGACAATTAGGGAAGGAAACACATACTCATACTCATCATCCCATTGGTCAAATAAAGCACTATTAGCAACAAACGCTCTGACCGAGTCTGGCAAAGAAGCGCAGGTTTCCTCTTTCAGTCTTAACACAAGTCTGTTAGATCGCACATCAAGACTCTCAGTGAGACTGGATACAGACAACTTCATCAGATGACCCAGCTTCACACAGCCTGCTTCTCTCATCTTAGATCTTAAAGTAACAGATGAAAACAGCCCTGACGAAATTAAATTATTTTCAGAGGTTCTTCAAAAACCCACATCCCTGCCGTTGTATCAGTCTTCCTCTCAAAGGTGAGAATCTGCCAAGCATTTAAAACCGATTGATAAAAAGGAGTAAGACCAGTTAAGTCCAAGGATCTTTGTCGTAGCAAAAAGAGATGTTTATCATATCCAATACGTCCTGCTTTTCCTCAGAAGAAGACGTGCAGTATCCAGCCATGGTAATCCAACACCATATAACAGTTTCTGCGCTGTCTGAAGCCTGATAGCCGTGATCCGTGAAGTTATATCTATGAGTCCTTGTCCTCCCTCTTCTACTGGTAGGTACAGGGCTGCAGCTCTCACCCAATGTCGTCCAGACCAGAAAAAATCCACTAGAGTCCTTTGAAGACGTTGTATGAGAGATAATGATGGTGTTAACACTGTCAGTTTATGCCAGAGGGCCGAAGCAACCAAGTTATTAACTACCAAAACCCTTCCCCTGTAATGAGGCAGCAGCCATTTCCGTTTGGATAGTCTGGCACACACATTCTCCATTAAACCCTCCAAATTTTTTCCTAAAAAAAGGTATCCGTCCCCAAGAAAACACCCAAGAATTTTAAACCTTGGTTAACCCAATGAATATTACCTGGTAATTTAGGGAGATTATTAGTCCATGGACCAGTTTTTAAGGCAGAGCTTTTTTCCCAGTTCACTTTAGCTGAAGAAGCTTTTTCATAAAGTTCCAAACAATGTTGAAGACCCATAATATCATTCTGATTTTTAATAAAAATGTTTATCTCATCAGCATAAGCAGAAACCACTAAACCTGGATAATTTGACAAAACTGGGAGAATTACACCAGTTAGAGTAGAGCGCAGTTTGTGTAAAAGAGGTTCAACTGCAATAGAATACAACTGTACCGATATGGGACATCCTTGTCTAATACCTCTCTGAACTTTAACTGGACAGCTTAACCCTCCCCCCAGCTTTAATAACACAAAACACTTCATTATACAATAAACCCAAAAAAGAAATAAACCCATCACCAAATCCAAAAGCTCTTAATGTTGAAAAAAGAAAACAAAAATCAACCCTATCAAAGACTTTTTCCTGATCTAAAGAAATAATACCAACTTCAATTTCATAAAGTCAAAGTCAAAGTCAATGTCAAACAAGTCTCTTAAAGGAAAAAGATTATCCATAATAGATCTGTCAGGTACACAATATGACTGATCTCTGTGTATGATAAATTCAAGAATGTTCTTCAACCTATTCGAAAGCACTTTAGAAAATAACTTATAATCCACACAAAGGAGGGCAACGGGTCTCCAGTTTTTTAACAAAGTCAAGTCTCCTTTTTTTGGAAGTAAGGAAAGAACAGCTTTTTGGCAGGATGGTGGCAAGATTCCTTTCAAGGTGCACTCCTTGAGCACCTCCCACAAATCCTCTCCCAACAGCCTCCAGAAATGTTTATAAAAATCTGAAGGCAAACCATCTAGACCTGGAGTCTTGCCAGGAGCCATTTGTCCAACAGCACCAGTCAGTTCTTCCAATGAAACTTCAGCATCCAGAATTGCCTGATCTGCAGTGGAAAGTTGAGGAAGACCATCCAGTAGAGCCTCCACACAGCTTCTGTTACAAGCCTGCTGTCTAAAAAGGTTACTGTAAAAAGTCACTGCATGCTCCTTCATGGTGGTGGGATCAGTGGTCAGAGTTCCATCTGGAAGCCTAAGACACATCATCTGATTTGTCTGGCTGACATTTCTCTCCAAATTAAAAAAGAAGGATGTAGGGGCATCCATATCCTTAACGGCAGCAAACCTTGACCGAACTAAAGCCCCTTTAGCTTTTTCATGCAAGAAACAACTTAACTGATCTTTCTTATGTTTAAGCTGTTCATTATTAGTAATTTCTGTAACTACATCATTTTCTGTGTTATTTCAATTTCTAAACTCTGAATCACATTTTTAATTTTAACTGTAGAATGGCTTGTGTATTGTTGACAAAAAAAACTCTTATCTGAGCCTTTCCAACCTCCCACCAGACAGTTAAGGATGTAAAACCTGATTTTCTTGTTTTTGCAAAAAAAAAAACTGTCTTGAAGTAGTTTAGTATTGAAATGCCAATAAGATCTGCATCTAATAGTGGTTGAAAAAAGGAAATCCTACAAACTAAATGATTGTCAGAAAAACCAACTGGATAAATCAGGCAGTTGGATAGTCTATTTCTATGAATTTCTGAAATATAAAATCTGTCCAATCTGCCCCCACTCACTGTCCCCTCCTTCATTTTTACCCATGTATATTGTTTAACATGTGGATGTTTAATCCTCCAAGCATCAACCAAATTAAGCTCTGATATCACCTGAGCTAATTTAGAGGATGATGGAAAATAAGGTTTTTCTCCTGTTCTATCTGTTGTAAAATTAATAGTGCAGTTCCAATCCCCACCCATCACAATACACTCATTTTGATTAGACTGCTGCAAAAACTGTATATTTTCTCAAAAGTCTTCATCCTGTTATCCCCCTGATTTGGTGCATAAACATTAATAAAACAAAAAGAGAAACTTTCTATCTCTACTTTAATCCCCAGGACCCTGCCTGGGATTAACTCAATACAGGAAATGATGTTAGCAACCAGACTTGATGAAAATAAAATTGCTACACCAGCAGATGACCTGGTCCCATGAGACAAAAAGTATTTCCCTTTCCAACTCATACCCCACTCTACCTCATTTTCATGATCTGTATGTGTCTCTTGTAAAAACACAACATCAAGCTTCTTTTGAAAAATCAGCTCTAAACTAACCATCGTTTTCTGTGGATCCCTCCCACCATTGATGTTTAATGATCCCACCCTGATATTATTCATATAGGTGAAACGGAGAGGGAAAACAGACAAAAACAGCAAAAATAAGACCACCCAGTGGATTATAATCATAGTCTTATTTCTATATTTTTAACCGTTTTGAACCTTTTCCTTTGTTTGCTAATTGTTTTCGGACATTTGTCATGTGCTTTTTTAAACGGAACCGTTTCTTTTCGTCTAACATTTTAAAACCTACTATTTTCTGTACCATGAGAGCGCTCTTGATAAATCTTCCCGCATCAGGAAGATAATCAAGAACTTTAACATGTTTTCCAAAAGTTTCATCAAGGAAAACATTGATTTCATCCAAAGTGTACAAATCACCACTGGTTGTTTGGGAATCTGCTATTGAAATGCTGTCTGAATCACTGTCATACTCCATATTTTCTACCTGTGCGTCTTCAGCTGCAGGCTGGGCCGCTACCCCCTCACCTGCAGGCAGCATCGCTGCCTCAGCAGCACCAGGGTTCAAGTTAGCTGTAGGATCTGTTTCTAAATCAAGATTGCCACAGAATGGGGAATTTTTTGGAACACCGATTCCTATTTTGTCAAGGTCATTCTTAACAGGCTGTATATCCAGATCGCTGCTTCCCTCCCCAGCATCAGAGACAGTTGACGGGGGAGGCACCCCTTCCTCCGCAGCCGGAGGAACACCAACAGCCAGCGATGCTTCTACATTTGGATTTATCTCAACCTGCCTTGTCGGGTTTTTGTGCGGGCAAGCAGCTCGTTTATGCCCGATATCCCCACACTCAAAACATTTCATGTTTCCGTAAACCATATAAGATCCTTCCTCATATTTAACTCTGAAAGACACTTCCAGCGTTTGTGAAGCGAGTTTAGAAACATAAACACCTGTCTCCTAAAAGATTGGACGTTTTAGTTTATCATTCTTACATCCCAAACCCACAGCTTTGAAACCGCTGGCAAGTTTTCCAAAACGCTGGAGTTCTTTCTCCAGCAAGTTATTCGGAATGAAGGGCAGCACACCCGAAACAACCACCTGGGTGTAGGGCACTGCAAGCGGGGACACATGCAGGTATTCTTCGCTTATTGTCACCCCGCCGACAATCAACTGAGTAACAAAGCGCTCTTCTTTCAAAAAAAACACTACTAGCTTATGCATTCTTGAAGCATAAATTAAATTGATGTGACCGACAATATCTCCTACAGCCAGGAGAACTGTCTCAACTGAGATTGACGGGTCAGGTTCAATCCGAATCCCATTCCTTAAAGAGAGGGGCGGCGCCCCTAAAGACGCCATCCCCGCAAACAAACAGCACTACAAGCGTTAAAAAAACCCAAACAACTCTGAGACTTAGAATCAGTACAAATAAAGATTATTTAAAAAACAACACATAAAAACAATAAAAGGTCAGAAAAACTGTTAGAGACAACTCTTTCACTCTCTCAGACTCACCACGTGCAGCCTCACCGTCACCAACACACTCCCAGCATGCAACGCAGGAAGAAAGAAAGAAAGAGCCCAGGCCAGGATTCGAACCTTGGATGTCCTTGCTACTAACCGCACCACTGTGCAGCGCCTGGAACATAATACTTCACAGTTCACACTCTGCTCTTTTCATGCTGAGCTGAATAACGAAGTCTGAAATTATTAAAAATCTTCATGCTCCCTTGACTAGAACTGAACATTAACTTCCTTCAATCTAAAATATCATCTGTATGGATGGAAAACAGCCGTTTGACTGATGCACCTGTGTTTTAGCAGTGACTCAGATTCCCATGCAGCGAAAAAGGGACAAGGCCCTTTTATTCCCTCTGAAGTGGGATCAGAGAAACTACTACATAAATTAATGAATAAACACCACATGCAGAGAGATCTAGAGCAACCCTTCATCATACTGATGCAACAGCGAGGCAACCCCCAGACTTCTAGTTGTTGTGATGGTTGAGAAATTTATTGAGCTAATTCAGGTGTAAAGAAGTGACGGCAGGGACAATGTGATCCCTGACTACCCCTCCCACATCGAGGTGGTGATTGATTAATTATTTTTGGGAGGGAAGGTGGGGTTGAGCTCAACCTGACAAATTGGACTTGAAGTGCTTATTTATGCAATACAAGTTTATGACGACATAGATTTCTCATTAGGAGCAATATTAACAAAAGAAATATAAGAGGCGTTAAAGTTGCTGAGATTACTCTGACAGTTCTTGTCACAATGATATACAAGCAACATACAGACCATTTCTGATAAAGAGTAAATGTGACATTTTCACATTATGTCATTTAAAACGGCAAAGTTTAGTGTATTTTATTGGGATTTTATGGTATACACCAATACAAAGTAGTGCCTAATTGGTGTTTTTTTTTTACATATACAAATACAAATACTAACTGAAAATTGTGGCGTGCTTTGTGTTCAACCCTAGTTTATATGCCCACCTTTCAGTGCACTTAAACCTGGAAGTCCTTTTGTATTTCTAGCGACTGGAGACCGAAGTCTTTGCTCGATCTTCTTTGCAAAGCAGCTCAAGCTCTGTCAGATTGGATGACGAGCGTCTGTGAAAAGCTAATTTCCAGCCTTAACACACATATGAACTTGAGCAAGATCGTATTCTTAATCCTCATCGTCTTCCGCTTTATCCGGGACCGGGTCGCAGGGGCAGCAGACCCCTCTCACCTCTGCTTAGTTTTGCACTTGCTTATGTAAGGCTTGGATGAATCTTCTCAGTCATGGAAACCCATTCCATAAGCCAGTCTACACATTGTTCTTGAGCTAGTCTGAAGGCCACATGAAGCTTGAAGGTCTGTAAATTCTGAGTCTGCAGAAGTTGGCGACCTCTGCACGCTGTGCTCCTCAGCATCCGCTGACCCCGCTCTGTGATTTTATACAATCAGCCAATTTGCTGCCATTCCCAGTTGCCTCCAACTTCCTAAAATACCACAAACAGCTTACTGTGAAGTTTTTAGTAGTGAGGAAACTTCACAACTGGACTAATCGCACAGGTGTCATCCTTTCACCTGTGGACATGGACGCCATTGTAACACCTGAATTCAGTGATTTAGAGAGGTGACAGAATACTTCTGGTACTATAGTACTCGTCAAACAACAGAGATAATGGTCTCATTGTTTTGTTACATCATAGAAATCTGCTATTTTAACAGTCATTTGCACACTTTTGAGATGTGTGTTGTATAAAAACAGACTGTAGCTCTGAACTGTTCAGAGGAATGAGTCTATCCATGCATGGCTGACTACTTATTGTGTCTGTATGGCGCCCCTACCTTCACAGACAAGCAAATTGAAGTGAAAATGACTTTCATGATGTTTAATCTGTTTCTGATCCTCGTATGAACTGTGTGTTAAAGCTTTATAAATGACTGTTATACCGGCCAGGATACAGAAAAATTTATGAATCCCAATAATCAGTTTGCTGTAGCCCACAAGTCCATGCATTCACCTCCAACACGTATCCACCAACCAAAATCAATGAATAAACACTAATCAGAGTTCACCTAAATATATTTTCTTTTTACTCTATATCTGACATGGGTAATTTAACCCATTTAAGACCTCAAATGCAGCATAATACAAGTCGCCTTGTTCTATTTTCAAACATTATTGAGCCAAAATTTTTTTTTCCCCCCCCCCCCTTTTTTTTTTTAAAAAATTCCCTTCCCCCCCCCCCAAAATTTTTTCCTTTTTTTTCTTTTCCCCCCCTTTTTTTCCCCCCCTTTTTTTCCCCCCCTCCTCCAATTTTTCACCCTTTTCCCCCCTTTTCCCTTTTTTTTTTTCCCCCCCTCCCCCAAAAAAAAACCCCCCCCCTTTTTTTTTAATTTTTTTTTTTCCCTCCCCTTTTTTTCCCTTCTTTTTCCGGATTTTCCCTTTATTTTTTCTTTTATAAAAAATTTCCATTTTCCTTTCCTCCCCCCCCCCCCCCCCCCCCCCTTTTTCCCCCCCTTTTTTTTCCTCTTTTCCCCCCCCCTTTTCCCCCCCCCCCCCCCCCCCCAAATGCCTTTTTCCCCCCCCCCCTCCCCTTTTTTTTTTTTTCCCTTTTTTTCCCCTTTTTTTTTTCCCCCCCCCCCCCCCCCGTTTCAGAAAGGGAAATGGGTTCCCCCCAAAGCTGGGTTTTAAAAAAGTTATTTCCCCGGGGTTTTTAAATTTTTTTTTTTAACAAAAAATCAAAACACGTTTAAAAATTAAAACCAAAAAAACCCGAGGGAGGAAAAGTTTAAAAAAAAAAGACCGAGGATTTTTTCTAAATTGTGCATTAATTTTATGGGGTTTTTTAAAAATTTTTAAAAAAAAAAACGAAAAGTAACCCGGTTTAAAAAAAATTTTATTTTAAAATTTTTTTTTTTTTTAAAGGGAAAACCTTTTAAAGGAAAAACAGACAAAAAAAAAAGGCCCCCCTTTCTTTGGGGTTTTTTTTTAAAGGAAAATTTTTATGTTTCCAAATTTTTTTTTTTTTTCTCCCACATAACCCCAAAAAACCAAAAAAAGCTTTTATATTTTTTAAATGTTAGTTTCATACTTTGGGCCCCTTTTTAAAGAAACTTTAGAAAAAAGGGGTTTGGAAAGGCCACCTGTTGCCCAAGGGGCCCTTTTCCCCGATGTAAATAAAAAATAAAAGCCTTTGGTTTTAGGGGAATTTTTAAAAATTTAAATTGTAAACCAAAAATTTTTTTTAATTTTTCCCCCCGGTGGGTTTTTTTTTAAAAAAAGAAAAATTTTAAAAAATTTTTTTTAAAAAATTTTTTAATTTGGTATTTTTAAAATTTTTTTTTTAAAAAAAAAAATTTTAAAGGGAAAATCCCCCAAAAAAAAAAATTTTTTCTTTTTAAAAAAATTTTTTTTTTTCCCCTTAAATTTAAAAAATTTTTATTTTTTTTCGTTTAAAAATTTTTTTTTTTTGTTTTTTTTGTTTTTCCTTACTTTATCCAACCTAAAAACATACCTTTAGATTTATTGCCTTTTCCCTTTCAGACGTTTCACTTTAGGTGGACTTTTTTATGACCTTACAAGGCATTTCCAGATGATAGATTTTGGCGGTAATAGCCATTCCAGTATTACTGTTTGTTACTAAGAGCATCTGAGTCAGCAGGGCATAGCTTCAAACGCTTAATGGGGCATAATAAATTGCCACACCAAGGGATAGATACAGCACTAATCGCACCATTAACATTGAGCATTGGCCCAAAGTGGCCGTGTTTGTTTGAAGTGTCCAGAAATGAACTCGGGTCAAATCAAATTAGGGGCACTGGGACCAGATAAAAAGAGACAAATATGTGCTCCTTTCAATTTTTTATACGTTTTTGTCCCCAACCTTCAGTATTGTATTAATAAGGGGATTTTGTATGTGTCCTTCAGAAAATTGGACTGTATTCAGCTGTTTCTGTATTTGCTTAATACCAAAGGGACTAAGCTGGAAAGGGTGAGGTAGGTCTTTTGTGACTCTTTGGATAAATAGAGAAAGAATATTTAGTTTTGCAGAACCATTACATTTCCTCCATAGAAAGTTCTAAGCTCCATTTAGGATATTTGTAAAGCTTAATTATTTTCCCTGAACTACCAAATTATAGATGCACTGCAGTAAACTAATCCTGTCACGCCCTCTGATGTGTGATATGAATCAGTTTTGTTCTGAATGTAGGTCAGTGGGGTCCAAACTTTCTGAACCGCAGGCCAAAATCGTGAAGGTGAAAGTACTCAGGGGCCATAATTTCTTTTTTTAACCTAAAACACAAAATTATTTAAAATTTTGTTGCCTTTTTACTTGCTCAGCTCCAGGAATCCTCAATGACTGGCCCATCTACCAGTGTTTGTTTGAATATCCTACACTGTTGTTTGAAGACATGCGGACTAAACAGTAGAGACAGGCAACCATCTTTTTGTTTGTTGTTGCAGGGGGAAAATGATCATGATAACAATGTGTCATGCTGTGATACTAACATCCATCCAGCTTCTTCCGTACAGGGTTACAGGCTGCCTATCTTTAGCGGTATATAGGTGAGAGGTGGGGTTCACCCTGGACAGGTCGCAAGGGCAACACAGAACAAATAACCATGCACAAACACATTCATACCTAAGGGGAATTTAGAGATCCAATTAACCTGGCAGTCATGGGAGGAAGCCTGAGTACCTGGAGAGAACCCACTTCATGTTCCTTTATATGAAAAAAATAAAAAAACATCGCTAGCATTCTTGTGGGCTCAAACTATATTAAACACCATTCAGAACTGAAGGATTTTCAGAGAAAAGAAAATAGCAGAAGATATTGGACGTGCAGAAAAAAACTTGAATCAGGTATAGCAACTTGACAGCTTGCTTCTCAGGGAGAAACCTTGACAATGTCTTTACAGCCTTCAACGCTCAAATCTCTAAATATAATGGCTACAAGTGCCTCTTACAACTCTTTTGAATCATTTGGGACCATTTGAGTTTTTTAGAGCTGGAATGTGCTACTTATAGAAGTTTTTATGGACGTGATTTGTGAGGAAGACCTTGAAAGTTCACTATGACGTGATCCAGTACGCAAAAAACAGTTGAAGGGTTGTTACTGTAAAACACAGCAGTAAAAACTGAAACCAGAAAACCAGAAAATACATCCAGTTGTTAATACCTTCCTTTGGTCACTTCTGCTAACATGATCAAAGGTTGTTTTCATCTGGCTTCAGAACAGATCTGAGGCAAACTTACAAACTCAGACAACAGACAACAGCTCTCAGTTGCAAAGGTGTAGTCTGTGTCCTCTTGGTTCTTTCTTCACAAGAACTACAAAGCATTGTACAGTATTTACACCCCTTAAAGTTGTTCATGTTGCCTTTTTGTAAGTAAAAACCTTAATGAATTTTCTAAAATGGACCAACACAAAGTAGTGCATACATTTGAATGAGAAGAAAACGGTTACATGGCTTCAAAGGTTTTTTTGTCTTTTTTTTTTTTTACAAATTACAAGCGCAAAATGTGTATCATGCATTTATATAAAAACCATAAATAAAATCCATGGAAATACATTGTTTCCAGAAGTTGCAAAGCATTATCCCAAAATCTCATAGAGCACAGTTAAATCCGAAATCTAAAAATGGAAATAGCTTGGCACAAGTACAAATCCACGAAGACATGACCATCCCCCCAGGGTAAGCTCTGGAGGAGATGCAGAGATCCACAGCTCACTTGAAAGAGTATATTAAGGAAAACTACCAATGGATGTGCAAAGCGCTGGTAGAGCAGCAAAAGGATTTCCTACAATGACTGAAAGGGGTTGGTTTTCTTGTAGAAAAGGTCAAAAACAATGTAACATTTTTCTTAAGCTTCTCTATTATGCACAGTTATTCAGAAAACATGAAAATGTTTAAGCGCTCTGAGTACTCTTGGAAGTAGCTGTAGAGGAATAGGTGTTGTTCATCTTTTATGTCACTTTTGAGTCTCCTAAAATTCTCTGTCAGATATATTTTTTTCTTCTATTACCCAGTTAATTTAACTTTTTTTCTCACATATTATTGTTCCAAGATTTTTTTGGATTATGCTTCATCTTTAGCTTTGTCTTTACAGAGTTACAAAGTAATTTCTAAGGCTTTCGGACTCCATAGAATCGCAGTGAGAGCCGTTATCCACCTTCACAGGTATGTGTCCCCTTACACTTCTCTGACCTATAACAAACAGAGACTTTCAGAAAGAGAACATCACATGAACAATCAAACAAGGTTGTTTGTACTATGGTGCTCTGAGGCTGCTTCAAGACCTGTGCAATTTGCTGTAGTTTATGGAACCACGAATTCTGCTCTACTTAGGAGAGCGTCTTCCATTTGAGATGCTGTGATATGATAATGAACCCTCCAATGTGGCTGAATTAAAACAATTCTGCAAAGAAGAGTGGGCTAAAATATTATTTAACAGCGATGTAAAAGGCTCATTACCACTTATCACAAACGCTTGATGACAACTGTGGCTGCCAAGGTTGGAGCAACCAGTTACTAGGTTTAAGGGGCACTTACTTTTTTCACATAGGGGCATGTTGCTTTGGTTTTTCCCCTTAATAAATCAAATCATGAATAGAAAACTGGACTTTATATATAAACTCAGGTGATCCTTGTCTGATTTGCCCCGTGATGGACTAGGTACCTGTCCATCGGGTTGTACCCCGCTTCTCACCCAATGACTGTTGAGTCTTTGGGCCTCTTGCCCACTGATTGATAACCGACTCCCCCAACAAAACTGAGCAACTTTCTGCAGATAGCATAATGTAACGGAACTATATAACCACATTTCCCTAATTTACTTTAGATCATCAGCTGTCAAATATCCTCCTGAACTGATGCATAAATAGTATAAAATGTCCTCTGGAACACAGTGAACAAGTCAAGATTAATCTGGGGATTTGTTTCCTCAGCAAGAAATACATTTTTACAGTATAACCTGCAGGTAAGGTGAGTTTCTTGAAGTAACCCTTGTTTTAAAGGAATTTAAGGATAATTTTCCTTTTTCTTCTAAAGTCAAATCACTGATAACAATATCTGATCAGAAAATGCTCCTGCACTGTAAACTGAAATCATATTCCAAAGGTTAAATGTAATTAGCGGGCTTTATGCTCTGGCTAAGTGATCTTTCCAATCAGATGGTAATTTTAGAGGCTACAATCATATTTAATTTGACATGGGATCAGCTTTCTGGCATTAGGTTTGATCCTGACACAACAGAGGAGCTGCGATGTGACCAGAAGAAAAGCAGCTGAAACATAACCAGACTCCATAAACTCTGGTTTTTACAGTCGCACTCCCAAAACTGATAAAAGTTTATTTTCTCCTTGTAACTTGATTGCTGGGTGTACAAACCATTAAAGCGTGCAGTCAGGCTGGGGATGTGTTCTCTGTGACGAAGATGAATTGCCTGCAGCTTATCAACATGAGCTGGCATATGGTGTGAAGACATGGCTTGATGGGGTGTCCATCAATCTGTCTGTGATTTGAATGCGCTCATATGATTTTTCTTTCACCCCGTGGTGAAGAGTATTCCCATGACGCCCCTAAGTAAGCATCATTTCAGTGGCAGAATGTTTTTGAGGTAAATCCAGTGGCTGTGAGTGTGGAAGCTATACCTATCCTCTGAGTTTTACTCTGTTCTAGTGGAAGAGACATATTCATTTTGGTATTATTAGGACCTTTAAAGCTATATTGTTCTGTGCTCATTAAATATGACATTTTCCCTGTACCAGAAATAAGCTTTGTGAATGGATAAAGGTGTAATATAATCACTTTGAATATAAGGCGTAGGTGCAAAGAGGGAAAAGAAAACTATGATTTATTGGCTGAAATTTGGGTTTTGATCAGGGATATAATGCCAAGAATTTCCCAGGGACATGTTCTCAGTGGTCCAATTTACAACCTTACCTATATAATGTCTCTACCGATACATTGGTGGTTTGACAATTAAAGCAGTTGTTTTTCTGTTTTTCAAGAAATGTATCAAAATAACCTGCTAACCTATTTGAAGATATCTGTAGCAGATGATTGGTATGTGTGTCATGTCTATCAAAAACAGTACAAAATCCAGGAAAAAATGACAGGACCTATGCTTCATCGACTGTATGCCAAGTAGCTCTTTGGAAATCACTTTGCTGAAGCTAAGATCCCATTTTCTGTGTTATCACTGAAATTTTTAATAGATATTAGCCTCTCACTATCCTGTTAGTTAAGTAGCAGCTAGGTGGAGTACTTTTCAGTTTGAATAGCGGTGAAGTTGAGTATTCAATAACTTGAGTAGCTGCTAGAGTGTTTAGCAGTTAGACTAAGTAGTTTTTAGCTTGAGTAGCTGGTCCATCTAAGTTAGTTTTAACTGCAGTTACAATAGTAGCCTTTAGCATAGCATTAGTAGAACTTAGCTTGGGTAGCAGTTAGCCTAGTAGTTTATAGCTTAAGTGGCAGTAAACTGGAACACCACAATAAATGTTTAGCTTAGCTGTTAGCTAAGTATCAGTTAGCTTATGTAGCTTTTAGCTTATGTATCAGGCAGAGATGTTCTCATGTCCAAGTCTTGGTTTGATATTTTTAGCTGGAATTGACCTTTTAATGATTCAGTAGCTGAGCAGTGAGAGAATGGCTGAGGTAAAGGCCATTACATACTCAGTGAGATCGGAGAAAATTGTTCTTTTACACGAGATGGCAGGAACAAGAACCAATCTCTTTCTGGCCAGGACATTTCATACATCGCCGTTGAAGTCCTCAAAGGTCTGCTTTATTTAAGGCCTTAATATATTCAGGTACATTTTAAAAAATTAGAATACTATGAAAAAGTTCAATATATTTGTCATTCTCAGTTCAGAAAGTGGTACTCATAGATTCATTACACATGGAGTGATATTATGAGGGCTTTCTTAATTTTGATGACTGTGGCTTACAGATAATGAAAACATAATTCAGTGTCTTAGAAAATTTGAATATTACATAAGCTTAATTAAAAAAAAGAATATTTTCAGCAGAGATGTTTAGGTTTCTGAAAAGAATGTTTTTTTCTGTACACTCATGTCTGGTTGGGCTTCTTTTGTATGAATTACAGAAAACACAGTAGACCAACACCAGCAGATGACATGGCTCACCAAATCATCATGACTGTGGAAACCTCACACAGGACTTCAAGAAATGTGGATATTGAGCCTCTCCACTCTCCCTCCAGACTCCAGAGCCTTGATTTCCAAATAAAATTCAGGCTTAGCTTTCCTCGGGAAAGAGGACTTTGGACCACTGAGCAACAATTCAGTTCTTTTTCTCCTTAGCCCGGGTAAGACAACCCTAAACCAGAAACAACATGGCTCGACATAAGGAATGCAACATTTGTAGCCTATGTGTAGGATTCATCTGCGCGTAGTGACTCTTGATAACTCTCTGCAGCCTCAGTCCACTCCTTTTGAAGCTCCTCCAAATTCTTGAATGGTTTTTACTAGTGTACCTTTACCTGTACTTTCTGCTTCCACTCAATTTTCAAAGAATATGCTTGGATACGTAGCAACCAGAGTATGTAAGTCAAGTTTATTTTGTTCTGAAATGAACCAAAGTCATTTAATATGGCATTCAGTTGTAAACACATTTATGTGATCATTATTTTGAATCTGCAACTAACATGAACCAGTTGTTAGCAGTTACTGGCCTGTGGTCACTGGTCAAGCACAACCTTTCACAGTAAAGCATATAAGGCAGTGTATCACCTTTCTGAGCTGTGGTCTGTAGCCTGTGTACCAGCTTCCAGATTACATGAAATAAAGACTGTTATTAATACTATAGTCTCAGATCAGGGCACAAGTCTAAGTCAGGTTTAAAGTCTTTTTAAAATTGCGCACTATATTATTCAATATTGTGCACTACCATAAAAAAAAAAACACTACCATAACATGTAATTGAACATTTTTCTACAACAGAAAAAGAAAAACACAAATCAAAACCAACACAAAACTTTGACCGTGACAGGTTGACACTGCAAATTAAAATCTTGTGTTTATTGATTTGAGATTTAATGGAATCTGTAACATTTCCACACAGAAGGGCAGGTTTACTTGTAGCACCACTGGGTCATAGCTAGATGATCCAGGTTAAGGCTAAAAAACAAGGTTTGGACAATATAAGCCATTAATGGATGCTATGGGTGACATGTTATGTACTGTTGCCCCCCTTTTTGTTTGTTTTATGCAAAAAGTCAGAACATATGTGTTATGGTTAAAATCAATGTTCAGGCATAGTATTTTTACAAATCTCCACAGTGACCTAAACTAGTACCATTTTGAAACAGAATCCTTGAATGAGATCTTTTTAGGAAGAAGGAAAAACTGAACTTCATGCAGAGTTTAAATTGATGCATGTAATTTCTGCCTGTTGGAGCAGCAGCCTAATCACATGAAATGAGAGTAACAAAGTGAATGAAAGCTTAAAAACTGTCTGATAGAAAATCATTTGCCTTCTGTTCTTTTGGCGTCATTTTAAAATATAGTCATGGGGGTTCAGTCCTTACTTTCAATGGCCTGATTAATACACATTGGCCCTAATGTGTCTCTGCATCCTTCACACAGCCACCCTCTCTTCATTTATTGCAGCATTTAGCAAGAACAACACTAAAAGGCATCATGAGCATGTCACTAAAATCGATATGGCTGATTAAGTTGATCGTTTGAATTAGGGACCCTGGCACCGGCGCTAGCCTTGGAAAAGAAAAAGACTTATAAACATGCAAAAACAGGTCGTAAAACATATTTAATGAGCTGGAGTGAATGCCTAACTGCAGTTAAATTATGGGCTGTTTTAGGTCCATACTTTTTAATTTTGACGCTGCAGTGTTTTAGTGGCGGTGAAGGCTGCGCCGTAAATTTGTGTTTAATTGAATTTAGGTATGTGATCCAAGATAATGAAACGTGTGTATGGTAATGGATGATATCCGGAATGTTGTAGTGCAATTAGACGTGATAGCTGCTAAGATTCTGTCATTAATTTTGTTTAATAACATTCTCCTGCTGTGAAGTATCTTCTAACGATTAAACTCAGAGAAAGTTTCAAATGTTTCAAAGACTTTAAAAAAAAGACATGACATAATAATAGGGCATTTAAATCCATTTTACATTGATGTCATTGCTAATTAGAGCGATGCTCGATTTTATTTACCCAGACCATCAGCTTGTATAACTCTGACCAACAACTAAATCAACTCTTTATAGATCAAGATTCTTGTAATTTATTGAATTCCAGTGTTTGTGTTGAGTTTAGTGAGCACATTTATAAAGTGGGGGGGGGGGGGGGGGGGGGTCACAATTAGTCAATCAGCAATAGGAGGCACAGATCATTATTTTACTTTTAATTAATTCAAGCAAAAAATCAGGAAAGACAAAGTTCAGGTACATATTTCTGACGCAAAGGTAAACTTGCATGATGAAGATAAACAACAAGTTGATTGTTCCCATTTGAAAAAGCTAGAACAATGTGTTAGAGTTCACAGTATGAGAAAAACGTTTTAATGCTGAAAAATGTGCTAATTGATAACAATGAAAACCAAAAAGTATATGATTTCAAATTTCTGAATATTATTTTTTATTCCCAACCTAAATTTGAAGCTCATTTTAGGAAAGTTTCTAAAACGGTAAAATTAATCTACGCTTCTTTCATCTGATTAGACCATGTTTGTCTTATTTTTGTGCTTTTATTTTGCCACACCTTTCCTCTGGTGTAACAGTCTGGGGCCAAACTAGCCAATGATGTGATGTCCTTGTTGAAATAAGTGTTTTAAATCAAAAGCCAATCATTGTAAAATCCAGAAAGAGTTCAATCGCTTAAACTTTGATACGTTTATTCGTCTTTAAAAAAATTATCTTTTAAATGTGTTTATAACCTTGTCCCAGAGGTGATTATTTAAATGTCACCCATGTAGTCAAAACAATGAGAGCTGTAAACAGAGACTGCAGTTCAGCAACATCCTTTGGACATTCATCTTTCTCATTTAAAGGACCCCAGATCAAAATAGTAGGCCACCACTAATCAAACAATTGACTAAATTCAGAGATTTTACATTTAACACTGAAACGTCTACATCTTACACCGTTCAACACTTTTTATGCATTATTTGTTTCATTGAAGTCCTTTTCACTGTTAATTTTAAATAGGTTAACTTCAAGCCTAACAAGGGACTGGTGCTCAGATTTAGCCTTTGACTAGAGGGCCTATCGACAGGATTACAGTTTCTTTTAAATGTATTATTATTAAATGTCTTGTCCATGGTTAAATACATTGAAATAAATAAATTATTAGCATAAATGTCCAGAAAAACAAATCTCCAGATCTTGCTCTACATTTCATGTCCAATGGCACTCTGTACCACTGCCTTGGAAAAGCATCCCCATCTCTATGTTGTCACATCACAACCACACATTTCAATGTCTTTTATCAGGATTTTTATGATAGGAGGGATCCTGAATAAAACTCAAATATTTTTAATTAAATAAAGTAAATGCAAATTTTTACGACCTTTTTACTCTTAAGTGAAAAATACTAATTCAGGAGTAGTTTATTGGAAGATTTTGTAAAGTAGAATTAGCATTTCTTTCAAAAGATATTGATTTTGTTTTGAGATGACAAAATGCGCATCCAGAGACCTAATGTCAGTAATTTATCTAATAAAGCCTATGCCAGAGGTCTGCAACCAGCGGCTCTTTGGACCTTCAACAATGGCTTTCAATAACACTGACTAAAAATGATAAAGAACCAACAAATGTTTTATAATATAGATATAATAGCAAATGCAGGTTTTAAATTTTTTTCCAGTTATTTTCTTGGAATAATTGCATTAAATTTCTACAACAGAATGACACTAAAAGTAGCAGTTATATTTTTTAGATCTATTTTTTTGTCATTAGGTTGGAAACTATGTGCTTTTTTTACATCATTTTCCACAAATATTGACATCCCATACAAGAAAATGTATCCATCCTCTTTGTAAATGTTTAGTTTTTCTTTAAATTCTAAAATAAAATAAAAATAATTGGTGGTTTGATAAAAAAAGACATAAATTTTTCTATTGTAGATATTTATCAAGTTGTCTTTTTTCAAACGGTCATGTAAAGTTAGCAGCTTTATTTGAGTTTGATTTATAGTTATACATTATACCTGGATTGAAGGAAGAAATGGCTGTTTTGTTTGTAAAGGTTGCAGAACCCTGTCCTAAGCAATAAATAGCAACATGTGCAACTGTCTTTGTTGTCGACTGCAGGTAGCATAGTGATGGCTGTCAACTATTCCACAGAACCTAATCTGGAGCAATCCGAACTTTCTCTTAGCCATGTTCACTAAACTCTGGTCATGTATGAGGCACAAAAGAAACCTCACCAATTCAACTTTCAACAGGGAGCTCCTTCTGCATCAAACTTTTGGGTTAACTCGTCATTTCTTTCCCGTCGCTTGCTGCAACAGTTACCATTTCTGACAGTGGGTAAACTGCTTTTCTGACCGGGTGAGTCAGTGTACTCTGTGTGAACAGCAGTATAAGAAAACTCAATCTAGTGGGACTCACTTTAGGGAGCACAAATCTAAGCAGCAATTACATTTCCCACAAAACATACAAGGCTAAACAAATTAGTAGTGACACGGACGCAGAGAAGACGTAAATCAGCAGCTTTATCCCACCGCATGGATACAGGAGGCCTAATTTATTTAAACAGAATAAACAAAGCAAAACGCTCCAAATTAAGTGTTTAGCATTTAATTAAAAAGACTGAAATGATCAGACCCTTTACTGGACTTTGCATCTTAATTTAACATAGCGTTTCTATATTCTGCCACGATATGCTGGAAACAGTAAAAGCTTTATTTCTGGAGAACACCTTCAGCAGTTCAGAATAAGTGAAATAAGAGGACCAATGTGGCAGCTGGTACCTTTTTTAAAAGAAGGCAAACAGTGCTTCTGAAAAGACCTCATAAGGTACACAAGATTGGGGTTTATGACTCTTGGGCCGGTAATAAACCAAGGCCTGGGGTTGTACACTTATTGAACCATGGCAGTTTATCGATCGTTTGCCTGTTTGTACTCTACAGTTTGACACAAATGCAGTTAGTAATGTTGATGGAAAGGAGGGACCCTTATCGGATTAAAGGCCTTATGCCGATTATATTACTTTAGGCTGTGTGGTCAACAAATAGTGATTCCAAGGCATTGCAAATGGGTGCAACGGTATCGTCTACCCGGCAACATCTACATGTATTCAGAAAACCTTACCACTGCATGTTTGTCCTTTTTCTCAACTTTAGATTTTACCAAAAAAACTAAAATACTTCATGATTTTAAACATCAACTATGAAAAACCAGATAGCAACATTTGTTTTTTTTCTGTTTAATGTACAGTACCATGAAACATGAAGGTGGCAACATGATGCTGTGGGAATGCTTTTCTATAGCAGAGACAATGAACCTGGTCAGAGTTGTAATTAATGCATGAAAATCCTGGAAGAAAACCTGATAGAGGCTCTAAAAGACTTGTGACTAGGGAGGAGGTTCACCTTCCAGCAGGCCTAGTCAAAGCCCAGACAAAAATGTAATTGAGAATCTGTCAGGACATAAAAATGTATGTTTTCAGATGCTCTCCATCCAGTGTGACAAAGCTTTAGCTGTTTTGCAAAAAGATTTGTTTAATTATTAGGCACAAATATGTGTTGGTCTATCGGATAGAATCCAAGTAAAACACACTGAAGTTTGTAGTAAAATGTGGCAAAATGTGAAAAAGTTCAAGGGTTGTGGAAGGCACTGTGCAGCAAATTCTAATCACACCACATGATGTGCACCAAATAAGGGTCTTTCCATCTCACAGCCTCTGCAGTGTCTTATTCTTTGAATGTAGCTGGGTAGTATTCACTGGCAGTCTGTCTCCTCTGATCAGCCTGCCGGATTCACACGGATACAGCAGGAACACAGGATGTTACAGAGTCCATGCCAAGCAGAACAAACACCATCAGCACTGCACCCTGACAATATTTTCTGAAACACTTCTTCTTGGAAAGTTTTCTTACTTTTCTGTTTGTCTTGTCTCTCATGTTGATGCTGGGTAAGGCTACAGATGCCAACATAAATATCACAGCTAACAAAATTGCTGTCAAATGTGTGACTCTGGCTTAGTAATTGTCATTATAAATATATATTTAATTAATTTGGGACTTTCTTTCAGGCAACAGCTACTTCAATCATTTGGCATTTTGTAGTTTTTTAAATATGTCTGATCCTTTTCCTTTTTGTCATGCATAGTAGGTATCTACATTTAAATGCTTTCATCCATGCATAATTAACTAAAATTCTTCCATTTAGAATTTAGATTTTGTTATTTGATATGTGAACTTCCCACACTGATAACAAATTGTTTGCACCTCCCATTCAAATGCTAACTTTAGCCCTGATCCAGCTTGCTTTGCTCCCACTGTTAGCTTCAGTTTTTGACCATCATTTCTGTCTGCTGTATGTTCCAACTCATTATTTTGTAATTCACAAAGCAAATAGCACTAATGATATACTGCAATAAACACGTCTATAAAGTGTAGCAGTGGGGAGGAATTCATGGATCTTATCAGTTGTTGTCATACTGGCTCATTTGAATTTGAGAAAACTGTGTCAGTACAGGCGGATACGGTTCGCTTTATGTTTCTTTGTTAATTTGATTGACTTTTCTGTTGGTGAGCAATTTGTGAAAGTAATAGTCATTCATTCAAGTTTTGACCGGTTACCTGTATTGAGTTATACTAAGGTTTAAAAAAGTACGGTTTCAAAGCCACCAAAATAAATTCACGTGAGAAACCACCTGTGGGATTAAAGTTGTTTTAATGAGATGCCAGAGACAGAGCCGTCCTGACAGGAGCTCACCCTGGTTGAATGCAGCTTAGAGTAACAGTGCTACTGCAACCACCACCTGTAGCTGCAGAAAAAAATGACTACTACACTTTCCTCTTGCATACAAGACGAATATGTCAGTTAGGAAATTTTTCTCTTTGCAAAAAACACATCGCGGCTACTTGAGCAGATAGCCTGACTAACCATCTAATATTGTGAACACAGTAAAAATATATAATATGGAATTAGCAATTGTAACAAAATTAGGATAGTTGTTGTTTTTTGATTTAAATGAAAGCAGGTTGATTACCCAAAATATGAGAATCTCAGACAGGTGCATGCTTATTAACGTTTCAACCCTTGGGGTTTTGGAGAGAAAAATGGTTTTAAAAGTGATTATGAATATGTATATATTATTTAATATTAAGGCTTTAATATTTTATGAGATAATATTTCGGTCTGTTAAGGGTTGTCCTGTTAATACCAGCCCAATAAGGCGGTGGTATTAGGACAAAATTGAAGCTCTGGCATTATCAAAGCAAAACTCTGTACAGACACTGAATTAATTCACACAATTTCTTAAAATACAAGAATTTATTGACAAAAATAGGTCAACTCATGTCAAAATATATTTCAATCAACAAACTCTTTCCTATGCTAAAACAACCCAACTAAACTACCGAGCAGAATGAAAGAATAAGAAAGACTAATGGGCTATGTACAATATAAACAATGTGATCAAAGATGGTTGAAAACCATGACCGAAAGAGGGATGCAACTTTACTATGCAATGTTTATGTTTGAGAACCACGGATTATCTTGAAGAATCTGGGAGTGAAGTTAAGTTAGTCTTGGAACCAACTTAGGCAATAATTGGCATACCTTTAGACAACCATTCACAATGCAAAATCAGATAAAACATTATTTTAATAAAATAACATTTAAAAAAATGATTTGTTGAATAAAACCAATCTTCTGGATGACCAATTCTCAACGGTGTTTAATTAGCTGCCTTTATTTATTAAAATAATATTTAAAGAAATATTATTAAGGAAATAGTAAAACAATATTTAAGGAAATATTTTGAATAAGAACCAAATCTTTGAGAAATGGGGCTTAATTGTGTTTACTTAGTTATCCAGTATAGAAAAATAATATTTAGGGAAATATTATTTACTAGATTGAAAACTAACCTTTTTGGGGTAAATGATCTTCAGTAGGCAAGCATGTGTTCTCAGCTGTTAGCAGTTGAAGCTAACAAAAGAAACTTGTAGCTTATCATCAGAAATAAACACATACCTTTAAAAATACCACTAATAAAAGGGTTAAAATGCATAAGCGCAGATGGCACGTTATGGCCGATCTTCTGTGTTTAAAATCACCCTTTAAATAAAGTTTGTCTTAACTTTAAAAATACAAATACAGAACACAAACTAAGCACATAGTGCTAAGTTCTCAAAACAAACAAAACCAAACATCATAAAACAAAAAATGTTTAGATTATTTTATTCTAAACTACTTCTCTCTCTGCCCAAAACATTACCTCCTACGTGAACCATGCTGAGGAAAAGTTGTCTGGGGCAACGAAGTTGAGGAAAGCATCCACAGTGAACAAAGAGTTAACTTGCAGCTAACCTCCATAGCTGTGGGGTGGGGGCTTATTCTGTCGGCTGGCCAAACTGTACGTTACTGCTGTAGCCACAGTGATGAGGTCTCGTTGTCTTTTCCTTCAGACCGGGAAAAACTGCTCCACTTGGGGTCGTAGAGACAGGGTCTCTGCTGGGAGCTCTCTATAACAGTTTGCTTCTGTAGACCTCAGAGAGAAAAGTCAAGCCACGCTTGTACCATAATTACCCCGTTCATAAATGAATACCGGATACACAAACAGCAATTCCTTCTTGCTCAACTTAGTGCATATGATCGCATGATCGTATGACACTCTTGGATCCAGTCTGAAGAGTTATGTCTGTTTGCCAGCAAAGAGACATTAGCGAGCTGTGTCCCTCCGTCCAATCCCGCTGGGGACCTGAGTGGAAGAGGTCAGTTTGTTGCAAAAGCGGGGTTTTTATTCACACAGTGACGTCACGGGAAGTCCGCTGTTATTACCAGTTTCTAGCTGTGCTGGAAGTAGGTTAATACGATTTATTTTGAAAGTTCCAAAAAAGTTCTTTATGGGAAGAAACTTGTGCCATCAGAAACTGAATTTGAATATGTGTAATTTGAAATTAAATGCATTGGTTTGAAAATGAATTTCACTAAACTGAAACTGAATTTAGGGCTGCACGGTAGTTGGTAGTACTGTTGCCTTGCAGCAAGAAGGTTCTGGGTTCGATTCCCAGCCGGGAGTCTTTCTGCATGGTGTTTGCATGTTTGTTTAATTTATTTGTAAAGCTTTCAACAACTTAAACACTAACATATTAACTTTAACAAAGTTTAAATCAGTTTATATGCAGAGCATAATAATAATAATTATTATTATAATGAATAAACCAAACATTAATGTTAGATTTCTGAATTGTATCTTTTTAACTTCCACCCATTAGGGAAACCCAGCGGGATTTTGATAACAATGTGCCGAAGGTTTAGAGCACCTCAACCACCCGGTCAGCTGACAGCTGGCGAGGCGAGCCGCGAACACATCGATTTGTGCAATTAAGCGATTTTTTGATAAACTGATCAGATATTTTAGTTTTACACAACTACATTATTCACAACTTTTCTCTCTCCTCCGGCCTTTCCTACTTCTGTTTGAACAATCTACTTCGACCTGCAATGAATCATGGGATAGGGTGGGACACGGAGGATACACCGGACTTATCCTTCAAATCTGGGGATAAGAAGAATGCATTTGTTGGAACCTTGGAGATTGGACACCATTCATCCCCTCATCCAGGATGTTATCGGCCTACAAATGCGTCCTTCAAAAGAATGCAGTCCTGAATTTGGACCCAGCAATAGTGAATGACATCCGTGAATCAGTAAATCTGTGTTTGATTAATCTCTAGCTTCAAGAACCCGGATGTGTGACACAAAAAACTGAATTTTGGAATTGAAATTGAATTTCAGACCTGAAAGTGAAAGTAATCAAACTGAATTTTCAATACAAAGCAAAGCAATATTCAAAGAAAACTAATTCAGTTTTAAACCATTATATTCAGTTTCAGTTTAGTGAAATTCATTTTCGAACCAATGCATTTCATTTCAAATTACACAAATACAGATTCAGTCTGACCAATTCAAATTCAGTTTCTGATGGCACAAGTTTCTTCCCATAGTTCTTACGGGGCTTCATGTTGTAACCCATGGCAGTGGTCCCAACATACCCCTTTAGTTCCAAAGAATGAGATGAAGTTCACAGTCTTTGGGGCTAACCATCAGTCCTTAGCCATGTGAAAAGAGTCACTGGGTTCCTGTAGGTAGGCAGAGTTCAACAGTTCATTTTCGGTTCAGAGGTTAGTGTTTGGACAGGAGTGAGGCAGGTTTGGGCAGAGACACTAATAACACTAATAAAATGTAAAAAAAAAAAAAAAACAAAAGAAAAATCCTGTAATAATTTTCACACCATCAATTAAAAAAATACAAAGATTTTCTGTTTATCCAAATAACTTGAAAAAGTTAAGAGACAATAATTGATCAGCCTGCTTCAAGCATAAAAACTGTTAACTGGAAAGATACATACAGTACATGTTGCAGTTATTTGATGTCTGGGAAGATTTGCCTCACTTCCGATATCATTGAACTTTTATTAAATGCTGAAAAGGTTTATCATAGAGAGAAATCATTCAAGTTTTTTTGCAGCACTAGTGGCCTTTATTTTCTGATTTTTGACAGTGAGCTAACAAGAGAGGGGTGGAGAGACGGGGGAAGAGATGCAGCAAAGGTCAACGGGCCTGAATACGAACATGTGACGGCCTGTGTCGCAGCCTCTGAACACGGGTTGCGTGTTTTACCCTTGCGTTACCGCCGTGCAATCATTAAAGTATTTTAGAAAAACATAAGTTACAACAGTTCTGTGAGAAACCATAAGCCAATGCAAAAGCTCTGAAGTACAGTTTGGTGTCCATGGTGAAGTACTTAGCATTAACAAAATTCCCCAAAAAACAAACATTTCCTCCTACTTTGCAGTTTCTACTGGTGTTGCAGCTTTACAATAAAAAAAAAACAATTAAACTGAAAGTACGTCACAGAAAAATGGACCTTACCCGACTGAATTAAAAGTGTGTTACAATCTGCAGTTTTGTGATTTTTCTGGATTTTACCATCGAATTTTAAGCTTAGAGTTTGAAGATGTCACACTCTAGATTTAGACCCAAAGAAAAACGTTTAGATTTCTTTCTTCCCCACAGTTTCATCTTGCCTTGTACACACTTTATTACATTACAATGTAGGCAATTTCGTCTACTTTTACAGTCAGTCAGTGTATCTTCCACTGCCTCAGGACTTCAGTGTTTTCCACCAAATCACTTCATAGTACACAGGTTGTATAACCATGCTCTAATTCAAGCCTAATACATACAATTTTCATTAAAAAATGGAATGGTCTATTTAACCTCTTTATCTCCCTTACCTTGAGACACAAAGAAATGTACGTATTTGGCCACCAGAACCTTCTACCTTTTTTTGTTCCAGATTATTTATACAAGATTATTTCAGACTTAAATGCTCCCAAAAAAGGCCATATAACTTACTAACTAGCATTATTTATTTTACACGCGTGCTATGCCGTTTAACAGTTTTCTAAACTCTACTTCACTCTCCTCATATTTTAGCTCTGTAGTATATGTTCACATCTAGATTTAAGGAGCCTGTGTGTAATATCTCAATGATAAATAACTCCAGACATACAGTTTTACATGTGTGGCCAACAGACGGTTCATCCACTCATATATCAAGAATTTATTTATTTTTTAAATGACATAGTTTTCACGCAGTGACCATTAGTTTTAAGGGCTTTAAATAAAAAAAGTGATGCTGTGGGCTTACTATGCTCATTAGAAAAGGTCTCCATAGCAACAAGCAATTCAACATTCTTTCAAGTCACCGATTCTATAATTACTCTCCAGGATTTTCTTTTGATTATTAATCTATCAATAGGCAAATTCCACCTTCCTGTCTACAGATACTTAGATTTATCACTTTACATTTTGTATTTCCAGTTTTCTAGTAAAGTTAAAGTTTCGGCTAAAAATGTACCTAGAAGACTGATAGAGGCATCATTTGGGAAACTCATTTTTCATAAAAGAAATGCAAGAATGATAAATTAACATGGATGTCTTTTAAAAACTGTTTTAACTGCAGCTTTGCCAGGAAATTTGGTAATCTCATTGTTTGTAATCCTGTGAATGACAATACTACAAACTTCTATAAAAGCCATGGCTGTATTTGCTGAAGGTATATTTTAGGTATCAGAGCTCTGGGTAACGTCACTTTTTTTTTGTTTTCGCTATTGCACTCGGCGGATTTTTTGGTGTGTGAAGGCTCTCTTGTTTGATCTGATTTCTCTCTACTGTGATACCTCTTACTTGTTATAATACATAAGCACGTTAAAACACATACTTTCTGTTGCTGTATTTAACGTTTGGGGACTCTTACACGGTTTTCTAGTAGTGGTAAGGGGTCGCTAGCTTAGCGTTAGCCTTAGCTCCACCATTGCTACCTGTTCTGCTGTTTCTCTCTCCGAGTCTCCTCCTCTCTCCAGCTCTCTGTGTCAGATGTTCAGTTACTCCTCTGCCTCCTTTAGTGATAATGGTACGTGTAATAAATGTAGCATTTTTGTAGCTTTGGAGGCGAGGGTGTCCGATTTGGAGGCCCGGCTCCGCGCTGTTGAAAAACCAGCAGATAGGCCCCTTAGCCAGCGCGGAGCCACCGAGGGTAGCTCCCCATAGCAGTCCTCCAGCAGAGCCCGCGCTGCCAGGATCTCAGGCCGGCTGGGTGACGGTACGTAGAAAGCATAGTCCTAGATTCCAGCCCACAGGTCACCACCAACCCGTCTGCGTTTCTAACAGATTTTCCCCAGTCAGCGACACACCCGCTAAGAAGCCGACTCTGGTAATTGGCAGCTCAATAGTGAGAAACTTGGCACTAGAGACACCAGCGACCATAGTCAAATGTCTGCCAGGGGCCAGAACGGGCGACATCAAATCATACCTGAAACTGCTGGCTAAGGATAAGCGTAAATACAGTAAGATTGTTATTCACGCTGGCGGTAATGCTTCGGTGTGTAAGTTTGCCAAAACAATGTCGGACTCCGTAATTTTCTCTGGTCCCCTCCCCAATCTGACTAGTGACGACATGTTTAGCCGCATGCTGTCATTCAACCGCTGGCTGTCTAAGTGGTGTCCAGAAAACAATGTGGGCTACATTGATAATTGGCGAACATTCTGAGGAAAACCTGGTCTGATCCGGAGAGACGGCATCCATCCCACTTTGGATGGAGCAGCTCTTCTTTCTAGGAATCTGGCCGAATGTATTAGTTCTCCAAAACTCTGACAACCCAGGGTTCAGACCAGGAAGCAGGGTCGTAGTTTAATACTCCTCTAGTACTGCTACCCATCCATTACACTATTCAGATAGTGTCTTGCCCATGGCCAAAATTGAATAGATTAAAAAATAATCTAAAAGGAGGAAATCAGGAAAATCTCCTAAAAATAAACACAACTCAGACTGAAAAGAAAAATAAAAAAAAATTAATTGTGGCCTACTGAACATAAGATCTCTCTCTTCAAAGACTTTGCTAGTTAGTAACCTGATTTGTGACAATCAGATTGATTTATTTTGCCTCACAGAAACCTGGCTGCAGCAAGAGGATTATGTTACTATAAATGAGTCAACTCTTACTAATTATTTAAATTTTCACATTCCTCGAAATACTGGGCGAGGAGGAGTAGTAACCATCTTTCAGTTCGATTTATTGATTAGTCCCAGACCAATCAATAGCTACAACTCTTTTGAATATTTAATCCTTAGTTTTCCTCATCCAAATTGTAAAGCAATAAAACCACTTCTGTTTGTTGTTTTGTACTGTCCACCAGGCCCTTACTCTCAATTTTTAGATCAGTTTTCAGACCTTTTATCTGATTTAGTGTTAAATACAGATACGGCTATTATAGTGGGGGATTTTAACATTCATGTTGACACTAAAACCTAACTAAACTACCAAGCAGAATGAAAGAATAAGGAAGACTAATGGGCTATGTATAATATAAACAAGTTGATCAAAGATGGTTGAAAATTCTTGAGAAAATAGTTGCTAATCAAATGTGTGAGGATTTACACAGCAATGGCCTGTTTGAAGAGTTTCAGTCAGGCTTCAGAGCTCATCATAGCACTGAAACAGCTCTGCTGAAAGTCACTAATGATATTGATAATGGACTTGTGTCTGTACTTGTCCTCTTAGATCTCAGTGCTGCATTTGATACAGTCGATCACAATATTCTCTTAGAAAGGCTGGAATATGCTGTAGGGATCAGGGGAACAGCACTGGGCTGGTTTAAATCTTATTTGTCTGACAGACTCCAGTTTGTTCATGTAAATGATAAATCATCTTTAAACTCCAGGGTTAATTGTGGAGTACCACAGGGTTCAGTACTTGGGCCAATTGTCTTTACTATATAAATGCTTCCAATAGGTCAAATTATCAGGCAGCATAGGATACATTTTCACTGTTACGCTGATGATACTCAGCTTTACTTATCCATAAATCCTGATGAACCCAACCAGTTAGATAGACTACAAGCTTGTCTGGAAGATATAAAAACTGGGATGACTTAAAATTTTTTTGCTTCTAAATTCAGACAAGACAGAAGTTGTCGTCTTTGGACCGGAGTCTTTAAAGAAGAAACTGCTTAGTCAATCACTTAACCTGGATGGCATTAAATTGACCTCCGGTAATGAAGTAAAAAACCTTGGTGTTATTTTTGACCAGGACATGTTATTTAAATCCCATATTAAACAGGATTCTAGGATTTCCTTCTTTCATCTTCGGAACATTGCCAAAATTAGAAATATCCTATCCAGGAGCGACACTGAAAAACTAGTCCATGCATTTGTTACTTCAAGGCTGGACTATTGTAATTCTTTACTATTAGGATGTCCACAAAATGCAGTTAAAAGCCTTCAGCTGATTCAAAATGCTGCAGCAAGAGTTCTGATGAAAATTAAAAAGAGAGATCATATTTCTCCTATTTTAGCTTCCCTTCATTGGCTCCCTGTTAAATCCAGAATAGAATTTAAATTCTCCTCCTCACATATAAACCCCTTAATGATCTAGCTCCATCATACATTAGAGATCTGATTGTTCCATATGTTCCTAACGGGGCACTTCGTTATCAGACTGCAGGTTTACTGGTGGTTCCTAGAGTCTCTAGAAGTAGAATGGAGGCAGATCCTTTAGTTATCAGGCTCCTCTCCTGTGGAAGCAGCTCCCGGTTTTGGTCCGTGAGGCGGACACCCTGTCTACTTTTAAGGCTAGGCTTAAAACTTTCCTTTTTGATAAAGCTTATAGTTAGAGTGGCTTAGTTTATGAGGGAGGGAGCCTTGCTCCGTCCCCGTTGGATGGAGTAAGGGGGAGCCAGGTTTAGCCTAAACTGGCTCAGTTATGGTTGAGGTGCAAACACACCCTCCATTCCTGCTACCTGTATGACCCCTTCTCTTTTCCAATGGTTATAATCAGTCTGACAGAGAGAGGTATCCCAATCCTTGTGGTTTTTAGTATAACAATGACCATCAGTGGGACCATTTGTGGGGTGCCTTGAGACAACATTGTTGTAGATAGGCACCGTCTATCTAAATAATCTGAGCTGAAACTATCTGTGTAGTTATGCTGCTATAGGCTTAGGCTGCTGGAGGACATGATGACCACTTTCACCCTCTTCGCTACATTCTCACACTACTCTCCAATTTTGCATTATTTGCTGTTATTTCAGCTTTTAACTTTGTTCTCTCTTTTCTCTTCCTAAAAGCTGCACCTGGCCTGGCTCTGTGTCTACCTGTGACACCTTTCTGGAGAGGGGCATCGTCCGAACTTCTACTGGCAAGAACTTAATGCTCACCCTCTACTGATGATCCACGTGGCCCTGTCTTTTAGTGTTTAACCCTTTCTCTCTCCTAGACATGGCTACTGGCTGAGCTTTTATTGTGACTAACTCTATGTGCTCTCTCAGACTCTAACCTTGAAAACTGGCTCAGAGTTTATCTGTTCTTTCTTTCTAGATGAAACGACTAAAGGAGCTACATCCACTAACATTTACTTTTCCTTCCCATAGAAAGTACTCCTGAATCAGTGCTTCTTTGTTCTCTTTGTGTCTCTGCTCTGTTCTCTCAAACCCCCGTCGGTCGTGGCAGATGGCCGCTCACACTGAGCCTGGTTCTGCTAGAGGTTTCTTCCTGTTAAAAGGGAGTTTTTCCTCTCCACTGTTGCTACATGCATGCTCAGAATGAGGGATTGCTGCAAAGTCAATGCCAGTGACTGTCCACTGTCTCTACATGCTCATCCGGGAGGAGTGAATGCTGCAAGTCTCTGACTGGATGCAATCTGCTGGGTTTCCTTTCCTTAGACAGAAAAAACGTTTTATCCAATTTGAATAAATAACTGAATCTGACTGCACTGTTCAATGATTAGGATTAATTGTAATGTATGTACCTGACTTTTGTGAAGTGCCTTGAGACATGTGTTGTGAATTGGCGCTATATAAATAAAACTGAATTGAATAGTATTCCTGCAAACTTTCAATGTTTCTACCAATTCCCTCAAACTTTTTAAGTAACTCCATCTCAGTCATTTCCAGGCTTTCTGATTAACCCTGAGAAATTCTTAATTTTTGCTGTGTTTGGGAGGTTCAGCAGCTAGATGGATGATGAGCCTATGTTGTGTTAGTGGTCCGGCAGGGAGGATTAAAAGCGCGTATAGGCTTCACAGGGATTAGTGAGAGGCGAGCAGCAGAGATTGCGAGTGGCCCATTAAAACAGCTGGGAAAGGAGGACAAGGTTATCCATCTTATTCGTGTAATAAAGGCACAATTGATCTCTTCCAATTACAATGAGAGCCACGGAACATGAGGTATCCAGGTTTGTCCTGGTTAACACATCTCTCTGAGTGAAAGGAATGGGATTTATCCGTGAGTAGCTGTGCTCAAACCCAGTGCTCCCCTTTAATTCTATCCTATGTTGTGCTCAGATGCTTTGTTTTAGTATCTTTATAGTAAAATCTTCATGTTTATTACCATATGTTAAAGCCTAGCCTGCTGTTGTTCCATTAAAGTGTAAACGTGTAATATTGTTGCTATTTCATCAAAGCAATGTCTGCCCATAAAATATTTTCACCCCATTTTTCTTTAAATAAGCACATTCAGGAGTTGATCTACCATTTAGGTGAACTTTGAACTGGCATTTCCATTTTAGGTAAAGCAGTAAAGATGTTTAAAAAGATGCTTTTTTGTTAAAGCACAATCTCAAATTTGTTTTAATTTAACATTTTATGGCTGCATTTATTTAGTAGGGGAAAAATGTTTAGAATTTTTTTTGTTTGTGAAATTCCCGATGCCACAATTTTCGCTGCTTTTAACAATCCCTATAAAGTAAATATAGCAGTAGTTTTTTTTTTTGTAATTTTTAGTTGTCTATGTGCATTTAATTATTATTTATTGACTTCCTGTTTCCCTGGGGTTTATTATGACTTGATACAGAAACTTACTTCTCTTTGCCACTCTTCAAAATGGGGAAGACAAGATATCATGCCATGAAATACGTAGCTCTTTTTTTTATTACTTTCAATTTGGGAAAACCCAGGTGATGATGTCATTGCTCTGTAAGCCTCAACATTTAAGTAAAATAGAAGCACATCTGTGGCTGTATCAGAATCAGAATTATTTTAATTGGTTTGTGTGCACAATCTTTTAGTTTCCAGCACTCACATCTTCACGACTTTAACTGTAAATATGGAAAATAAGGGTAAAGGATATGTACTGTACATGTATGTGTATGTACAGTGAAATTTTATGTAAAGAAAAAGAAAGGCAGGGTGTGATAATGCAAATGTCCTTATTGTGTTCATCAGAGAGACAGCCTGGGGGAGGAAACTGTCTCTCTGGCAGCTTGCTTTTCATTTGCCGCTCCGTTGCGATGACCTGAAGGTAAAAGTCTAAAAGGCTTGTGTCCAGGATGTGTGGGGTCTGCAGAGATGCTAGCTGCCTTTTTCTTGACCCTAGACCTGCACAGGTCCTGCATTGAGGGAAGGTCAGTCCCGGTGTGCATTAGTGTAGATTCTATGTCACCCATTAGTGAGTTTAGTGACCTATTAGTGTGATTGTTCTGACTATAGCCTGAACTTCCGACCCATAATCAGAACTGAAGTTGCTTTATGGATGAGAGGTGAAATGTCTTCAAGAAACAAGAGTAGTCCAGTTGCCTTCTATTTAAGCACTTAGAAGTGCAACAAAGAGTCACAGTATCTCCATAACAACCATCAGACCATATCTACTGGCCAACTGGTTGCTTAGCTCTGGCAGGAAACATCCTTTTCTGTCCTACCATTACTAACATGTCCATGGGGAGTTTACCTGGAACAGTATAGCCATGTTTCTCTTACAGTGCATAACATAATGAACTCTTTAAACTCAGGCCATTTTAAATAAAATCTGCTCAAAGTCAGCCTCCTTCCAAGGCCATCTCAATCCACTGACCTAAATCCTGTAGGAAAGCTGTGGGGAGAGCTGACGAGAAGAAAACACAAGATAGTATCCAAGACTCCGACTCTTGGGTCTCTAAAAGGGAATGGTCTAAGGTCTGTCTCTGTATGCTCCAACTTTGTGAAATGTTAGGCTCAAACTGCTCTGTAGGCAAAAGGATGGTTTCAGTGATCTTTTGTAAAAAACATGGTATTTTTTCCCACTCAATCAACATTCCCCCATTAAATGCTGGATTTTTTAGTGTGAGAATATGCTAACGCAGTCAGAGATGTTATACATGTTCAGCATCTGGAAATATGTACACTTGTGGTTAGTTTAGAAGTTTAGAACCTGATAAAGGTCAGATCATTTTTAATATTTCCTAAAAAGAACAGAAACATGATCTTTTTTCTTTCTACCATGATGATTCGTCCTTATCAGAAGCCCGAATTGAAAAAAAAAGGGAGGCAGTAGGAGGAAGCCAGCTCTGAATATTTGGTCAGTCTCAACACAGTTTGTTTTTTGTTTCTGTTCGAGAGAGAACAACAAAATATCCTTTATAAAATGCTCACAAGGCTGCACAAAATCCCTGCTGACACCAGTACAGTACACTCTATAGTTCATTGTCTTCAAAGCACTCCCAGACCGGGACCTCTTTGGCAGAAGCTGCCCTGCACCTCCACCTCTGCAGGACCAAGTTAAAGTTTTAACAAAGGCCTACATGACAACTCAGCAGCATAATATTGGAATAAATTTAGTTTTTTAACTAATACACTTCATCTTGGGATGTTTATGAAATGTCAGTTCAGAACTAAAGTCATGGCAGGGCACTTTACAGATAAATCAATGAAGGCGATTCCAGTTATATTTCCACCAGTTCACTCCCATTTCCTTCAATACAGTTTGGTCAAAATATATTCTTTTGGTAAATCCAATAACATGCATTCCAGTTAAACATAATTCAGTCATATAACTTCATACATGTTTTAATTGTAAGCAGCAGGGCTGTGCAGAGACCACTAAAGGGGCATGTGCTCAAAGTAAGACAAGGGCACAGATATTAAGACTCTTACCCAGTTTTTACAGTTCAATGTACTATGATGTACTTCAAAATCATACATTTTGAGATATATAATTTGTTTAAATGTAGGGAAAACTATAATGTAGAACACAGCACAGTGTATATATGTATTAAATATTTTATTGGAGAGCTAGGCCACCAGACATATTTTGTTTTTATACAATAACACTGTTATACAATACAAAAACAGAGGGGCACACTAAAACAAACACTTTATTTTCTAAAAAAATATTTAAAAATGCACTACTTCACCCACTACTATCTAATCAAGTTCCTAGAAATTAGTTATTATAAATTTGCTAAATAGAAAATATAATAACATATATTTTTAAATCATCTCTTATTAAATTGTAACATAAAAACTCACATTATTAGTTGAGGAGACAAATTTTGACAGAAATGTGATATAATCTACAAAATGATTTGTAAGTGACCGGCTATTTACTTTATTCCAACCTCTAAAACAGCTGACTGATAGATGAATAACTGCATTTTCATTGGCCCCCAAAAAAGGTTAAACATATATAAATTGCAGCACCAATGCATCTAATCAACACACATCTCCTCAAAGTAGCTTTTCTAGGAATATTATAGTAATACTGCTGAGTGACAGTTTTTGAGACAACTACAAAGTCTTAAGCTAGCAGCTAGTTCATAAAACAGCAACAACTTCTCCTCACCTGTCTCCTGCTCAGAGAGTGCAAAGCCTCCTTTCTCCTGCTGCGTGTGTTTCAGCCCCTCTCTGCTCAGACTGCACCTCCGTCGGTGATGAGGCAGAAACGATACAAAGTCTTGTCTGATAAGTTTCGTTTCTTATAATTTCACTCACTTATCGGTTCATTGACCTACAACTGTCCTGGTATCTGGAAATAAAGCAACATATTCTGGACTGCTTCTCTAACTCCAAGCTTCTGCTGGCAACAACTTAATGCTGACCCTCTACCGATGATCCACATTGCCCTGTCAGTGTTTAACCCTTTCTCTCTCCTAGACATGGCTACTGACTGAGCTTTTACTGTAACTAACTCTATGTGCTCTCTTCAGACTCTAAACTTGAAAACTGGCTCAAAGTTTATCTGTTCCTTCTTTCTAGGTGAAACGACTAAAGGAGCTACATCCATTAACATTTACTTTTCCTTCCCGTAGAAAGTACTCTTGGATCAGTGCTTCTTTGTTCTCTTTGTGTCTCTGCTCTGTTCTCTCAAACCCCCAGTCGGTCGTGGCAGATGGCCACTCACACTGAGCCTGGTTCTGCTAGAGGTTTCTTCCTGTTAAAAGGGACTTTTTCCTCTCCACTGTCGCTACATGCATGCTCAGTATGAGGGATTGCTGTAAAGTCAACACCAGTGACTGTCCACTGTCTCTACATGCTCATCCAGGAGGAGTGAATGCTGCAAGTCACTGACTGGATGCAATCTGCTGGGTTTCCTTAGATAGAAAAACTTTTTATCCAATTTGAATAAATAACTGAATCTGACTGCACTGTTCATTGATTAAGATTAATTGGAATGTATGTACCTGACTTTTGTGAAGTGCCTTGAGACAACATGTGTTGTGAATTGGCGCTATATAAATAAACTGAATTGAATTGAATTAACTCACTGGGCGAGGGGCAGATATTGCTCGCGTCACAGGGGCTAAAGGTTAAAGGTAATGGGGTGACTGGGGGGTGTGCTCATGTCATCTCTCTTACAAAATAACATTAAATAGCATTATTAATACATGTTTTCATTAGGTGTCAGAGAAGGGCTTAGGTGAATGAATGAATAAATAAATAAATAAATAAATAAATCTCTTGACCAAAAGGGCACTTTTGGGCAAGAAGCAAAAGGGGCAGGTGCTCCAGTCTAGAGACCTGCATCAGGCGGGAAGTCCCGCGGGTCCCGCGGGACCCGACACAAATGTCGCGGGATCGGGCGGGATTTACGTAGTCTCGGGCGGGATTCGACGGTCAGACCAAAACACATCGGTCCCAACTCCCGTGTGAGAGTGAGGCAACATAACAACAAAGCATGGAGAGTGGTAAGGAGACAGTGGCTTCTGTGGAAAAGAAAATTAGAGAAGGGCAATACAACCTACTGAATAAAGCAGGGAAGTCGGACATTTGGACCAAAATTAAAAAATAAGTAATATTAACACTGTAATGATTAATTATCACCATTGTAAAAAAAACGTTTTATAAACAGCCCAATAAACACCATAACCTGATCTACTTATTCAGCTACTTTTCCTCTCGCGCGCGTCACGTGACATACTGTGGCCTTTCAGCGCCTGTCAATCTAGTCTCGCTCGGCCTCGGAGCGCTGAAGAAAAGGTAGGGGGTTGGGGGTTCTCGGGATCGGGTGGGAGCGGTCAGAAAAGCCTCGGGATCGGGCGGGACCGGGATTGAAAAATCAGTCCCGTACAGGTCTCTACTCCAGAGATACTCTAGATAGATAGACAGACAAATAATAATATTAAATGAGAAATATATTAGATTAAAAAAAAATAGATATATAAATAAATTCTCTGAATACTTAAAATAATAGGCGGATAAATAATTAAAGGTTATTAAATAGTAAAATACATAAATAAATTATATACTCAGAAAAATTGAAAAACAAAATTATAAATGTAATATTCTAAAAATATTAACAACACTCACAACTCACTATGACTGGTATGGAATATAATATGAATATATATATATATATATATATATATACATATACATATATATATATATATCTATATATATATATATATATATATAATATATACTATATATATATATATATACAGGGGTTGGACAATGAAACTGAAACACCTGGTTTTTAGACCACAATAATTTATTAGTATGGTGTAGGGCCTCCTTTTGCGGCAATACAGCGTCAATTCGTCTTGGGAATGACATATACAAGTCCTACACAGTGGTCAGAGGATTTTAGCCATTCTTCTTGCAGGATAGTGGCCAGGTCACTACGTGATACTGGTGGAGGAAAACATCTCCTGACTCCCTCCTCCCAAAACACCCTAAAGTGGCTCAATAATATTCAGATCTGGTGACTGGCAGGCCATGGGAGATGTTCAACTTCACTTTCATGTTCATCAAACCAATCTTTCACCAGTCTTGCTGTGTGTATGGTGCATTGTCATCCTGATACACGGCACCGCCTTCAGGATACAATGTTTGAACCATTGGATGCACATGGTTCTCAAGAATGGTTCGGTAGTCCTTGGCAGTGACGCGCCCATCTAGCACAAGTATTAGGCCAAGTGAACGCCATGATATTGCAGCCCAAACCATCACTGATCCACCCCCATGCTTCACTCTGGGCATGCAACAGTCTGGGTGGTACGCTTCTTTGGGGCTTCTCCACACCGTAACTCTCCCGGATGTGGGGAAAACAGTAAAGGTGGACTCATCAGAGAGCAATGCATGTTTTACATTGTCCACAGCCCAAGATTTGCGCTCCTCGCACCATTAAAAACCAATGTTTGGCATTGGCATGAGTGACCAAAGGTTTGGCTATAGCAGCCCGGCCGTGTATATTGACCCTGTGGAGCTCCCGACGGACAGTTCTGGTGGAAACAGGAGAGTTGAGATGCACATTTAATTCTGCCGTGATTTCGGCAGCTGTGGTTTTATGTTTTTTGGATACAATCCGGGTTAGCACCCGAACATCCCTTTCAGACAGCTTCCTCTTGCGTCCACAGTTAATCCTGTTGGACGTGGTTCATCCTTTTTGGTGGTATGATGACATTACCCTGGATACCGTGGCTCTTGATACATCACAAAGACTTGCTGTCTTGGTCACAGATGCACCAGCAAGACGTGCACCAACAATTTGTCCTCTTTTGAACCTTGGTATGTCACCCATAATGTTGTGTGCATTTCAATATTTTGAGCAAAACTGTGCTCTTACACTCCTAATTGAACCTTCACACTCTGCTCTTACTGGTGCAATAGCAATCAACGAAGACTGGCTACCAGGCTGGTCCAATTTAGCCATGAAACCTCCCACACTACAATGACAGGTGTTTCAGTTTCATTGTCCAACCCCTGTATATATATATATTAATCAACATAAAATCAACATCAATCATTAATTAACGCATAATTAAAAATATTAATTACATCAAAATAAATCGATAAATAGAGGATACATAAAAGACTTAAAAAATGATTAAAAATATTGTCAATATAAAAGATAAATATTATATATACATATAAATCATAATAAATATAATACAAATATTATACATATATTATAGATTATAAATGCGGTTAAGTAACAAATAAAAATAACAACTTGCATTTGAAACAGTTTCTAAAGTTCTAATTACTAAGTAAATCAGTGTCAGACCCCTGTGATAGTTTCACCTACTGCTGTAAAGACCAAATACGCTGCAATATGTGCCTCTTCAAAATCCAATGAGAGTGTCATTACCGTCACCGTCATTACCGTCACTTCATGGTAGCCACTGTATTTATATATAATTGTTATTATGACCAACCAGCCATTTAATGACTTCACTTCCTGAGGATGGAAGCAAACACTACTAATCATAGAAGAACCCAGAGAAGAACAGTTTATGCGAAGCCTGTGAGTGATCCCTGTTTATAGCTTTAATTTTTGGAACTGAATGTTGTGGGAACGCTGGCAAAAACTCTATTAAAGAAAAACTAAAATGGTAAAGAAAAAGAGCCAACAGCAGATGTCCAGATACCTGTCAGAACCACTGAAAATAAATCTCAAAGTTACAGGAAATAAAGATTTTCTATTCATGGAAGGCTAACAAAAAATCTAATTCAAAACAGCAAGAATAATAAAGAACATGAGAAAAATATCCAAGCATCGGAAAGTCTGTACAGAATAGAGGATAATCACTTCATCTGAGATCACAGCTACAATAGGTGTTTGTCTGAGTGTGAACAGAATATTAGATGTCCAAGATAATGTTCTGCTGGCTGGGAAAGTGTATTTCTGTGGAGTTGCTATTTATATTTCCAGACGTAAGATAAATGAGTTTCAGATTTAATAAAAAGACACTTAAACAAGCTTTGACATGATAATTACGGCATAAATTACATTTTCTACTGATAAATGTCATTCTACAACCGTTTTCCCTATAAAAATTCAACTGAAAAACAAAAAAATATGTTACGAGGGGAAAAGTAAAAAACAAACAAAAAAAAAAGATGCAATAACCTGGCTACAAAGGTCTGCACACCATTAAACCTGCAAATCACATCCTGGCTTGGAAACATTTGCCAACTCCCTTCAACTTAAACAGATTGTAAGGACATCCTCCTCAGTTGAGACCAATTTTCCATTACCTTTTGGTTGTGGACCTACTCTCTCTTTAATTTTCACTGTGCGTATAAGGTTTCTTTAGTTATGCCCGGTGATGCTTTTAAAATTGTGCCCCAAATGTTTCTGTTTGGTTGCACTGTTACTTAGAGAATTTAGCCAGGATAATGTGCCTTTAACACATTCTGTTTGCTGCGTGCTGCTGAAGTTTGGACTCACTGAAAGTGATCAAGGGATGAGAGGAAATAAAAGCTTAAATAACTTTGTCTAGTTCCCATTTTCAGACCAACATTCTTAGTTTGGAAACATTTCTCAATGGATAAAAAAATGTTTTGGACAAGTTGTTTTAATTGACGTTCAAAAGACATGGATTGGTCGAAAACCACACCTAAATCCATTTAGTTTGGTTGACTGCCGCATTCAAATCTCCATGTATGGTCATTGCCTGCTCTCCCCAACAATGACCAGACACTTTTCCTTCCAAGCATTCAGATGAAGGGAGTTTTTTGTAATTTATTTTAGACACTCAAGTCTTTCAAATAGTTTAAAGGACTCAGAATTTTTGAAGAAGCAGTACAGCTGAATATCATCTTCATAAAAGTGACCAGAGATTTTATGAAATATGGTAATGAACTGTCAAAGAGGTTTTGGATGTTTTGCAAAATAACAACAAAACAAGTAGGTCCAAAATAGAGCCTTGCAGTACCCCACATATCTGCAGAATCCGACAGGATCTGGTTTATACTGACACACGGATCTGTTTAAAAAGGTTAGATCTGAACCACTCCGGATCTCCTTCAAACTATGCAGTCAGATAGTTCAGAAGGTTTGATCAACAGAGCCAAAGGCAGTACAACCAGAACTTACCAGAAGTTCCTGCAGCTACTACAATATTTTGTATAGCCCTTTGGCAGCGTTCCTCAACATTTTCAATTTTGCATTTCCAGTTTTTCTCAATTGCTTTGGCATCTTTTGTATCCTTCCACTGACTGATACCTTTAATTAGTTAGTTCCTTTTAAAACCACTTTAACAATCCCAGACAAATCCTACTTGGATAATTGAGTTTAATTTCAGGTTAAGCAAATTCACAATTATTCATGGCAGGTGTGAAATCCATAAGGCGAAATAGTTTAATGGTGTGCACACTTATGCAACCATGTTATTGGACCTTTTTGAATTATTATACATTAACTTGGACATATTTGTTTGTTTTCAGTTGAATTGAAACAAATCTAATTTATGTTCATCACAAAAAACCCTGAGTTTTACCAGGGTTGTGAACACTTCTCATACCTCCTGCACTGGGCCTTATTAATATTCTAAACGCAACAGTTTTTAATTATACACTTCTTTCGAGCATGTATTTTCAATAACACTTAAAACTTTCAGCTGTAAATGGGCTTTGACAACAAAAAGTTTTTTCATTAAAGAATGCTAAGTATTTTTGCTAATTGAGTCGAAGCTTCTCCTTAATCACATGGAACAGCAGTGCTTTGCAACAACCTCAGTTTAATATCATTCTGTCTTGTCTTTGCGCTCATTGGCTTCATTAGTTGGTGTCAAAAACTAGTTGGCTTGCTTAAATTGCTTATCGACTGGGCTTTTAACTAAATGTTACAAATCTCCATGGCATGGCTATCCTCCAAGGATCTTTAACAACTGTCTCTACTAATAGTGAATTATGAGAGTTGATTTTCATAGTGACTGCATGTAATAGCCCTGACTTCTAAAATGTGTTTCTGTTCACTATTGCCCAGGTGACAATTTTCAGTTAACATACAATGAGTTCTTGTATAAAGAGCAGAAATTTGCCTTCCTTTCCAAAGAAATGTGAAGAAACTAAGGTTAATGGAAGCAACCTCTTATTTCTGTTTTTTTTACCTATTTTATTCAACTCTTTTAGTACAGCATGAATAGAAATGTGCCGATTTATTTCTGATGTATTTATCAGCTATAAAATTAGATTTATTCAAAAACGTAAGAAATAATGGTAAGAAGAGAGTGGTGTGGCAGTCTGAAGTTTTTTGTGGTTTCAATTATGAAATCAAAAGTAAATGTATGTTTAACATTACCAAAAGAGATACTGTAGTTGGGTTTCCCCTAGATGCAAATCATGCATTCTGGAACCAGCCACCAGGAAGCGGCTGGACATTTGGGTTTACTTTTGGCAGGTTGGTTTGATGTTTAATTGTAAGAGTAAGAGAGAAAATGACTGTTCACAGAATGCCAAATCCAGGCATATTAATGGAAAGTTGAGTGAAAGGAAAAAAGATGCACATGCAACAGGGATCGCTGCAGTCTTGAGTTGATTGTAAAACAGAGCCCATTCAAGAGTTTGGGGGAGTGTGGACTGCAGGTGGGGTCAGAGCTTCAAGAGCCTCCATAGACAGACGTATCCAGGGCAGGGGCTACAACTGGTGCTTTCCTTTTGTTAAGCCACTTCTTAACTAGAGACAACGTTAGAAATCATTTGCTGGGCTAGGGAGAAAAATGACCAGTTTGTTGCTCAGTGGTGCAAAGTTCTCTTTTCAGATAAGAATAAATGTATTATTTAATTTCAATACACCTCATCTGACCTATGCTAAGTGGTCTTTCTTCTTAAATTTAAAACATGTTTACATGTTACATCATGTTTCACCATTGGCTTGTTTCTAAGTGGAACTAAATTACCTGGATCCTGATTTTTCTGCAGCAGACCTTCTCAGAGAAACTGGGCACCACTGTTTACAATAAATTTATAAGGGGTCATGGCCACAAAGGAACTGGTTTTGGTTCTAGTGAAAACTATCAAATCAAATGATGGAAACCATATTAACTTTATTGCTAAAGCCATCTGCCTTCACACATACATTAACTTGAGTCACACCCCAACAGTTGACTGTAGAGCATTTAAGTCACTAAACTTCATGACTGAACTTATTGCACAGGTGCTGTCCTTTCCTGGTATCATGCTGGAACTCACAGAGCTCCTGAGAGCGACGCATTCTTTCAAAAATGTTTGTTGAAGCAGTCTGCATGGATCACTCCTCCAATCACTTCCATGGAATGGCTTGACAGTGTTGCCATTAATGTAATGTGTTCAGATTAGTTCTTAAATCCTCTGTAGTTTACTGCATTTGGCCAGTTTGAAGCTTTTCAGATAACAACCGTGAAGATATTAGCCATTAAAAAGATCACTAATGTTTAAAGAGTTTAACACACACCAACCTACAAAAAAAATGGATTATTCGTTCTCCAAACTGTCTAATGACCTCAGCTGCCTCTTTGTTTCAATATATGCAACAGGAAAAATCAGGGAATATCAGTCTTATGCTAATTATATGGAATTATTTTGGAAGCATAAACAATATTTTTCTTTGGGAAAATAAAACATTTAACTGCTCTGAGGCACAATCTTATATAATTTAAAGGTCATGCTAAATGCTTTAAACGTCTAAACTCTGCATTTGTGCAGATGTTGCTTGTTAGGAAGTCAGATGTCTCAGATCCTTCTTTGGTTTTTAAGGTTTAGGTAAATCCAAGATTGCATTTTGATTTTCATTCGGTTTCTTGTAAAACAAGAACAGTGGGCAGTCTTTTATCTGTTCCAGCTGACATACACCACCACCCGGTCTCTCCTCAGAAATTTAATCTGGCACAAGCACACATTCCATTCTCGCATGAAGTGGGAACATATTTACTTTATCATTTACTTTCTGTACTTGAGAGCCATAACTGCTTCCCAGATTGTCCTTTTTCTGTTTGACTCTCAGTAATTATTAATGACCGGGTTTTAGCACCAAGTAAATCTTTGTGCTTATCAGTAAATATTTTTCAATGCATTTTAGGAAGCACTTTGCTTTTTTAAGCTCAAGGATATCGACTCTAAAAAACGACAAACATTCCAATAAAGGAATTACTGTTGGTTGTGTCTCTCTTCTTGTTTAAATCAGCTGCTTTTATCATTAAACTGATTAGCGCTTTCTTTGATTTAAACACTAATCCTGTTAGTGCAAGATGAAAATACTTTTTATAAAGAGACTGAAAGAAATGGCTGGATGCAAGTCCAAAGATGTGGAAAAGCAATTATTTAATTAATCTTAACAAGTATTTACTTGTATTTATGGGAGTAACAGAATTTTCATGATTGTCAAGCAGTCACTGGAACTAAACACACACGGCCTCCATCAGATTTAAAAAGAGGAAAAGTAGCAGCCAGACACTGATAGCCAAGTTGACAGGATTAACCAATAATCAGCAATTGTGAACACCTGTATAAAAGAACGGAGTTTTGGCACTTTGCTGTTCTGGAGCACAATGCCAGGATGGAAGAAAACTGCAATGACCTCAGAGAAGAACCTGTTTCTTCCCATCAATCTAAAAAGAGTTGCTCCATTTATGTATAAACTACACTCAGGGGTGGTGCTAGACATTTGGGTGACCTAAGTGAAAATGCTTTGTGATGCCCCAAAGTTTCAGATTTATTAGAGCAAAACAATGACGAGAAAACAGCGTTTTGACCTGTTTGTAAAGGTAAACTGTACCTAGATACAACTTCGGATCCACGGACCTCACCGAGTTACAAAAAGTCGGAGGTGCACAACCATGCGCTGCATCACTGTTTGCTCGCAAACCCTTGCGCCCTGTTCAATGCACCCAGTATAAACCTACCTTTGACAGGAAATTGTCTTACATACTTTTACGTATTAACTTGGACAGCCCTCCTTGCAAGGTTTCTTTAATGTTGATGTTACCAAGCCATTTGCCATTCATTAACTCATGAGTTTGTTAAAGAATCACTTGTAGCGTACCTTTTTTTCACTACACTAATACATACTGGGTTCATAGTACACAACAAACACCAAATAAGCATCCTGAAATGCAGCATGTAAGTAAACTTGGATAATACATGACTGATTACTGATAAAAGAGATAGCTAGCCCTAAGCTAAGCTAGGTTAGAAATAGCTTTAAGTCTAAACATAAGCATAGACATGCATAAAAGGGCTAAATGTTACAAAATTAACAAGTGTTATGTAAAACATTGAAATGTCATTGCAGCAACTCAAAATGGTATTCAGTCGTTTGTAAGGCCCCCAAGTGCTTGTATGCGTGCCTGACATTATCTGGGCTTGCTCCTCATGAGATGAAGGATGGTGTCCTCAGGTATCTCCTTGAAGACCACGGTATCACTAAGCTCTTCGGACAGTCTCAGGTGCAACCTAGTGGCTTCGGATGGACGAAAACATGATGTCCCAGACATTGGACTTAGGACAGGGGAGCGTAGAGGTCAGTCAATTGTATCAATTCCTTCATTTTCCAGAAACTGCCTGCATACTCTTGCTACATGAGGCAGTGAAGGGTCTCAGGATAGGATGTCATCGTTTGTCCTGTACAGTTCTGTGCATCCCTCCATGGATATGCCTCCCCAGACCAACTCTGATCCGCCACTAAACTGATCATGCTGGACTATGTTGCAGGCAGCATAACATTCACCGAAGCTTCTCCAGACCCTTTCACGTCTATCACATATGCTCAGAGAGAACCTGCTCTCATCTCTGAAAAGAACAGAGTGCCTGTGGTGAACCTGCCAATTCCGGTGTTCTCTGGCAAATGCCAGTCGAACTTTATGGTGCCAGGCAATGAGCACAGGGCCTACTAGAGGATGCTGGGCCCTCAAGCCACCTTCATGAAGTCTGCTTCTGATGGTTTGGTCAGAGGCATTCATGCCACTGGCCCGCTGGAGGTCACTTTGTAGGGCTCTGGTGGTACTCATTCTGTTCCTCCTTGAACAAAGGAGCAGATACTAGTCATGCTGACGGGTCAAGGACCTCCGACGGCCCTGTCCAGCTCTCCTAGAGTAACTGTCTGTCTCCTGTAACTGTGCTGGGAGACACACCAAACCTTCGGGCGATGGTACACATTGATGTGCCATCCTGGTGGAGCTGGAAAGCTTGTGCAACCTCTGTAGGGTCAAGATATCGCCTTGTGCTACCAGTAGAGACACTAACCCTTGCCAAATGCAAAACTACTGATAAGCAGTCAAAAAATGACAAGGAAAGACATTTCTGTGGCCTTCACCAGTTAAACCATTCCTGTTTTGGGGGTCATCTCATTGTTGCCCTTTTAGTGCACCTGTTGTTAATTTCCTTAACAATAAAACAGCTGACACTGATTAACAACCCTCTCTACAACTTAACTGACCAGATTAATATTCCACAGCTTTAACTGACTTGATGTTAATTCTGATTAAAAAGTGTTTCTTTAATTTTTTTGAACAGTGAGTTTGAAGTTTAAAATTGTACAGACAGAAAGACTATTAACAATGAGGAAACCTTTCAGAGTGCTGCCAGGTTTTCCTGGTGCGGACATCCAAGCAAATTCGCCCCAAGGTCAGACAATGAGATGCTCAGCGAAATTGCAAAAAACAAACCAAAAACAACAGCTCCATCCCAGACTTTACCTCAGTTATGATGATAGATTTTAAAATTTATGACAGAACAAGTTCAACAAGTCTGAACAACGATAAAGGAGAGAGTCTGTTCTCTCTAAAAAGATGATTACTTAGGTTTACACAGTTTATCTATTCTAAGACCAGTTCTGATTTATATTTCGGATCAGCATCATATTAGAACACCCAGTTGTGTGAAAGTTTAAAAACAGCTGTTTATTTGAAGTAAAATTAAATAATTCCTTCTCTATTATACCCAGTCTACCACTGCCCCTAGAACATCCCTACTGTCAGGGATGCAATGACCAGCTATTGCAGGATCCCTTGAATCTTTTGGCAATAGGAGTGCCACAGCTCTCACATGTATGTGAGAGCTGGCACTGGCACCACTGCTGCACTGGCACCATTGCTGCAACTTCAGTATCTCAACAAATACCCAATAATATTACCTGATTTCATACAACACAATGCAGACACTGTCTGCACTAAATATTCTCTCACCTCAGGAAGCTGGATGCTTGATACAGAAAATTATACTGACTTCATCAGTCACTTTCTGATTAATTCTGCAAATAATGATCTGCCCACTTGGGGGCACTAAGTGGGCATTTAAATGTCATCCCCTTAGTTAATTGTTAAGTATGTTAAAGAAAAAAAAAAAAGACATTGCAGACATTGTGGCAAAAGTAACGTTTCCACTCCTGATGCAGCAGAACTTTATGAATTCCACTCAATTTATACGAGTACATATGCACGATTCAAACCAGGCGCACATCAAAGGAGACACACATGCATCAAACATTTTATAGGAGTTGATGTTCGACAAAATCATCTTCATGTCCTTGTGTTTAGAGCCATGTAGGACACATGTTTCAATACATCTGCATACATAATAAGTTAATCAAGGCTGAATAAAATACTTTTTAGATCATTTGGCATCACTTATTAAGAGATTTAGGTGAATGTATAAAGATATTTGAGGCTGTGTGTATAAATTATGTCTCACAAATTTATTGGGAGAACAAACAAACTGTGCATTGGTTCAGTGAAGGCTGTAGCCGGTATTCAATACTGCTTCTTCTATTTTATAGAACTGTAACCTTAGACAATATATAGTCGGATCATTTTTATTTTAATGTATTTTTTAGTTTGCCTGATAATATGGTTCTTTTATTGAAGTATTCTGGGTTGGCACTAAAGCAACATTTTATGTTTGATTTAACCTGGAGGTTGTGTGTACTGCTTGAAAATGCCATTTCAAGGAACAATTTGTGATCTATCAGCAGAGAGTGGCAGAGGCAGATTAATTTGAAGAATTGCATCAATTCTTTTCTCTCTTTATTTTCAAGCCTCTGGGTCAAAGCAGAGAAGATTCAGCTTGGCACTACAGTATATCACTTCTGAGCATACATTTCACACCACAGACTAAATTAAATTGTCACTCCAGCATAAGACCTCAAAATTATTGTTTTTCATTCGTGAAGAGAACTGTTGGCGATAGGTGACTGTGTATGTAATCAGCTCAGAAATTGTTTTTGAATGAGTAAATTGAGGACGAGCGAAGCCTCTGGCATGAGTTTCTGAATGGTGAAAATAATTAAAAATAATAGCAGCAGGGTAAAATACTGCTGAAAATATCCTGAAATATTACAGTTACCTGCATGCTTTAAAATAAATATTAAAGCAAAATAATAAAAATATAAAATTCTGTAAAAATAAAAAGAACTGAAAATAATTAATTTGTCTTATTTAAAATAAATAAATCATACCCCTAAAAATCAGGTTCAAATACAATGGATCATCTTCAAAAATATGAGTTAAATATAAGTATAGATAGATAGATAGATAGATAGATAGATAGATAGATAGATAGATAGATAGATAGATAGATAGATAGATAGATAGATAGATAGATAGATAGATAGATAGATAGATAGATAGATAGATAGATAGATAGATAGATAGACTGACAGACAGACAGACAGACAGACAGATAGATAGATATACATATAATAGCTAAATAAAAGGTTAAATGCTTAATTTTAAAAAAATAAATACAAGAAGAAATGCAATACAACAGAGCACAGTAAATGTAAAAATCTAAGACAAACAATACCCCTCAGAGTAGGATAAAGATTCATTTTAAAAAGTATGTTAGAAAATAACTACAGAACTGGAATAAAAAAAAATGTCATGGTTGAAAGAAGGAATTTCTAGTTTAAAGTAATTTTAAATACTGTAAATGCACAGAACATTTGGATGTATTATTTTGGTATTGGTTCAACTCTTTTTATTGTTCTTTTAAAAAAACCTGTTTGTAATGTGCTGTTTTAACTGATTAAAGAAAATATTGAACATGCTAATCATAATTCATTATTCAGAATAAGAAATATTTCCTTTGATTTTATTTTATGCAATGCTTGAGCATTTTTCTATGTTATCCTGCAGGAGAAAGACGGTACTGCAAGCTTTCGTGCATTTTCTTTTAAATGCACATCATGAAGTGAACTAATTAAAGCAAGGGGGCTCAACCTGAGCTCACCCAATTCATTCAATATTACAGTTTAATTGAAGATGAAACAGATTTATCTGAAATTACATTAGAAAGTACTGCCCTCAGGTGGAAGGATCAATTACTACAAAGGACTACATAGTCTCGTAGTCTCTTTGTTCTGCGCATAATTAGATGGTTGCAGAGTGGGGCGCTCGGCAGAGAAACACAAGCACATCAGAAGGGTGCACACAGATACACAGCACATCAACAGGCATGCAAAGAAATTTCAGTCTTTGTACATGCATGCATTTTAAATAGTTTTGATCAAGTGGAAACTTAAATAACTTTGGTAGCAGGAACTTCAAAGCAAACAGAAACAAACATTCTGGAGAGACGTTTTAGTTTCGAACAAACTGTAAGGAATATGACAAAAATGTATGGTTCTTATGGGGACTATCTGTATGTCTGCATCATCCCATTTGGATCAGTATTTTTCAGAGGTTCAGAAGGCTTGTCAAGTCAATGATTAAATAAAGCCAGGGTAACGCGCTCTGTGACCTATTGTTTTAGCAAGCAATATGATTTTTTTTCTCTTCTTCTGATATTTATAATGAATTCATAGCAGCATTGCCTCCAGTGTGGATCAAAGAGAAGCCTGCGGTTCACCCTGGCTAATGCCTCTTTTCAGTTCGCAGTGTGCAACTGTCAGATACACGGCCACACAACCACTGCTTAATGATGGGTGCTGAAAGGTGGTCAAAACAGATGGCTCGAGAAAAATATTACCACCTTTACAATGGGCTAATGAGGAGGCGGACGTGATGTCGACGGGCTTTGAAAAGGTCGCCATAGTGATTCTGTTACAGTGTCAGAGTCATGACCGCGGAAACCTGAAGGTAAACCCTGCTTCTTTGCCTGGCATCGCGTGTCATGACCGGGCAACGGTCTTGCATGAAAGAGACAACATGCAACCGGGTCTAAGAGCTACAAGCAGCAGGGACTTGGGTCACAGAAACAGTGATGTAATCGCAGAAAGTAAAAGCAATGGTATGCAGTGTCAGCAGAACAGCGATTGTGAGGTATAATTCTTGTTTTATGAACCCTGATGGTGATTCATAAAAGAGTTATATGGGCTAAAACACTTCCGCACTGATCCACAAGATTAAAATTTGCATTAACAGCTGGTGAAAAATGGTTGGGCAGTGATACAGTTACACTGAATTATACCAGGCAACTAAGAACAGCAGTCCATTCCTCTGCAGCTCTGGCTGTATGTTTAGTATTGTTCTCCTGTTGGATGGTGAACCTCCGCCCCAGTCTCAAGCCTTTTCCACCAGGAGGTTTTCCTCCAGGATTGGTCATTGTTTAGCTCCATCCATCTTCTCGTAGCTTTCCTGTCCCTGCTGAGGAAAACCATCCCCACAGCATGATCTTGATTCAAACCAAAACATGCTGCTTAGGTAACTGCTATTCTGCCATGTGGAAGGCCCAACTTGCCCGCTCATTTAAGGTGCAAACATAATTCAATTCAATTCAGTTTATTTATATATCGCCAATTCACAACACATGTCGTCTCAAGGCACTTAACAAAAGTCAGGTACATGCATTACAATTAATCCGAATCATTGAACAGTGCAGTCAGATACTGTTATTTATTCAAATTGGATAAAAAGTTTGTCTATCTAAGGAAACCCAGCAGATTGCATCCAGTCAGTGACTTGCAGCATTCACTCCTCCCGGATAAGCATGCAGAGACAGTGGACAGTCACTAGCGTTGACTTTGCAGCAATCCCTCATACTGAGCATGCATGTAGCGACAGTGGAGAGGAAAAACTCCCTTTTAACAGGAAGAAACCTCCAGCAGAACCAGGCTCAGTGTGAGCGTCCATCTGCCACGACCGACTGGGGGTTAGAGAGAACAGAGCAGAGACACAAAGAGAACAAAGAAGCACTGATCCAGAAGTACTTTCTATGGGAAGGAAAAGGTAAATGTTAATGGATGTAGCTCCTTTAGTCGTTTCACCTAGAAAGAAAGAACAGATAAACTCTGAGCCAGTTTCCAATGTTAGAGTCTGAAGAGAGCACATAGAGTTACTTACAGTAAAAGCTCTGTCAGTAGCTATGTCTAGGAGAGAGAAAGGGTTAAACACTGAAAGACAGGGCCATGTGGATCATCGGTAGAGGGTGAGCATTAAGCTGTTGCCAGCAGAATCTCGGACGATGCCCCTCTCCAGAAAGTTGTCACAGGTAGACACAGAGTCCGGCCAGGTGTAGCATTTTTTATAAACATGAAAAAACTTTAATAAATTTAATGACAGAAATTTGGATAATTACTTGAGTGAAGTCTGTAGAAAATAGTGTTTTCTATATATAATGATGGTGAGGCAGCAATATGAGGAGAAGGAAGCAGAACAAAGTAAAACCTGAAAGAAACTCTAACATTTGGCATTGGGTCACAATATAAATAGTGCTGTAGTGCTAAGAATCATCCGAACTACAAGTAATCTTTGCAGGGTCTTGGCAAGGTCTTATGGATTGCACCAGGATCCCCATTAGGAGTCAAAAGGAGTCAGGAAAATTCCCTGACTGCTTTGAGCATGCAAAAAACTGCAATAGGTAGCTCATTAAGGTTTATTGTTGCTGTGGCTGCAGTTTTGGGTACTAGGTGGACCATCGGATACAGTGGTGGCAGTGGCCTACCACTCTCAAACTAAGTTACTGTAATCTTGTCTGGCTTCAACCAAAATGATCTTACCAAGAATCTGAGAACAGTTCACTTTTTGTGCCAACAGATGTTGCACCACCCTCAGAACCCTAGTACAAAGGAATCAGTATACTCTGCTGGAGGGCTTCTAGCTCTGGAGAAGAGCACAGACCTTCAAACTGCATCCAGGATCAGCTATGCAGGAGACGGTAGGAAGTTGTACATTTCTTAGGTGGCAATTTAAATGTAAAAATGAAACTGTTTGGCTGTTGAAGAAAGAAAGGCACTTGTGGCGGCTCATATGGACAGTAATAACATAACACTATTAAAAAAAAAACAACTTCAGTCTGATTGGCAAACAAATTTGTGTGAATCTGCATGCTTCCAATTTCCCCACTGAGGGACAATAAAGGATATTTCTATTCTTATCTATGTTCAGGGAATGATTATGAATCCTTCTGACTGCACCTGGCGACGTATCCTCATAGATGCTGTGGTAGTACACAAGACTGTAATTAAACACATAGTAAAAATATTATTTGCTTTTCATATGCTGAAGAAAATCATGATGGTGTTTGCCCCTCCATAGTAAGGCTGAATTCGATGGTGGGGATGCAGAAACCTCTCTCTCTCTCTCTCTGTGTGCTAGTTTTCTTGTGATTTAAATATTGAGTTTTAACCTCACAAGGTGGAATATTTTTTGTCACCAGCGACTGATGGTAAAAAGACCTCGAGAGTGACGGGCAAACAAAGGTGTATACATACATCATAAACAAATTAAAGGATCAGGATCCTATATTACCAAACATAAAAACTTTGACATGCGAGATGCTGCTTGGACAATTCAAAAAAAGAAAAAAAAAACAAAAAAAAAAAAGCAGCTTGGACCCTTCTTTCTGTCCAGGACAGAACATCATATGCAAGCAGCATCAGCATGTGCTCGGGATGAGGTTTCAGTGCAGGAGGAATACATAACAAGCATAAAAACAAAAGGTAATTTACACTCAGCGGCTGTCAAACCCTGCTGGCACTGCAACAGATGTTGGCGTGACAGGAGCAAGAAAGTCGAGGAGGGAGGACGTCAATCCAGCTGTGTCCAACAGAGGCTTTATGAATTAATTCCTATCAAAGTTTTCAAACTTGGTGTAAAATGAATAGGGTAGAATAGGGCAGTGGTGATAATCAGTTCCATCACTTTTAAATGATCTTACGGTTCAGAGTGGTTCTCTACACACATTCAAAAACCTTAGGTAAAATACACTTAGGTAAGATATGCAAAATAAGCCAAGGTAATAAACTTCTAGATGGCGTCTTCTTCATTTGCTGTTACTTTTTGCTAAGATATACAAAGATGAGTTATCCTAAATAAGCTAAAAAAATGTCCAGTGGAGTCTGCTATCCTCATCACACTTCCTTCCCAGAATAAGACACACTAGCTAAGCTAACCAGCTGGTAGATGTGGTCTTCTTTCTTACTTTTTTTAATCTCCAACCTATAAAACACTAAGCCAAAGATAACACACTGCTAGTCAAAGTTTTAACAAACTTTACTCTGAGCTTAGACTTGCTGAGCTAACAGCCGGCAGATGGAGTCTCCTCCTGAACTAATCTTTTACCCAGAGCTAACCTTGGGTAACAACGACTAGATGGCTTCCAAGAAGTAACACATGCTAATAGTCAAGTCTTTTTCATCACTTTTTAAAGATATATATATATATACATATATATATATATATATATATATATATATATATATATATATATATATATGTGTGTGTGTGTGTGTGTCTGTGTGTGTGTATAGAAATGTGTATATATAGAGAGATATTTATATATAAACCTAATATTAACATCGGGAATTACATTAGAAAAAATTCATTTTTGATGCCTAGTGGCAGGTTACTACAAGCATTCTGGTTGGCTTTGGAGCGGATCAAGCTGCAGTAAAAATGGGACATTGTGGAGCTGTCATTGCTCTGCTCCATGAAAAGGTTGCAGTGCATATAATTCCTTCCTAATGCTTGCCTCACAGGTGCATCTTCCTGGTGATGTTAAATGCTCACAAACCTTCCCTAGATATCAGCTAGAGCAGGTCTCTCAAGAAAGACAACTGCTGCAGTCTCTGATCAGGACCACGATTAAGGACAAGTCTTACCTAGAGCTGTGACTGGATTTGAATTAGAAAGCTACACGTGTGACCTCAGCCAGGTAGCAGCAAGATGGCTGCCCTCTGTTTAAAGCAGTGGCCAGCAGACATCCTAGAGGTGTAACACGTCACACACACACACACACAGACCCACACAAAGAGAAATGCTACACACCAACACATACACATTACACATCAGTCTCTTTTAAACACTTACATTATTAACACATGCAGTATGTTCACATTACACACATACACACCAATACTAGTTACTCTATGTCTGCTTGTTTGCTGTCAAATAAACATGTTTGTATGAAAATATTTCTTGTTTTGGTTATTGTCTGTTCATTGTTTGCATTAATATACTTTGTCAGGGTGTTTAAATAATCAACATCTGGTTTTAACAGATTGTAACGGCTATTTTAAGCTTCTGCTAAAACTTTTTAGTCTGTGCTATAAAACTATCAATTATAAGGCATCATCAGTAGAATACTGAAAAAAAGTTAAAGTAACATTATAATTTTGGCCATTTTAAATCTAACTTATTATGTTATTTGCTGCTTATGAAAGTTAAAAAAATCCTTTGAAAATGTAATAACTATGTAACACATGCAGGTGACATGATTGCCATTCTTTTCCTTAATTATTGTGCATTTTAAGTGACCTAACTACCAAATACACTTCACTGTAATTAAGTATTCCCTCATACATGAAAGTATCAATCCACATTTTTAAGTTAAAAATATTCTAAATAAAGATTTTGCACAGAAACTGGCCCTTACAACCATCTTTTGTCATAATCTGCCTGTGGTTTGGGGTTCTGACTACTTTCTTTGCACTGCCATGATTCTTTACTTGCTTTATTTTTCTGTTCACTTAGATGTTTTCCATTATCTCCCGGCACTCTGTGTTAATTAGTACCTCTCCCTCAGTTGCCTTCAGTCCCTCTTCCACCAGTTGCTTCTCATTCCCTTCTGATTAGCTCCTTTGGTTCATTGGTTCATTCTCAACTCTTCCTCAGCATTTAAACTTTCGTTGTCATTGTTCTCCACCGGTTCCACCTGTAAACTAGCTTCTACTCATTCCATGTCCGTTACCCAGTCCGTAAGTTCTCCTCCTTGTTCTTCTTCTTCATATTATTATTATTATAAAATAAAACTCTGCAACTCATTATGCTGCTCCCGACTTTTGCTCTGCACGTTGGTCCACAAAGAAACTCAACATAACACAACATATTTAAGGAGAGCGGTTTCTGTATAGTACCTTTTCTTGATAAATGAATATTAATGATGAGCAAAATCCAGAAAAACTAAAAATCAAGTTTTATTTCGTATAAATGCAGTCCTACCTATCATTAAGCCATTGTCCGCAGCAGTTATTACATTTTCAAAGGGTTCTTTTAATGCTTTGCATATAACACAATAATTACATTACTGACAAATTATTACGTTATTGGCTTAGAGATCCAGTGTAGTATAAAGCTTTCTAAACCCTGGTGGGCCCTGAGGACCAGGGTTAAGAAAGTCTGGTCTAAAGAATGGACGAAAACCATAACAGGCATGGTGGGTCTAACTGGTAGTATTGAGCCCATTATCAATCTGTCTATCTGGTAATTCCTCTCAGTGGTAGCAGCGGTAAATGCAGCACTATTTAGTCTATAAGCTGAATAAGTCTAAGTCTAAACCGGATATAAGGACTGAATTCACAATTTTTTTTTTTTTGCAGCAGTGTTATGGTATGAAGATTGCAACAGCTGTCTGATGTTGAAGTCTGGCTGCATTAAGTCTGCCCTGCTCCTCCTCATCACTTCTCTGTGGGTGATTTTGGCCCGTAATCCATGCAGTGTCCTCAGATCCTGCTCATATAGTTTGTTGCTGCTGTACACAGGAGAGGTGAACACCATTGCTCCAAAATACGACAAATTTAAAGGGGTATCGTATCTGATGTTAGAGACTGCAAACTGCAGCTTTACCTGCTTGAAACAAATTTACCTGCCAGAAACAAATTTCAGGATTTGCAGAAAGCTTTTGCAGTTACCTGTAAAACTACATCGTTCTAAGATACCAAGAAAACTTTTGTTAGACCAGAAGGGCCTTTTTCCCTGTCCTCTGCCTAACAACACATTTTGTCATTAAGTTTAGCAGCAGGTGGGAGCAGCAAGGTAGAGACAGAGCCTCTGCTGTACCCCAGAGATCATACAGAAGCAGAGTCCCCTCCTACAGTTATTCTGAGTATATATGTGTAAAATGTAAATAAAAGATGTTTGTTTTATTAAATTGAAGTAACTAAAACGAAACGTTTCTGTCAGGCATTAAGATATGCTAAAAATGAATGTTTCTTGTCAGGAAATGAGGCAGTTTGTTTTGGATTCCGTCTGTGTTTTGTTGCTGTGAAAGGATGTTACGAATCTGAAAAGCAGGTAGCAGCAATGCACCTCCTGGGAAAGGGACATGTGGTACATTACATGTGAGAACCACTATGCAAACACACTCCTGGAGGACCTCAGTGCTCTATTAGATTCATAGTGGGGGCCTGCTGAGAATATTTTGAAAGAGAAATGAAATAGTGCCAATGTCTGAGTTAGCTCCCTGCAGTGAGAGTAATTTTTAGTTGAAAGGGAAAGGAAAGGGTCAGATTGAGATGGTCCATTGTTTGCACACATTGGTGTGTCATTTTATTCATCCTGGTGGGACCGAATCGCATTAAAACCTACTTATAGAACAATGCAGAAGAACTGTACCATAGATGATTGATTATTCACTTCCTTCTAATGATACTAAAGTGCTAAAGAACATTGTCATTGTCAAGGACATCCAAGCCATTAGAAGCAGGAAGATGCTTCTGGGGCGGCATCTTTCCAAGCAGCCCTTGCATGCAGAAAACCAATATGTTTGGCCAATGAATATTTCATTCTGATCCAAAGACCAGACAATATGATTCTCTAGATGCACTAACAGCCACAAAAATTCTACTGTGATTTTTCTCAGTCACCAGGAAAATCTAGTAAGAGCTCAATTTCATGCTTGATCGGGTGCCGTGGTTGTTTGAATCCAATGTCGGTGGGGGTAAAAGCAGAATATTTGCCTTTTTTCCATTCTAAAGAACAGATATGTTAATGAGACCTAAAGTGAAAAGGTTAATAATCACATGAACTCCTCATAGGAAGCAGAATCAAGACAAAAGGTACTACAAGAGAATAAAAACTACACTGGAAACGCAGTGGTAAAGTATCAGGTTCTGTATTGAGGGGATTTAAAAACAAGCAACAAGGTGCGGTTCATTAGAGGGTCACTTTGTGCGAGCAGCCTGGTGGTGGTATTATGCAACTCATACACTGGTTTTATTATTTAACACAGACTGGGACGACCCTCATGTTCCTGCGGGTTCTGACATGGGTGCACTGTGGAGCCAGTACTTTTCATTTACTGAGTAATTGCAGAAGACCATCCGTTCTCATGCAAACCCAACATGCAATCCATAACAAGAGTCAGGTTCTGTTAATGTTATCCAGTGTGTCTATGAGGAAAACTTTGGGTCATCTGACCTTCTCCGACTGTTTTGACTGACTGCAGGATGCTCCAGTAACTGACCGATAGCACTGTCACTCCACCTTTCACTTTATAACTTTCATTTTCGGTTTTTAACTATTTATCAGAACCGTTGTTTTATCAGGGTGGAACAAACACCTTCAATGAATTAAAAGCGCAATTTTAGGGTCACAGGGTCAAATTTATCCATACAGACTCAAATGTATTCATACACCTCCATTAATATTTGTCCCTTGGTAAGTGCCACATCATCCACATGCTCTTAATGGCCATCAACATGCTTCTGGTATAAATCTGTCTGGATATTTGACTACTCTGCCTGGCAGAATTGGTAGAGTTTATTTAAATTAGTTGATTTCCTGGGACTGATGCAGTCAATGGGGTTGGGGCCATTCCAGAAGCTGAATATTAGGCTTTGTCCAATAAACAGAAGTTTAAATGTGTCTTTGAGATAATTGTCCAGCTGGAACACCCATTTGTGTCCAGATTTTAACCTAGTTATTCCTTTCAGCTGAAGTTGAGGAATTTGGAGGCAGTCCTAATTTTTTGTTATTCCCTTTTGTAATTCACCTATACCAAAACAGACTCTCAGCATGATGCTGCCACCACCATTCTTGAGTTACGGTTCAGTTTTCTTACCCTCACCTTACCATTAATTTGTTTCTCCAGAAGACATTTTACTTCTTCATGTGGGCCGTTGCAAATTTCAGTTGAGCTTAAAGCACTCCTTTTTAAAGCTTGAGCTTCTTTCTTCAGAGGCTCCCTCTCAGGTCATGATGATCTAAAATTTACTTCAATGCAGTAAGTGATACTTGTTCTCCACCGTGTTGTTTCTGTCTTTCTTTGAACATCCTTATAGATTCTGCTGATGATCTGAGAAAGATGGTTGCCATTTCCATAGAACTGGGTGTTGCAGTTTGACAGTGTTTCCAATTGCACATCCATGTGCACTTTGGGATGAAAAAATTGGGGAATGACCTCCCCAAACTCCCGACCTCAAACAAAAATGTGTAGGCTGTGCCAGAAAACCACCAATTTAAAGAACTCTACCAATTCTTCCAAGAAGAGATGTCAAATATCCAGAATGAGTCCACCAGCTTTTTGGCTACAAAACGCATGCGGTTTTTTAAATTTGCAAGTTTCTGTTTGTATAAATTTTCCACCCTTAAAAACGAAAGGTCCAAATGAATGGTTAAAAGTAAAAAAAATTATGACATTCACGCCCATCATAGGTGTTGTAAACGTTTAACCAGCACTGTGGATCTTAGTGTTGGTAAAGGTTCTGAAGCTTAAAAGACCCAAGGCACATTCATTTTCTATTAGTTTCCCTTACCCAGCAAAAAAAGCATTTGTTTTGGACTGACGACCACTTAAGCAACAATGAGAAAGTCAAAGAAAACACATGAAAATTCAAGAAGGAGAATTTGTAGATTTAAGTTGGGAAAGACTCCTTAAGCCATTTCTAAACAACTGCACTGAAGAAGAGATTTTATTTCATCATTGGTCACCTTGAATTTTCATCTTCTCCTGCAATCAGCACATAGTGATATCAAGCAAACAGATCCTGCTTGTAGCTCAGCAACACAAGGTTGGATGTGTTTGCTTAGTGAGTAACAATCAAAGCTTTATAATTTACAGCATGTAGGGGATGTAATGTCAGAGGAGGCTGCTACCATAGAGAAAGTTATGCTGCTCAGTGATATATAAGCCTTGCCTTTCCATTAGTGCCTGCTGCCAATTAAAGAGATGACTCATTTAAGTCCAGCTGTCTACTTTATGAGACATATAATGATTCCATACTTTAGCATTTACAATTATCGAGCTGCAGTTCTCCGTGCGTGAAGTTACAGACTGACGGTATTATGAGTCAGAAGAAGGCGGACCCAAGATTCAGCCACACACAGAACTGAAAGATTAAAAGGTTTATTCAGCCACAGGAAAACGTCACTCGGGTTAAACTCCACACAGCTTCCGGGGATCACTGCTTTTGTCTTGGGTAGAACTTGAAACCCAGAGGGAAAACCTCAGTGGGTAGCAGGCAAGGATCTCCACAGCGCAGGTAAGAGAGGCAGGTGACTTTAGGCTGAATAATCCAAGGGCTAGCCTGGCTCAATAATCCAGGGACAGAAACTGGGTCAATGATCGGAACAAGAGACGTCAGGCAAGGGGCAGGCAGAGACATGAACCAGATGCAGGAAACAGGGTTGAAAACCAAAATCCAAACAATCTGACCATGAGCAGGCAGAGAGGCAAAATCCAAGAAGCAAGGCAAGGTCAAAAAACAATGATCAGACAGGAAGGAACGCTGGATATCTACTCACACTATGGCTTTCAAAAATCTGGCACCGTCTGCTTGTCAGAGTCAGTATATATCAGGGAAGACACAGGTGCTTAGAATGCCACAGATTGCACTGTACTGCAGCAGCCACCAGGTGCATCTCATCTGCTGATTGCAGCCAGGGAGACAGTGTAGAGCAGCCGTGCCAGAATCATAACAGTCGGGCCCAATTTAAAACAATGCATGAGCTGCATCTTCCTTTCCCAACCACACAATCTGAGTGAGGGCCAGTCATGACATGTGCATGTGGATATTACATCGTTCTGAAGTACAGTTGATATTTGCATTGCAGAAAATACTGTAAAATCAGCCAAAGATGTGACTGGCTGAACAGACGGGGGATTATTCTTAGCTGTGGTTCGCTGTTGGAGATCAATAATGATCTCACAACACATCATAACAACTAATATCATCCTAAAGTTGAGAAGCACGTTGCTGATTTGCTCTGTTATGTTATTGGGTTATTTGTATATATAATCGTGAAAATCCACTTCATGTATGTATCCAAATCCATAAATCCACATAAATAATAATAAAATACAATGAAAAACACTAAAAGCATAAATAAAACATACTGCAAAGCCTGAAATGATCAAAATAAAAACCAAAACAAACCAACTCTATGACAACACCCACTAAAAATAAGTGTGTTTTTTAGGAAGAAGTCTGCGTAATATTTAATGGCAACTTTTTCGATAATTTTGCAGCCACGGCTGAAAAGACGCCATCTTGTCTGAGCTTCAGCCTTGTTTTTGGTACAACCAACAGAAGCTGGTCAGATGATCTAAAGGCCTGTGGTGAAACATGGGGCTGAAGTAGATCAGAGAGGTACGGAGGAACAAGATCATTAAGGCATTTAAAAGCTAACAGAAGGATTTTAAAAATCTATTTTTGGCACACAGGCAGCCATTGGAGAGAAAACAGAATAGGTGGCAGATGTTTGTGTTCGCATGACCCGGTTATAAGACGAGAATCAGCTTAAAGAAGGAGCTGAAGGCGGGAAAGAGAAACTTGACTGATCCCAGCATAAAGTGCATTGCTAGCAGAGTTGTGATAAAAGCATAGATTATTATCTACTGGGAACCTTCAGGTCATAAGACTCTTGTCTTAGACGCCTTGTCTTGTAAATAAAACTTTTAACTATAAAACTCGTCTCCTGAATTGCTTTCTGCATGTGGGTCAAACTTGTTAAATCCAATATGACAGTTCCAAATTCAATTCAAATCAATCTAATTCATTCTGCCCAAATGATAAAACAGTCTATCCTGTAATGTGCTTTCTGAAGAACGAAGCCCAGCTGATTGCGTTGAGCTGTTCACTTTCAAACAATCCTTCAGTCTGAGCAAGAATGTGGCGACAGTGGAAGAGAATTACTCTCGTTTAAAACTCCAGCAGAATCAGAACCGGATCAATTTAAGCAGCCATCTGAGACAAAATTTTACTCAGAAGCACTGAAACAGGAGTACTTTCTGGAGGGAATAAAAAACAGAGAGTACACATAGTTATTGTTAGCAACATCTCTGTCAAAAGCTCCATCCAGGAAAGACATAATCTCCAGTTTCCTGCCTGGAGGAGATACAGCTGTGGATGGATGGAAGGATGGATGGATGGATGGATGGATGGATGGATGGATGGATGGATGGAAATGTTGGTAGAATGGTTAGATGTTGGGGTGGAGGAATGTCTGGGTGGGGATATATATATATATATATACATATATATATATATATATATACATATATATATATTTATATATATATAACGTAAATCCTGCATGTTGCTGATAAAAGATGAGCTAATGATGATTGGGTATAAATGATAAGCTTGTGGTTAAGGAGAAATAAACCAAGGCATACCTCACCGAAGTTCAGCCTTCTCTGTTGTGATGGAAATGATGTTGATTCTCCAAATTCAAATACTAGCCAGATCATACTCAATACCTATCATCCTGAGCTTTTAATAAAAACATTAGCATGTACAATAGGATTATATTTGCACAATTTCCCTAAAACCAATTACGAGGACAATGGTGAATATCTCTTCTCCCAGTGGACCTCCAACATCTCCTCTCCCTCTGGTGCTTTGCTTCTGGGGTTGCAAAAAGCAATTAAAGGCGCCACCTGTTTCTCCATTCCCTCTGCCTCTGCTGCTGGATAATTGGAAACCTCTGTCTATTGGTGTTGGCACTCGACCTCATCTGCAGCTGATTTATCACACAACTGGCCCTTAAAGCTGCCAAACAGAACCAAAAACTGGACTGTGAAATTGTTTTTCAAGCGTCTAACATGATTTAATCCTTTGTTTTAGCAAATTCAGTTGTTCTCTAAAGTTTTATGAATTTGCCTCCTTGTTTTACTAAGGCTTCCTGAGTAAGTAAGTAAATCTACAACATAAGTTCTGGTGCTTTATTATAAATTATGACATTTGTGTGGGAAGGCAGCTGTTTAAATCTAATTTATGACTACTTCATTCAGCAGGACTGGCAGGTGCAGCTATGAGCAGACACAGGCAGAGGAAAGTTCTCTAACAATGTGATTTCACTTCTATCCATCCATCCATCCATCCATCCATCCATCCATCCATCCATCCATCGCAGAAAATGCTAAGAACATTCACTGAAGTCATTAAAAGGCCACGGTACAGCTTTTATTGGTATTGCAATAACAGAGTTACTTTCATTTCTGCATTACAATCAGTTTGGTCCTCTTTTAACACTATAAGCTAAACTGCTAACCTTTACAGTTTTCAAGGAGCCGTAACAATGCAACAATCTCATCACTTTTCAGGTCTTAAACTTTGTGTTTCAACCCCGGCTAACAGCTGAAGCTAAAACAGCCAGTTTCATCCTGGCCTTTTCTTATCTCTTACACAGAAAGGATAAGATCAACCAAATGCCTGCGTGCTACATGACTACAGGCTCTAAATACGAATGATATTCTTATACTGGAGCTGGGTAGTAAGGGAAGAGCTTGTATTTTCAAATCATGTCTCTATAGTGTTTTATCTTCAAGGCCAGATGGGACATCTGGGACTGATACAACCATTTTCAATATCAAGGAGTTCTGATTTGTTTAGATATGCTGATTTCCAAGGTTGGAAAAAAAAGATGCATATTCATATATTGAGTTCAGAAAAACATGCAGAAAAACAGGGCATTGTTTCACATAAACTTAATGGACTATTTTCAGCATCAAAAGCACATCTCATAGTTTGATATTAACGCATTTTCTGCTTATTGTTTTTACAGTACATTGCAAAAGTGTTTATAACAGTTGAACATTTTACGTTTTATCTTTACCTGTTAAATGCAAGGAAAAGGTTACATATGCCAAGTCTTGCATATTTATAAGCAGTTTGCTCCGTTACTCTGGTACCCCTAAATAAAAAAATAAAAAAGTCTCTTAGAGGTTTCTTATAGACCTTTAGTGAACCAACAACATGATGAAGACCAAGGACCACAGCAGACATGTCAGGAGTAAGCTGTGGAGAAGTTTAAAACAGGGTCAGGTTCTAAAACCACATCCCAAGCTTTGAACATCTCACAGAACTCAATCAATCATCTGAACATGGAGAGAAGATGGACCAACTGCAGACCTACCAAGAAAAGGCCATCCATTTAAACTGACAGGCTGGGCTAGAGGTCTATTAATCAGAGAAGAGGCTCATAGTAACTATGGAGAAGCTGCACAGAGTCATAGCTCAGGTGGGAGAAGCTGTTGGAGAACTGTCATGGACTAGAGCTGCACAACAAATCAGATCACAATCACAAATAGTGAGTTTAATTAATTATATTAATGTTTGCAATACCCCAATTGCAAAGGACTGCTAAGTATTCGGTGAGCTAAGGAAACTTCAAGTGCCATACATCAATATTCTGCATGCCTATAATTACTTTTGTCTGTTGAATATGCTTTCGTTGCCCTTCATGCGCACACGTTATGTTTGTTTTTCATGGTGGAGATGCTAAGGCTCACAAAGAGTCAGAGACATTGTGACAAAGAAAAAAAAAAGAAAAGAGTAATCAACATGTATTTTATTTCTAATCATAAAAATCATCATTGCAAGATTCGGCAGATAAATTTTTTCCGATCTGGTGACGCCCACTTGTGATCTTCACAAATATGGCTTTTATGGAAGAGGTACAATAAGAAAGCTATAAGAGGTCCTATTTGCAGTTTGTACCAAGCCAAAATGGCGACACAGCAAACATGGTGGTGGCCGCATCATGCAGAGGAGATGCTGTTCTTCAGCCAGGACAAGGAAGCTGAATTCATGGAAAGGATGGATGGACATTAATAAAAGAAAATCTTGGAGGAAAACCTGTTAGAGGCTCCAGAACACTTTATATTTGAGAGGAAGTTCACCTTCCAGATGGACAACAACCCTAAACACACAGCCAGAGCTACAATGGGACGGTTTAAATCAAAGCATTCATCTGTTAGAATGGCCCAGTCAAAGTCCAGACCTAAATCCAGGTAAGAATCTGTGGCCAGACATGAAAATCAAGGTTCACAGATGCTCTCCATCCAGTCAGACTGAGCTTATACAGGTGATACAATACAAATATATGCCACACTTTTTTAGATTTGTACAAAAATATCCTTTTTCTTCCACACCCAAGTATTCACTACTTTGTGTTGGTCTATCAAATAAATCCTAATAACATACATTAATGTGACAGTATGGGGAAAAGTTAGGAGTGTGTATGCTTTTACAAGGTGTGTGCATTCTCTGATGTTTTTGTACCTGCCATGGTAGCATCACTGTGTGTGTTTGTCTATATTTGTTGGATGTGGGACTGCTGGCAGCAATAGCCCCTGTTTTCCCATTTCCCCTCTGGCTAATCACTAGAGTCCCCGTAAATCCTCGGTATCACCAAGGGATCAAGAGAAGGCCTCAAAGCCTCAGGGAGCCTATTTCCTCTGAGAGCAGAACACAAACTGGAAAGCTGCTTGATATATTTGCTGGCCTGGGGAAGGTCCAGACTTCAGGGGCAAAGATTCTGCTCGACATCCCCCTGCTGCTGGTAGGTCTCCATTACGGATATAGCACATCCGACTTCACACACAGGAAAAAAAAAGAAACTTTGAAGTAATGGCTGAGATTATTGTGACAAAAGATAGCACATCCGACTTCACACACAGGAAAAAAAAAGAAACTGAAAATAATGGCTGAGATTATTGTGACAAAAAGAAAAAAAAACAAAAATGTTGGAGAACATTTATATCAGCTGGAAAAGGGGAAAAAAGGTCAGAGATTACATCGTGTTAGGACGCTTCACTCTGGACCTTCATTTTCAAGCTGCAGTGGCTGTTTTCCAGCTGCTGCGGTAAAACAAAATAATTAGTTTGCTTTGGATCAGCCACCTCAGGGGGCACTGGATTAGCTCTTGGAGGACAGTGTTCTGATGAGAGCTGAGATATACTGCCACACGCCCAGCGCTGAGGAGCTTTTGATGGTTTTAAAAGCCTTGAGCGAGTGACAATTAGAGTCTGCATGGCAAACAGGGTCAAAGGCAATGAGAGGCGGCGGACGGCGATGCGGAAGGTCACCGGGGAAACAGCCGGTTGTAAAGCTGTGCTGTACACCATTGGATAATGGAACAGGGAGGAGTAGAAATAGGGCAAAACAGACTCCTAACATAGTCCCTGCTGCAAAAGTGAAAGAAAAACACCTTCAGATGGGTGGTATTTAGAGGCTAATGGACACAAAATAACAGCATTTAACTGGGTAGATTTAATGGTGAAGGTTCAGCAAAAAAGATACACTGAACTCATTCAGGTGAGTCAATTCAGTGCTGGAAAAAAGTATTTGCTTCTCTAAAGATTTATTTTGTGACACTTAAATACAGCATTGAGCTAATTTTAAAATCAAAGGACACCATAGTGAATAAAAGATGGTTTCAAATTATTTCATTTAATAGAGAAAAAACTGAACCAAACCAACCTGATCCTATGTTAATGTCATTAGCCACATCCAGGCCTGATTACTACAAGAACTGAAGAATCATTAAATCTCAGAAATATAACTCGTCTGACAGTATGAAGTTGGCTAACAGATCTCAAAAAGCAACACGTCATGTCCCGATCTAGACAAACAGATGGCAATTACCAGTCTGGAAGGAGTTACAAAGCCATTTCTTAGTCTTTGGGGCTTCAGTTAACCACACTGAGAGCTATTATCTACAAATGGTGAAAACATAGAACAGCAATGAACCTTCCCAGGAGTCGCTGGCTACCAAAGTTACACCAAGAGCTTATCGACAGCTCATCCAGGAGGTCACAAAAGAAACCAAGAACAACATCTAAAGCTCTGCAGGCCTCACTTGCCACAGTTAAGATCAGAGTTCATGACTCAACAATAATGGGGTTAAACTACAGCTGACCAGCAAAATTACAAAAGCATGTCTCACATTTGCCACATGATGATGTCCAAGACCTTTGGTAAAATATTCTGATAGAACTGGTGTAAAAAAAACAGAAAAACAGAAAAACAACATCATACCTACAACCAAACATGGTGGTGGTAGTGTGATGACTGTAGAAGCGTGGCTGGTTCAGGATCTGGACAACCTGCCTTAATTGATGCAACTATGAATTTAAACTTAATCACACTTGGGTTAAACAGCAATTATCCAAATCACACCTGCAAGTCCGCTTCTGGATGACTAATAAAAAAGAATGCTTTGGAGTGGCCTAGTCAAATTCCAGGCTTAAAGCCAGCTAAGATGCTGTGGCATGACCTTAAACAGGCCGTTCATGCTCAAAAAACATCCAAAACTGCAAAATTAAATCAATTTGGCTACGGAGAGTTTGTCAGCATGCCTCCAAAAGCTCAAGGGTCACAGAATCACTTATTAGATTTAAGGAACAATTACTTTTTCACACAGAGTCAGTTTAGCTTCATAACCTGCATAAATGAATTTGTCCTTAAAAAATACTTTTGAATTTATTCAGGTTATCTTAGTCTGTTTTAAAGATTTGTTTGCTGTAAATGTGACAAAAAAAAGCTGACTAAGCAGTATCAGTCACAATCTCACTTGTCACCTTTAAGTACACCTCCAGGTTTGAAGCAGTCCCTGTGTTAGTACAACACAACAACTTTCAGAACCCATTCACATCAACAATGTCCATAGTAATGAGAAATAACTTTAAAGGCCTTGAGAGTACAATGGATATCAATAAATATTGTGTTTTTGCATGTCAGAGCTTGTTTAAATGATTTATTTCTCAGGATCATTTCAGGTAAAGAAAGATATTACTGGACTATACTGTATGTAGAACTTTTTAAAAATTGCACAAAGCTGTGAAAATTGTTCTTTAAAAGCCTGACTGTCCACCATTGGAGTCAGGAGCTGCCAATCATTTTTAATTGATGACCCTTCTATAAAGCAGGAGTTTTTGTAATTTAAGGCTCTGGAATAGTTCTGATGAAGATTAAAAAGAGAGATCATATTTCTCCTATTTTGGCTTCCCTTCATTGGCTCCCTGTTAAATACAGAACAGAATTTAAAATTCTCCTCCTCACATATTCAATTCAATTCAATTCAGTTTATTTATATAGTGCCAATTCACAACACGTCGTTTCGAGGCACTTCACAAACGTCAGGTACATACATTCCAATTAATCTTAATCATTGAACTGTGCAGTCAGATTCTGTTATTTATTCAAATTGGATAAAAAGTTTTTCTATCTAAGGAAACCCAGCAGATTGCATCCAGTCAGTGACTTGCAGCATTCACTCCTCCCGGATAAGCATGTAGAGACAGTGGACAGTCACTGGTGTTGACTTTGCAGCAATCCCTCATACTGAGCATGCATGTAGCGACAGTGGAGAGGAAAAACTCCCTATTAACAGGAAGAAACCTCCAGCAGAACCAGGCTCAGTGTGAGCGCCCATCTGCCACGACTGACTGGGGGTTAGAGAAAACAGAGCAGAGACACAAAGAGAACAAAGAAGCACTGATCCAGGAGTACTTTCTATGGGAAGGAAAAGGTAAATGTTAATGGATGTAGCTCCTTTAGTCGTTTCACCTAGAAAGAAGGAAAAGATAAACTCTGAGCCAGTTTTCAAGTTTAGAGTCTGAAGAGAGCACATAGAGTTAGTTACAGTAAAAGCTCAGTCAGTAGCTATGTCTAGGAGAGAGAAAGGGCTAAACACTGAAGACAGGGCCATGTGGATCATCGATAGAGGGTGAGCATTAAGTTGTTGCCAGCAGAAGCTTGGAGGATTCCCCTCTCCAGAAAGGTGTTACAGGTAGACACAGAGTCAGGCCAGGTGTAGCTTCTAGGAAGAGAAAAGAGAGAGAACAAAGTTAAAAGCTGAAATAACAGCAAATAATACAAAATTGAAGAGTAGTGTGAGAAAGTAGCGAAGAGGGTGAAAGTGGTCATTATGTCCTCCAGCAGCCTAAGCCTATAGCAGCATAACTACAGAGATAGCTCAGGATAACCTAAGACACTCTAACAATAAGCTTTATCAAAAAGGAAAGTTTTAAACCTAGCCTTAAAAGTAGACAGTTTGTCCATCTAGAGGCCACTGATGGCCACTGTTATACTAAAAACCACAACGATTGGGATATCTCTCTCTGTCAGATTGACCATAACCATTGTAAAAGAGAGGGGGTCATACAGGTAGCAGAAATGTAGGGTGTGTTTGCACCTCAACCATAACTGAGCCGGTTTAGGCTAACCTGACTCCCCCTTACTCCTTCCAACAAGGGGAGAAGAAGACGGAGGTAAAATAAGGAAGATAGCTCAGGATAACCTAAGCCACTCTAACTATAAGCTTTATCAAAAAGGAAAGTTTAAGCCTAGCCTTAAAAGTAGACAGGGTGTCCGCCTCACAGACTAAAACTGGGAGTTGGTTCCACAGGAGAGGAGCCTGATAACTAAAGGATCTGCCTCCCATTCTACTTCTAGAGACTCTAGGAACCACCAGTAAACCTGCAGTCTGAGAACGAAGTGCTCTGTTAGGAACGTATGGAACAATCAGATCTCTGATGTATGATGGAGCTAAATCAGATGGCCGCTCACACTGAGCCTGGTTCTGCTGGAGGTTTCTTTCTGTTAAAAGGGAGTTTTTCCTCTCCACTATCGCTACATGCATGCTCAGTATGAGGGATTGCTGCAAAGTCAACGCAAGTGACTGTCCACTGTCTCTACATGCTTATCCGGGAGGAGTGAATGCTGCAAGTCACTGACTGGATGCAATCTGCTGGGTTTCCTTTCCTTAGACAGAAAAACCTTTTAATCCAATTTGAATAAATAACAGAATCTGACTGCACTGTTCAATGATTAGGATGTATGTACCTGACTTTTGTGAGGTGCCTTGAGACAACATGTGTTGTGAATTGGCGCTATATAAATAAAACAGAATTGAATTGGAACAAGTCAGAAAGCTCACAGCTATGGCCTTAGATAAGCAATTGTTGCAGCCCATCAATCTGTAAAAATGTTATGAAGTAATCTCCAAATGTTTTAAAGTGAAACAGAGTATTTACAAAAGGAAAATAGATAATCTATCCAGGAGTGGACCTACCAGCAAACTGTGCACAGCTCAGCTTATTAGGAAAAATTCGAAGAGCTTCATCTCAGACCCCAACAGGCCTCAACAAAGTTGATCTCAAGCCAGGAGAAAGCTTCTCGTCTCCATATAGAATAAAGCAGCTTGGTTTAAGTTTGTAGACCACAAGACCCCTGGAAAAAATGTTATTTGGACAGATGAGACCAAAGATTAAAAAAGATATGTTTGACTAAAAGGTTCAGAGCACCATGTTTGGAGAAACCCAAACACAGCACAAAGACATTGTAACAACTGTTAAGCACGGTGGTGGAGGAGTGATGATTTGAGCTTGTTTTGAAGTCACTGGATTTGGACAGCTTGCAGTCATTGAGTCAACCATGATCTCCTCTGTAAGCTAGAGTCAGATGTAGGCAGGGGTGAAAGTAGTTTTAAATTCTTGTACTTAGAGGCAGAGCTAGAGGGGGGGCTGGGGAGGCACTGGGGGCATATATATGCATGCATATATATATATATATATCTACAATATGTGTGTGTGTAAATTGTTTAATCTCATCTGTGGCCCCCTCGGGGTCTCTCTCTCTCAGCAAAGTCCAAACTCAAACAAATTAAAATGTATCAGTATTTTACTGTGGGCTTTCTGTATAAGGCAGAAATTAGAATAACTTGACAATGCCCTGGTAGCCAGTCTTCATTGATTGCACATTGCACCAGTAAGAGCAGAGTGTGAAGGTTCAATTAGCAGGGTAAGAGCACAGTTTTGCTCAAAATATTGAAATGCACACAACATTATGGGTGACATACCAGAGTTCAAAAGAGGACAAATTGTTGGTGCACGTCTTGCTGGTGCATCTGTGACCAAGACAGCAAGTCTTTGTGATGTATCAAGAGCCACGGTATCCAGGGTAATGTCAGCATACCACCAAGAAGGACGAACCACATCCAACAGGATTAACTGTGGACGCAAGAGGAAGCTGTCTGAAAGGGATGTTCGGGTGCTAACCCGGTTTGTATCACTAAAACATAAAACCACGGCTGCCCAAATCACAGCAGAATTAAATGTGCACCTCAACTCTCCTGTTTCCACCAGAACTGTCCGTCGGGAGCTCCACAGGGTCAATATACACGGCCGGGCTGCTAAAGCCAAACCTTTGGTCACTCATGCCAATGCCAAACGTCGGTTTCAATGGTGCAAGGAGCGCAAATCTTGGGCTGTGGACAATGTGAAACATGTATTTTTCTCTGATGAGTCCACCTTTACTGTTTTCCCCACATCCGGGAGAGTTACGGTGTTGAGAAGCCCCAAAGAAGCGTACCACCCAGACTGTTGCTTGCCCAGAGTGAAGCATGGAGGTGGATCAGTGATGGTTTGGGCTGCCATATCATGGCATTCTCTTGGCCCAATACTTGTGCTAGATGGGCGCGTCACTGCCAAGGACTACCGAACCATTCTTGAGGACCATGTGCATCCAATGGTTCAAACATTGTATCCTGAAGGCAGTGCCGTGTATCAGGATGACAATGCACCAATACACACAGCAAGACTGGTGAAAGATTGGTTTGATGAACATGAAAGTGAAGTTGAACATCTTTCATGACCTGCACAGTCACCAGATCTAAATATTATTGAGCCACTTTGGGGTGTTTTGGAGGAGCGAGTCAGGAAACGTTTTCCTCCACCAGTATCACGTAGTGACCTGGCCACTATCCTGCAAGAAGAATGGCTTAAAATCCCTCTGACCACTGTGCAGGACTTGTATATGTCATTCCCAAGACGAATTGACGCTGTATTGGCCTCAAAAGGAGGCCCTACACCATACTAATAAATTATTGTGGTCTAAAACCAGGTGTTTCAGTTTCATTGTCCAACCCCTGTATATATACACTGCTCAAAAAAATAAAAGGAACTCTTAAACAACACAATGTAACTCCAAGTAAATGAAACGTCTGTGAAATCAAACTGCCCACTTAGAAAGCAACACTGATTGACAATCAATTTCACATGCTGTTGTGCAAATGGAATAGACAACAGGGGGAAATCTTTGGCGATTAGCAAGACACAGTCAATAAAGGAGTGGTTTTGCAGGTGGGGACCACAGTCCACTTCTCAGTACCTATGCTGTCTGGCTGATGTTTTGGTCACTTTGAATGTTGGTGGTGCTTTCACACTAGTGGTAGCATGAGACGGACTCTACAACCCACACAAGTGGCTCATTTAGTGCAGCTCATCCAGGATGGCACATCAATGCGAGCTGTGGCAAGAAGGTTTGCTGTGTCTGTCAGCATAGTGTCCAGAGCCTGAAGGCGCTACCAGGAGACAGGCCAGTACACCAGGAGACGTGGAGGAGGCCGTAGGAGGGCAGCAACCCAGCAGCAGGACCGCTACCTCCGCCTTTGTGCAAGGAGGAACAGGAGGAGCACTGCCAGAGCCCTGCAAAATGACCTCCAGCAGGCCACAAATGTGCATGTGTCTGCACAAACGGTTAGAAACCGACTCCATGAGGATGGTATGAGGGCCCGACGTCCACAAATGGGGGTTGTGCTCACAGCCCAACACCGTGCAGGACGCTTGGCATTTGCCAGAGAACACCAGGATTAGCAAAGTCACCACTGGCTACCTGTGCTCTTCACAGATGAAAGCAGGTTCACACTGAGCACATGTGACAGACGTGACAGAGTCTGGAGACACCGTGGAGAGCGATCTGCCTCCTGCAACATCCTTCAGCATGACCGGTTTGGCAGTGGGTCAGTGATAGTGTGGGGTGGCATTTCTTTGGAGGGCCGCATGGAGGCCACACACAATACTGAGCCTCATTTTGACTTGTTTTAAGGACATTACATCAAAGTTGGATCAGCCTGTAGTGTGTTTCCACTTTAATTTTGTGTGTGACTCCAAATCCAGGCCTCCATTGGTTAATAAATTTGATATCCATTGATGATTTTTGTGTGATTTTGTTGTCAGCACATTCAACTTTGTACAGAACAAAGTATTCAATGAGAATATTTCATTCATTCAGATCTAGGATGTGTTATTTGAGTCTTCCCTTTATTTTTTTGAGCAGTGTATATATTTCATTTGTTAAAGAACTGCCATGTATGAAACAATGATAAACCATTTTCTGATGCACAACATTTCATCTTCAGTTTCCGTCTTTTCTTTTGAACAGAGAAGTTATTGTTCTCTGCATTGTGGTCAAGTTTTGATTTCATATAAATTAAAAATTTGACAGTTCTGTTGTTTTCGCGGTTTTTATTTAAAAGTCTGTAGATGGTAAGTGATTTATTGTTCATCCTGTCCTAATGCAGGCGGCGTTTTTTTATGTCTGTGCACCACCTGTGTAAAATCTCCCAGTACATTAAATCGAACGCATCAATCTCCTTGGCAACTGCTCTGTGTTGGAGGTAAGCGCGCATGGTCATAAGTAGTGTTTTCGAGCTGTACTGTGTTGTTGTAATTCAGCAAAATAACATGAAACAAAACTAGTTACTCTCCCTTTGCTTTTAACTGGGGTATTTAGCAGCGAGCAGACAGACATTGAACGTAGGGGTGCTTGTTTTAAAGGCTGTTCGTTCACAACAGACTTGAGCTCCAAGGGGAGAGAAGCAAAGCAAGAGCATTGAGGCTCCAGCATAGCAGGACAGTTCAGAAACTATTTGGAATGAGGGGAAAATAACTATATTCATAAACAGATTAAGTCGTGTTTTGCAGCCGTGAAATTTTGCCGTAACTGGTTCTGGATGACGGCTTCATGGCAGGCATTCTTCCATTCCATTCTTCCCGTACTGCGTACCGGCGCAGAATCTTTTAGTGGTACGCAGTACCGGACCGTACCGGCTCACTTTCACCCCTGGATGTAGGGCCATCTGTTATCAACAGGACAATGATCCCAAACACAGCAGACATAAAACAAAATGTCTAAAAAACAATAAAAATCAAGGTTCTACAATGGCCCAGTTAAAGTCTAGACCTGCAGTGGTGCAACTTTAAGAGAGCTGTGCAGAAACAAATGTCTACAAACTTCAACAACCTGAACCAACACTGGAATGGCGAGTGGACCAACATCCCTGCACAATGATTTGAGAGACAACAACAGAGATATCAGCTACATAAGTAATGGACTTGAACTAGAGCTGTTCTGAATTTAACTTAATCTGTAAACTGCCCACAAATCACTTTGGTTGTGTTGGTATGGAGGTAAATTTGTCTCAATATTATTCAATCAAACAAAAAACTAATCTCAATCAAAAAAAACTAATCTCAATCAAAAAAATTAATTGTGGTCAAAACTTTTGGAATATTCAGTCAAAAAAAAAACTAATCTCAATCAAAAATATTAAGTTGTGATCAAAACTTTCAGAGTGGTAACAATTTTTTTTTATGGAATATTTTATTTTGGGGAGAAAAAAAAATGTTTGAAAAAACTTTTTTGATTAAAAAGACAATTTTTTTCTCATAAAAGGAAAAAAGTTTGCAAAACATATACTATTATTTGCGCATGTTAAAAATCTTTGGTTACGACTCTCGCTCTTTTGGTTTTGACGCTCTCTGTTTATAGTTAAACTCAAAGAATTTTGAGTGCTGGAAACATAAACATCCTGGGCGGGGCCTAAAGACGAACGATATAAGACGTTTCCCTATTGGTTAGCGCTGACTAAAGTGGCCGCTCAAACTGCATGGCTTCTTGTACAGAAGAAAACTGCGGTTAAGTGAGCCGACAGTCAGAAATACGCGGTCACGCCAGCCAACACTAGCTCTCTCTTAAAGATTAGCTTCGCACATACAAGGTGCATTACGGTAATGGAGCAGAAAGGACCCGATCCTGGCAAAGGTTGAGAAAATAAGAGGAAAACAGAAAAGGAACCTACAGAACATTTATATTAATTACATTTTTACAACTTTCACATTCATGTTTTATGTAAAAGAATAAATATTTAATATTTTACTGTACAGTTTTGGAGAAATATCTTGTCAAAGTACCTCAAAATGCTCAACCATTATACGCATTTGTCCCACTTTTAGGAATTTATTTCTCCAAAACCATGAGAGGCGACAACACAATCTCTTCAGATTATATTAGAGGGTTATCTATATTATAACCAGAATTAGTATTTCATAATTTCACTGTAGATTTCTGGACAAACGCTTCTTTTTGGTGAGGTCGATGAGGTCCTGTGGAAGTGGTCTGGACAGCTTAAAGTGCAAGAGCATCCAGATCTCCTCTGACCTCTCCTGGACTGGAAACGCCCCTCGCCTGTTGAAGAAGGTACAACAGCTCTTCTTCATCAGGACGTGAAAACAGACTGTTCTCTCTCCTCAGCTGCTTACAAATGTCTACAGGGCCACGGTGGAAAGCACTCTGTGTCTCAGCATGACACAGGAGAGAAAAGAAGTATCACGGGTGGTGAGGACAGCACACAGGATTATGGGATGCCGTCTGCCCGACATGGACTCTGTTTTATACTACATTTGGGGTAGTTGTGTATTTCTCCAAACCTTTACAGTAAAATTATGAAATATTAATTCTGGTTATAATATAGATGACCCTCTAATATAATCTGAAGAGATTGTGTTGTCACCTCTCATGGTTTTGGAGAAAGAAATTCCTGAAAGTGGGACAAATGTGTATAATGGTTGAGTATTTTGAGGTACTTTGACAAGATATTGTTACAACTCTGAAAGTTTTGATCACAACTTAATAGTTTTTGATTGAGATTAGTTTTTTTGATTGAATATTCCAAAAGTTTTGACCACAATTTATTTTTTTTGATTGAGATTAGTTTTTTTTTGATTGAGATTAATTTTTTGCTTGAATAATATTGAGACAAATTTACCTCCATATGTTGGTGCAGTTTATAGATAATCAGAAAAGATAACTCAACAGTCTTGATATTGCCATATATTGAAATTTCTATTTTTTAAAACTAACTAATTATTCTCATAAAAAAATGTCCTTTTTACAGATTCATTTTATTCTAATTTGAGGTGTTTTTTCCATACTCTGTGGCATGGAGTGAGATCATTCTCACCTATCTTGCACATGAACAAAATGGTAGAAAATAAATGAGATGATAGGAAAAAAAGTGAAACACTATTCTTATCCTGAGAGAAGAGGTGTAAGTGGGCGCCAAATACCTGGGCCGTTCAATCCTGAAGCTTCTCATAGGAACCAGAATATACTCTAGTTCTTGAAGAAGATGTTCCTTGTGTTCATTCTCTAATGGAGGGAGCCGTCTTCTTAGAAGTTGACCAGTTGGAGCAATGGGCAGCAATTTAAAAAAGCAACAAATAAACTAATAAATAAAACTTGAACTTGCAGTGAAGCCAGCAGATGGATGTTACATAAGATGCTCAACATTTGGGACAGCACAGCAGAACCTCAGCATGTACAAAAGCAACAAGTTATTTTCATTGAGAGACTTCTAAATCCCTGCTGCAGTGAGATCATCTTCAGGTCATTCCTGCCTAAAGCAATAACCTTACACATTGACTCTCTGTGCCAGGAGAGGGCTTTTCTTCAGCCTGAAATGCACAATATAATTGCTTTCATTTGTAATTTCTCTAGAAATACAAATATTATTTTAGTAAAATTCCTTCTAGTAATGACAATACATTTAGCTTGCAAGATGATGGACAACATTGGGTTGATGGGAACAACACAAGATGACATTTAGGCAAAAAAAAAATATATTCAAATATTGTTTTTTTAAAGAATCTGCAATCAATGAAGAATAATCCAGTCCGGCTTTCTCCACTCTATACATTGTAGATTATGTACTTGTGTCATTCTAACGTGGTTCTACTCAGAAAAGAGCATTTCATAAAACCTAGCAGCATTTTTTAAATGATATATACTCAGTGTACAATGTTGAGTTTGATCAACCTATTATTATTATTATTAAAAGCAGTCCAGACTAAAAAAAACTGAAAATAGCCCTTTCATTTCGCGTCGATAGAAAGTTTCAAAAGTGCCGACTATAGCATTGTACTCGTACTCGTACTCGTCGTCTTCCGCTTATCCGTAACCGGGTCGCGTGGGCAGCAGACTCAGCAGAGACCCCCAGACGTCCCTCTCCCCAGACACCTCCTCCAGCTCCTCCGGGGGGAGCCCAAGGCGTTCCCAGGCCAGCCGAGAGACATAGTCCCTACAGCGTGTCCTGGGCCATCCCCTGGGCCTCCTCCCGGTGGGACGTGCCTGGAACACCTCCCAAGGAAGGCGTCCAGGGGGCATCCGGTATAGATGCCCGAGCCACCTCAACTGGCTCCTCTCGATGTGGAGGAGCAGCGGCTCTACTCCGAGCCCCTCACGGATGGCCGAGCTCCTCACCCTATCTCTAAGGGAGTGCCCGGCCACCCTACGGAGGAAGCTCATTTCAGCCGCTTGTATCCGGGATCTCGTTCTTTCGGTCATGACCCAAAGTTCATGGCCATAGGTGAGGGTAGGAACGTAGACCGACCGGTAAATCGAGAGCTTCGCTTTTCGGCTCAGCTCTCTCTTCAGCACAACGGACCGGCACAGCGCCCCCATTACTGCGGCAGCCGCACCGATCCGTCTGTCGATCTCCCGCTCCATTCTTTCCTCACTCGTGAACAAGACCCCGAGATACTTGAACTCCTCCACTCGAGGCAGGAACTCGCCTCCAAGCTGAAGAGGACAAGCCACCCTTTTCCGGTCGAGTACCATGGCCTCTGACTTGGAGGAGCTGATCTTCATCCCAGCCACTTCACACTCGGCTGCGAACCGCCCCACCGCATGCTGTAGGTCTTGGCTAGAGGGGGCCAGCAGGACCATGTCATCTGCAAAAAGAAGAGACGAAATCCACTGGTCCCCAAACCAGACCCCCTCCAGCCCTTGGCTGTGTCTAGAAATCCTGTCCATAGAAGTTATGAACAGGACCGGTGACAAAGGGCAGCCCTGCCGGAGTCCAACATGCACCGGGAACAGGTCCGACTTAGTGCCGGCAATGCGGACCAAACTCCTGCTCCGCTCGTACAGGGACCGGATGGCCCCTAATAAAGGGCCCCCGATTCCATACTCCTGGAGCACCCCCCACAAGGTGTTGGAACCCTAAGCCATGGATTTCAACATTCAAACTCCGGTACAAACTCTTCTGGAGTTTTCAAAATAAATTGCATTTAACAGACTCTCAGCACAACTTCAGAAGGGGAAAAGGGGGGTAACAGAAGACTTCCCATGATGCCACTGGCTGTATAAAAGCAACCCCACTCCCACAAGCCCACCTCTCCAAGGTGGTTGACCATCGGACAAGGAGCAGACACAGCGCGCTGGAGTCTTTTTGCTGGTAAAAGACTTAACTCTTCAAACTGGATCCAAGAGTCTCATATGATCACCGATCATATGCAAAAGTTGAGTATTGAAGGAATTGCTGTTTGTGTATCCGGTATTCATTCACTAACGGGGAATTAAGGCACCGGCATTGTTGACTCTCTCTCCGAGCCCTGCAGACGCACACGGTGTGTCCCCATCAGAGACGCGGTCTCTACAACCCGAGTGAAGCGGTTTTCCTTGCCTGAGAGAAGGACAACGAGTAGCCGCATCACCGGTAACGTGCAGTTTTGGCCAGCCGACAGAACGGACCCCCACCCACAGCTTCGTTAGGTTAGCCGGAGGCTAACCACTTGTTGACTATGGACGTTTCTTCAAACTTCACCGCCCCGGACATCTTTTCCTCAACATGGTCAGAGGTTAGGTTTGGGCAGAATAACAGTTAGGATGAAATGATCTAAACGTTTTTCATTTTATGAAGTTTGGTTTTGTTGTGTGAAACTGCTACCTTAGTGCTAGTAGACTGCACACGTGATCAGCTTTGTGTTCTGTGCTTATGTGTTTTTAAAGTTAAGACAAACTTTATTTAAAGGGTGATTTTAAACACAGAAGATTACTCATAACGCGCTGTCTGCGCTTATGCATTTTAACCCGGTATTTTAAGTGTGTGTGTTTTGATTCTGGATGCTAAGCTATCAGCCTCCTTTGTTAGCTTAACTGCTAACAGCCTAGGACACGTGCTTGCTGCTGAAGAGTATTTACCAGGAACGGTTTAGTTTTCAATCCAGTAAATAATGTCCCTAACATCATTTTACTACATTTGATAACTAGGTAAACACCATTAAGCTCCATTTCTCCAGAAAGATTTGGCTCTTTTCAAAGATATTTCCTTAAATAATTTACCGTTACCTTTCATAATATTTCTTTAAATATTATTTCAATAAATAAAGGCAGCTAATGAGACACCGTTGAGAACTAGTCATCCAGAAGGTTGGTTTTATTCAGCAGATCATTCTTTAAAACATTATTTTATTAAAATAATATTTTATCTGATCTTGCATTGTGAATGGTTGTCTAAAGGTATGCTGATTACTGCCTAAGTTGTTTCCAAGACTAACTTAACTTCACCTCCAGATAATCCTTGGTTCTCAAACATAAATAACATTGCATGGTAATGTTGCATCATTCTTCTGGTCATGATTTTCAATCATCTTTAATCAACTTGTTTATATTGTACATAGCCCGTTAGTCTTCCTTATTCTTTAATTCTGCTTGGTAGTTAGTTGGATTGTTTTAGCATAGTAAAGAGTTTGTTGATTGAAATATGTTTGACTTTGAGTTGACTTATTTTTGTTAATAAATTTTTGTATTTTAAGAAATTGTGTGAATTCATTCCATGTGTGTACAGAGTTTATGCTGTTCAATAATGTCAGAGCTTGGCTCACACCTTTCAACTTTGTCCTAATACCATCGCCCTACTAGGCTGGTATTCACAGGACAAACCTTAACAGACCGAAATATTATTTGATAAAATATTAATATTAAATATTAAATAATATTGTCAGATTAATAATCACAACAAAGGCATCACGAGGGACACAGTCGAATGCCTTCTCCAGGTCCACAAAACACATGTGAACCGGTTGGGCAAACTCCCATGAGCCCTCGAGTACCCTGTAGAGGGTATAGAGCTGGTCCAGTGTTCCACGGCCGGGACGAAAACCACACTGCTCCACCTGAAGCAGAGGTTCGACTATCGGCCGGACTCTCCTCTCCAATACCCTGGCGTAGGCCTTACCAGGGAGGCTGAGGAGTGTGATCCCCCTGTAGTTGGAACACACCCTCCGGTCCCCCTTCTTATGAAGGGGGACCACCACCCCGGTCTGCCAGTCCAGAGGGACTGTCCCCGACCGCCACGCAATGTTGAAGAGGCGTGTCAACCATGACAGCCCCACAACATCCAGAGATTTGAGGTACTCAGGGCTTCTGTTAATCATTTAATTTCAATTTGTTAAAAGCTGTCAAACAAATAAATCCATCCTCCTGAAAAAACTGTGGCTAAAGCTGAAAAACAGATGCATCTGCAAATATCAGTATAGTCAAATTCATGAAAGTATGGTGAGAACATGGGTTAACTATTTCATTCTCTCAAGAAATGTTGTTTAGCTTTCTCGATATCGCATTAGCTGACAGGGCAAAAATGAGTGTGGTTCTTTTTTCTAACACCCAATATTATTTTTCACTTTTACCACAAACACCGGGGGGTGTAGGCTATACTAGAAATGGCCTGTGTGGAGTAGGTGTGTGTGCTTATTTGTCACGAAGGTGTTAGAATGGTGAGAAGGCTAGAAACCTTGCACTTATCACTCAACAGCAGCAGGGGTTGTTAATTAATTAATTAATTATAATGACCGTAAAATTCGGACTATAAGCCGCTACTTTTTTCCCACACTTTGAACACTGCGGCCTATACAACGGTGCGGCTAATGCATGTTTTTTTTTTTTTTTTCATGCCGCCAAAAACATTTTACATGGTAACATTAGACCAATCAAATTGATGAGTAGTTCAAAGAGGTCCAACGAACTTGTGCGCTAAATCAAGAGCACTTTCACAATTAAATTACCGGTATTGTAAATCAGTCATTTATATTCACCCTCATCAACATGGAAAATCACCAACAGGTTTCGAAAGGCTGGACTGCTGCGTGAGTAAGGGGACCGGGTGTGCTCAAGAGAGAGCGTCAACGAAGAGGATGAAAAGAGTGACGAGATCCTGAGGCTGTTCAATTCGGACACTGAAGGACAGGACTTTGATGGTTTCAGTGCGCAGGAAGAAGATGAAGAAGGCGATCAATGACTTTTGACCTGGTAGGCTGCAGTGTATATCAGTTAGGAGATATTGCAATGTTGCTCATGCACTGTTCAGTAAAAAAGCATAAGCAACGTAATGCGTGTGTTACTGATAACGTACGTATATTTAAAGGTAGCCATGTTACAGGCAGTGTTCGAAAAAAAGTATTTGCAATATGCATTTGTTTATATTACCATACGGATTAAATTAAAAGTTAAAAATCCTCACGTGTAATATCTTTCTGTGTAAATATCTCATATTACAAAGTGGGACACCAGCGGCTTATAATCCGGTGCGGCTTGTACAAGTACAAAATTGTTTTTTTTTCTAAAATTAAAGCATGTGGCTTTTAATCAGGTGCGCTCTGTAGTCTGGAATTTACGGTAATTAATAATTAAATTAATTAATTCAATTCAATTCAATTCAGTTTATATAGCGCTAATTCACAACACGTCGTCTCAAGGCACTTCACAAAAGTCAGGTACATACATTCCAATTAATCTTAATCATTGAACAGTGCAGCCAGATTCTGTTATTTATTAAGTTGTTTTTTTTTTATTAAGTTAGCCTCGTCTTCTTGAAGCAGCCCCAGTCAGACAGACACCAGGCACCTCCACTGGCCCTGATGATGGCCATAAGCCGAAACACATTGGTCTGCTAACAAAGTTGTTTCTTAGTGTTTCAAGTTGCTGGAGTCTTTACCTCACCCCCACAGAGAGGCTGTGTGCCTGACAAGGAGGAAAGTCGGCAGCGCAGAACAAGAGCAGCATCCACCAAGGAAAAGAGGCAAAGAAAGAGATGAAGGGCACCCAAACCCTTCTTGAGATAAACAACTTTATCTCGAAGGCTTTGTCATAAAAAGCTCACCCGTAGACTGCTGGAGATAGGCACCAGCCTCCCCGCGACCCACTATGGAAGAAGCAGTATAAAAAATGACTGACTGATGACTGCCTTGTCATAAAAATAAATTTCTAGTACTCTTAGTTTCGGTAGTAATTTCCAGGAAATCGTGCAAAAAGATTCTTCACATTTTCTGTTTGGATCATTTTTTCTTCCTTCTGTGCTGAAGCAAGGCAACACATTTCACATAGTTTCATTTTCAAGTGATTTCAAGAGTTTGCAAGGATTTGTTCTTTAGTGTTTGATGCTTCACGTGAGCCTCTTTGAATAATCAACATTCTTTACAATGAAAGGGCTCAAAATGTAAAATCCAATCACCAAATCAGTCTCTTACTCATTCTCTTAAGAGCTAAAGCTGTATTTTGTATAACTTTAGAGAAAAAGATGACAATTATGTGTAAAAACAAGAAGTTTAGGGTTTTAATCGGAATTATCTACACATAACCACATATTTTATTCTCTAATTTACATCGTAATGCAGGATTTCTATGAAGAAAATGAAAAGCCTAAACCATCATAGGCCTTTTTATAAAAAACATTTTGATTTAAAATCTGCATTTATCTCATAACAGATCTAACTAAAAGAACAAACAAAGTTTTCAGTTTACTGGCTGTGTGATCCAAAACGTCCTCGTTTGAACTGTGTCTTATTAATATCCTCAGCCTCACTTTTTCTAGCGTGTTTGACAAATATTCTTCAAGAAATAGTTTTGCCATTGACAAATATTTCTGACAGCTATGGTACAATGAATACTACATAACTCCTTCACCAGATATGCTGTATGGAAATTAGTCTTGTAGTAGTAAATTACTTTTTCTTTTCTCCTCAACCTGGAGATGCCATGCATTATTTGGGTGGCAAACAGACGGGAATAAGGGAAAAATAAATAAATATACTGAACCCAAGGGGATAAACACGATGCAGGTGGAAAAGTCTCGACAGGAAACAGAAAAAAAAGAAACAAGACTTATGGGAGTGCTTGTAAACAAAACATGTTAAATTACTTGAGGACATGTTTGGGAATTCTTTAACTTTTTCCAGGTTGCTCATATTGGCAGTTAGGAAGTTAAAGGCACCTGGTGGTAATTAGGTTTAAAAGAAAACAATTGTCTAAAGGAGTTTAGATGAAATTTCGTTTCTCTGTATTATTGTTTGTCTGAGAAATGTTAAGCTTCCCGTTGTTCACACCAGTTTTGTTTTGTTTTCCATGTCAGCTTAAAGCTTGATGTCCTGCAGTGTGGGTGTCTGGTTCCATGTGATGTTCAGGGTTTCCCTCTGCTAAAGGAGGGACATGTTTCCTACTGAATCACCCCAGAGTGTGGAGAGTGCACACTTTAATTCACTGTCATTAGATGTCTTCTCTGGATTTCCTTCAATAATATAACTGAAGTGGGTCTTTAACCTGGCATGTTGCCTGCATGAAACACTTTAGATAAAAAAAGTCATTAAATTCATGTGTGGGTCAAAAATGCCTTAAATACGACTCAGTTTTATGACAATGAGAACCATACGTGTTTAAAGCACAGTGCTGTGAGCTCCCTGACTACCTGTGACCCAGAAATGGTGGGAGTTACCATAGCAACCAAGGACAACCTTTTCTGGGTGTCTGATTCTTAACTTCCTTTACAAAAGTAAGCTAACATGTTCAAATACTTACGTTTTAATTCAGTGTTTCTCATTGCAGAGCTACAGTTCTGGTAAAAGTACACTCTTTATGTTCACAAATTAATTTTTTGGTTTTCAGTCATTTATTTGGCATTTTTGTTATTCAGAGTGAAAAAAATGTGCAACAAACTTCATATATGATTTTTAAGGAAAGAATAGAAGAAGAAATAAAATTCATTGTGTATTTTTTTTTTATCCACACTGGATCAAAATTATACATATACAGTTAAGCCCAGAATTATTTACAGGTACATCTAAAAAAATTTAATATCGCAAAAAAGTTAAATATTTAATAGAATTATAGATTTATCACAGATAGAGTGAAATATTTCAAGTCTTTATTTCACATATTCACAGAAAGTTGAGTGGAAGAAAAAAGTCTGGTAGGAAAAGGTGCAGCAACAACAGGGATAGCCGAAGCTTGAGAGGATTGTCAAGCAAAATCTATTCAAGAGGAGTGGAGTGAGGCTGGAGTCAGCCCATCAAGATCCCCTACGCACAGACAAAGCACATGGGCTACAAATGTCGCATTCCTTGTGTCAAGCCACTCAGAACCAGAGACAACGCCAGAGGCGTCTTTCCTGGACTGAAGAAAAAAAGAACTGGGCTATTGCTCCGTGGTCCAAAGTCCTGTTTTCAGATAATAATACATTTTATTTATAACGGACTTTGCATTTACAAAAAATCTGTAAGTGCTCATCACTAAAGATACATTTGCTAGAAAACCCCAGTAGAAACATGCAAAAAAACCTGCCAACAATAATAAGAAGGGTTTGATTACTCGAATGCCAACAAATGCCAACAATTTTTCTACTGATTATTAGGATGGGTATAAATAATTTTTGATATTCCATTTTTAATAAAATGTAAATGGTTATATATATATTTAAAGTGTTCTCTTACATTGTTTTAGTGTCTTGAAGGGAGGCATGTCACCTTTTCTTTCAGAAACGAACTTCTTGATTCAATGAAAACAATTTTAAATCTAAATCAGCCAGGGGTTATGAATGATTTGGGCTCAACTGTGGGCTCAAATACTTGCAGACAATGATTTAAATCTTGTGGGAAGTGCTAAATGCTCTAGAATACCCTAACTCGACAAGTCTAAGGTCTATTAACCTCTTGTTAGTAGTTAGGATTTACTACAGCTGGTAGTGTCTTTTTGCCAGCACAAAAAAAGACTTGTTAGACAGCACTCATTGGTTCTGCCAAGAGGAGTATCCTAATGGAGCCAAGAATTCTGTGTAATCTTGAAAAACGATGAGCAGCAATAGGAGTAGTAATAAACGATCAACAGAACTTTACAATAAAGTAGTTTAAGCATAAAATTGGATGATAATCTAGATTCTCTGCAGAGCTTTGGAAGGTTAAAGTTGTCTTTCAGTTACTGGGAAACAGGAGTCACACAATTTCTGTTAAGTCAACGGTCTGTTGTGTTTGCCTAAATTAAAACCTTGAGAAACTGGTGCGTAAACACAATTTGTACTCTGAAAATGAGAGACAACCTTCACTGATTGCTCTGGTCCAACAAGTTCACCATAACATGCCTTTCAGCTGGTGAAACGACCCCAAAATCCGTGATTGTTTTCTACCATCAACTTGGTTTTTGTTATCAGCACAACAAAAACAACAATTTGAAGGCCCTCAATCAAGAAAATAAATCATCTTTCTGCCATTTTACTGCTACATTAGATGACCCACATTAATATTAACCACAACTGTGGAGCAGGAACAAAAACCAGTCATCATTTGTGCATAAAGCTTCGTCAGAAAAAACACACATTTCTATCTCCGGTGAATTTGTTCAGCTTCAATTAAATCAGGGAGGAAAAACAGCACCCCAGTCCCTCTAGCTGTGAGCGGTCCATGGTATCATTCCCATATTTCTTTAGAGAGACACACTGACATGCTCTGCACTCATGAATATCCAGTTCATCCTGTATTCACCAGAGGCTAAACATAGCAAACACTAATGATGAAGTTGCATGGCAACGTCATTGGGAGCAAAATGTTGCTGAACAGCAATCAGAAGAACAATCAGAAGAGCAATCAGAAGAAAAACGTACAGAAAATTCAAACGTAAGGACTTTAAAAGGATAGCCATGGAAACGGTAAACCCCCTTCTTAGTTTTATAAGAGTGATTAATCACATATTTTGATTACATTTCACTAGCCACACCTAGGCCTGAATACCTTTTTAATTGTAGAAACAAGATATCACGTAAATCTAACCTGTCTGGCAACATGAAGAAGGCTAAAAGATCTCAAAAAGCAACAAATCCTCCATTGACTTTAGGAAATACAAAAACAAATAAAAATCTGACTGATATCTATCAGTCTGGAAAGGGTTACAGAGACATTTCTAAGTGTTTGTGACTCCAGAGAACCACAGTGACAACCTTTATCCACAAACAGAGAAAGCAAAACAAAAAGAACTAAAAGACCCATCTCACTTATGGCAAAAAAACAACTCTACAAACCCCCAAGACCTGAGAAAATATTCTGTGAACTGGTGAGATAACATGAACCTTTGTGAAAGGTGTGCATCCCATTATATCTCGTGTAAAAAAGTAACTGCTGCTCAGAGAAATAACATGCAACAGTCAAACATGGTGGCGGTAGTGGAATGGTTTGAAGAAAAATATCCAGCTGTCAATTCTTGACCTTGAGCTCGAGTGGACTTGAATTATGCAGCAGGGCATTAGAAAATTAAAGTTTTGGAGTGGCCTAGTCAAATTCCAGCCTTAAATCTGGTTGAACCGCTGTGGCATGACCTTAAACAGGTTGTTTTTGCTCTAAAACCCTGGCTGAATTAAAACTATTCTGTACGGCAGAGCAGGCCAAAATTTCTCCAGTGATGAAAAAGACTCCCTGTTATCTCCAATGGCAGCTGCTTTCAGCAAGGGTGGCACAACCAGATACTGGGTTTAGGACGAAAATCTGTAAGGTGTTAAATACTTTTCAGATCACTGTAGATCCATTCTGAGCTGGGAATTCCTTTGAGTCCCCCATAAGGAGCTTGAAACCTGTTAACTCCCATATTCTTCATCGGTTGTTGGGACACAAAGAAATAAAGCTACTGATAACCTGCCTTACCAAGGAATGGACGTTATACACAATCACATAAACTCTAACATATTTTCAAGGTATTTTTGAAAGGATTTCTGAATGTGCATCAATGCAAACAGTTACTTAAAACTCCCAGGTCTTTACTTTACATCAAATAAAGCTATAAAGGTGTTGCACTTAATCTAAAGCTGCTAAATGACGTGGCAGGGTGCAGATAAATATGATGCATTCCAGATTAAGACTTTAAAAATGTATTCCTGAAAAGAAAAAAAACGTATCAGGTTTGTGACAAAAAATCCTGAACTTGAAAAATGGCTTTTCAAGTTAAAGCGGCATGGTATACATCTTTACTTCATGGATTATTCATGCCTCCCATACCTGTCACAGTCTTATCAACATTGCAAACACATAGAGGGTAAAAATCAGCCTCCTTCCAGCCTAAATCAAAATGATCATCCTGCCGCCCACACATTGAATCTTAAACAAAAATAAAGAAATCAATAGCACTGGCAAATATACACAACGGATCTCAGTCAGAATTAGAAAAAAAACTCATTTACAGACCATGATTGCAATGACCAGGGATTATAAATTAGTTCTCCACTGAAAAATAATTTATTTATTTTTTTCGTTCATCCTCAATGAAACAAGAGGCAGGAAGTGGGTTTGCTCTCTCATACATCCACCTACACTTTGAGTCCTGGGATTTGTGCAGAGAAGGAGTGCTGATTGTATTCAAAAATGTGTGCAGGTAAGCAAAGCCTCGTGAGGAAGCCATACATTAAGTCATGGTATGTGGATTTTTCCTGCTAAGTCACTGCATTTGTTATTGTTGTCATCTGCAAACTCTTCTCCCAAAAGCCAGGTTGCAGTTTGGACCTCTGTTAACAACAAAAAAAGTTGATGATTGTTCAAAAATACTAAAAAAACCCTAAAGCATAGATATTTATATATAAATATGGTGTATAAATAGAAGCCGTTTATCAGCGGAACTGGTATCAGGCTGCAGCACAGTGCTTGCCAAACACAGAGATCCACTTCTCATGTCTACTTGGAGTAAAGTTTTGGATGTATTTGTGTAATCCTTGTGGACAGACTCATTACCTAACAGCAGGTGTGTAAGTCTTTGGTGTTCTGAGATTGTCCTGCAACCAGATGGTCATGAGTTCTCTCTTTAAAAACACGCCAGCCTACAAAGTCATGATGTCCTTCAGGAAGTAACCGACCCCTGCCTGCACTGCTGTGTGGCTTCACCTGGGTAGATGTCACATGTATGTTTGTACAGGTACCTCTGTCTTCCATTTAAAAGGTCAAAGTCTTATTAATCGCTTTTATTTTTGGTGAACATAGCTTACTCTTCATGAAAACCCAAAAATCACTTTCTTAGACCAATGAAAAATGATTTTTATGTCGTTGTGGCCTACACAATCATGGGAAAGACTGCTGACCTGACAGTTGTCCCGCAGACAGATATTGACACCCTCCACTAGGAGGATAAGCTACAAATGGTCACTGCTGAATAAGCTGCATGTTCACAGTATGTCATATCAAGAATAAAAATGAAAAGTTGAGTGGAAGTAAAAAAGTGTGGTAGAAAAAGCAGCCTTGTAAAGCAAAGTTCATTCAAGATTTGACAGCTAGAATCGGAGCTTTAGGAACCACCACAACATCCAGGGGTGACCAGAACATGGGCTAAAACCATCACATGCCCTGAGTTAAGCCCCTCCTGAACAGCCCTGCAGAACTCCTTTGCCAATATCACAGCATTTAGTCCCCTCCCACAACATTGAAAGGGATTTTTAAACATTCTTTTTTGCATAATCTGTCAAGATTGTCTAGAGTCACACCTGTGTCCTTTCATACCAGGGCTGTTCTTTTCCGATTTTAAACCAGTGCCACAGGTTCCCACCAAAAAAAAAGAGGTTCCAGAGCACAAACAGTGGTTAAAGTCGAGCACCAGGCACCAATTTATCTGCGCGCCTGGGTGGGTCAAAGCTGGAGACGATAAAAATATGTATGGCGGTGAAGACAAAGTACGTACTAGGCTTTCCTTCCACTCTGTGTTACGTCCGCTGTCGATGACAGATGCTGGGCTCCTAAAACTGGTGGAAACGTGTGTTGGTTCTCAACAGAGGGCACCTGAACCAAATCGGTTCAAGAACGAAAGTTATTTTGGTGGAAGAGAGGCAGGTGTGGTGCTGGGATAAAGTTGGGTTCTTCGTGTTGTACCCACTCAGGCCAGCTTATAAAACGTATGAATTAAAAGTTACTTCACTCAAAAAACTTTGTAGGCATTGTTAGGGAAACCAATTATTGTGCCAAAAAATGTCCCCCACTAAATAAATGTGTTTAAATTAAAGATTAGACTATATTTTTCATGTGAGATTCTGATACTGCTCTAAAGGATGAATTTATTTTAGGGCTCCTTCACATCTTCACCAGGAGTGGTGATAACTGTGGTTGGCACCGTCTGTGTTAGTTTATTAGTGCAGACTAAAGTCTCAGGGTGGGTGAAGGATTTGGACTTTGATTGAGTTTAGCAGCATCCACTATATTGGCCTGTCCATCTCTTTAAATCCATTGTCAATGAGAACAAGTTTCATTCTTCATTACAGCATGTGGCAGCCCATTCATCAGCACTGAGAACAACTAAGTCAATGTCCCCACAACTTAAAGATCTGTTTTTAGTGGCTGCTTTTTCTGTAAATGCAAATAAAATCTGTTCTGTTTGCGTTTATGACAGAACCTTTTTTATTCCTTCTTTTACAGTATTCTAGTTATATTTTAAACCAATTGTGAAAATATGGAGGCAAGGGAAGTTGATCTGTAGAAAAGCATTCAAACAAAATGAAATACAAAATGCTTTAGAGGACAATAAAGAAGCAGATTAAGAGAATTACAATAAAAACAGAAAATACATTAAAATAATAGTCAAAACGTAAAAATCGTATAAGTAGAAAGAAATAATGCAATTCAGAATTTACTGTAATGAATAACTAAGACATTACTTTATAAGGTAATTTTGAACCTTTAATGGTAAATTGAAGTAAACAGAAGGAATTTCAAGTAGTGATGCACCAATCAATTTGCCAGTGAAAAGAATTCATTAGATTTTTGCCTCTTTTTTGTATCTGACCAATGATCAGCAGGTAGAAAAAGCTAATAATACGAATATTAATAAGAAATGGGTCCAATTCCCGGCCTGGGGTCTTTCTGCAAAGAGTTTGCATGTTCTCCTCATGCATCCGGGCGTTCTCTCCAGGTACTCCAACTTCCTTCCATTCAGAAACATGACTGTTAGGGTAATTGGTCTCTCTAAATTGCCCTTAGGAGCATGGTTGTTGGTCTTCTGTGTCTCTGTGTTGCCCTGTGATGGACTGGAGACCTGTTCGGGGGTTACCCTGCCTCTCGCCCAATTACTGCTGGAGATAGACAGCAGACCCTATAAGTACAAGTGGGTATAGACAATGGATGGGTGGACAATTATATTATTAATGATAATAATGAACTGACCTCTTTAAAATAAAATGGATCAACACAGCTTTTTGGTCTGTAAATGCATCAACACGCATCATGTTCCTTCATGCTGTTTGTTTTGAGTTTAGTAAAAATTAGATAAATGTTCTTGGCACATCTGCTTCGCTGTAACGTAGAAATGACTCTAACCTTGTCATCCGCATTTTCTGTTAGATTGGAAAATCGTTATGAGCCAAACTTGAACTCAGCAGCTCAGCTAACCTAGAAAACTGAGGTGTTACCCAGTAAAAACCTGATCGGCACATGATCTTATCATCTTTGGTGTTAGATTTGTTTTCTTGAAAAAAAAAACTACTTAAAATAATCATATATTCCCCAGCTAAACATTCTTAGTCAAAAAAGCCTAAAATAAATAAATTAATAAAATTGTTGTCATTATTGGCACATTGTTCTTAAATGAAGTACAGCGAAAAAATATGGAATCACCCTTTAAATTACGTTTGTTTTTTTAAGAATTTATATATGTAATAAATACAGGAGGAAAAGCTGCCAAATGTTCCTACATTTTAATCTCCTTCATAAGTGCCCTCAGCGGTCTGCAAACTATAAGAAATGTCCTTTAAAAGTCTGGTTGATGCATCTCGTAAGTTGACCTTTGACCGGCCAGACCGACAAATATCAATGTATTGACTAGCTGGATGCAGCTGGGACTAACAGAGCTCAGGGCCAGAAGACAAGACCAGCAGAAATATACCAAGGGCCAAAATAAGGTGACAAACATCACATGAAGATTTAATACATCTAAAGAAAAACCCAATACAAACCCTGTCAGTTATTGTGAAGTACAATACGTCCATAGAGGAGCCACTGACACTATTTATGTATGTACTACAGCTGCATAATCCTTTGTTATTGTATACAGCACTTATGATTCAGATGCTGACTCCGAAAGGTCAAAGAGGTTCCTCTTAAAACATGAACAAATGAACCTGTTTTATGATGGCTTCCTCTGTTATATCAGATTTACTCTGTCAAAGTTTGCATTAAGTTCATAGTTCACCAGAAGATTTCTGCCCCAGCACTGAAGGTTCAGATCGAGGTGTTGATCAAACTCTGTTCCCGTTCCGTCCAAGTATTAGGTTTCCCATTCTGAATATGAAACAGCAGTTATTTAAAGGTTCGTAATTTGGCAAGTTTTATCAAATCAATATTTTCACTAGAATATGACCAACTGAGCAGCAAACTGTTTATTTTGTTTTGGCCAAAACTGAAAAGGACTGAAAAATGAAACGATGATCCATGAATGAGGAGAACCGGAATAACATTCAGTTTGTAAATGCAAATCAGAGCCTGACCTAACGTTGATGCCTTCATTATAAACACATTAATATGGAACAGAGCCACTGGCTTTACTTTATCAGTGGAAAGAAATGATAAGTTAATCTTAACTAAGTTTAGCTGAATAAAACTATTTACTATTATATCTATATAATTAGCACAGAACGCATTTAAGTTACTGTTTGTTTGATTATTTCTTTGCTGTAACCAGGATTCATAATGAAAGGCTTATAATCACCATGTTTTATTAAGGGGAACTGAGGCTCAGATCTTGCAATCTGAAAGATGCGGGTTCAGTTCCAGCTTCCACCTTCCACATGTTGATGTGCTCCTGGGCAAGGCACCTAGCCGGAAGTTGCCATCTGATCTGAGTATCAGTGTATGAATGTGTGCGCATTAGTTTGTGCGATTAGATGGATCTCTCTAATGTAAAGCGCTATGGGTGGTCGGTATGAAACAAGTTTGGTCACCATTGTAGAGAAACTCAGTGAGAGATGTACCTCCACTCTTTGGGACTGAACTCCATCCTCCAAGATGTTAATGCTCGCCTCCTCAGACCGGGCTTTCTCTGAGACGCCAGGAGTCCAGATCTCAACCACACTGAACACTTCTGGCATCGAGCGGGCATGCAGTTTGCGCCAGAACAACCATACTGGCTGACAAATGCTTTTTGAAGATTGGGCTGGCATCCCACAGCAGTGTGTGACCAAGCAGGTGACCAGCATTAGGAGGAGGTGGCAGGCAGTTGTGTTTTTTTAACAGTTCTCTGATGTAATACTGAGTTTAATGAATAAATGATTAAATATGCCTTATTTCTTCAAACTTCATTCAGTCCATTAAATGGCACCAAACACAAGTCAGTAGCAGGATAAACAGTTTGGCATTAGCAAAGAGGGTTTAGCAAGTTTTTCAGGCAAACCAAAGACTCAACTGTGTTGCTCAACACAAAATGCATTTCCCCATACAACTGTGCCATCACTTGTGGGAAATAAAGAGGCTTCCCAACCAATTAAGATTTTTTTCTTGAAAGCACTGTTACTATAAATAAAATATGCAACACAACATAACTTTCTATAAGTTTTACCATCAGTTCCTGATCTTAAGATTAAGCACAGCATGAACTAAAGCATACCAAGTAGTCCACCTCTGAATGTCTCAAAACCAAATGAAGATTTTGAGGTGGTCTAGTCAAAGCCTGGACTTAAATCCAATTATGATGCTGTGGCATGGCCTTAAAAAAGCCCACTCTTGCTCCACAACCCTTCAACGTGGCAGAATTAAAATAATTTAGCAAAGAGTGGACCAACAGTTCATGCACAACGATTTAAAAAATTCAGCTTGGAAAAGACCAGATGATGAAGTAATGGCTTTGTGAGCTATAGGTAATTCATGTATTTAAAGCAACCCCTCAAACACTCTTTGTGTGACATCATAAAAAAAAAAAAAAAAAAGAAATCTGCTAAGTTAGCAAGGGGAGAACACAGAACCTCCACAAGTCTGGTTCATCCTTGGGTACAATGTCCAGATGTCTCAAGGCACCATGTTCTTCTCTTCAAACATTCATAAAAATGTCTTAATGTCCAACCATCGTATAGAAACGAGATGGGTTCTGTGTCCCAGAGATGAACGCGTTCTGGTGTGAAATGTGCAAATGAACCCCAGGACAAGATAAAGATCCTGTGAAGATGCTGGCTGAAGCTGGTAGGGGACTGTTATTATCCACAGTGAAACGAGGCAAGAAGGAAGCCATTAGCCCCAAAGCAACAGAAAACCCCAAATTACAGTTTGCATATGTAAAAAGTCCTTAATTTTTTTGGAGACATGTCCTGGTTTGATGAATCAAAAATTCTGATGTTTGGCCAAAAGGAACATCGCTACATTTGGTGGAAAAAATGAGGAAGCTTGCAGGCCTGAGAACAACATCCCGAAGTGCAGAGGTGGCATCATCATCATGTGAGACTGGTAAATTTCAACATGATGAAAAATTACTACGTGAAAAATACTAAAGCTACATGTTTATGCATTTGGCAGATGCTTTTATCCAAAGGGACTGTGCCGCTGCGTTCAGGACCATCTCGAGATGTCAGCCAATGAAAGGGGAAGCTTGGGCACGAATGCTGGTTTTATATGAACACTGATGGACCATATGGAAACTTTTGTAAACTTCTGAATTTAAAGAAAGCTAATATTATATTCTCTAAAAAAGTCCTCTAATTTTTCACACTTTAAACAGAAATAATTTTATTAATCTTTCCTGACCAAAACAGCAAAAGGTTTATTCTTAATGTTAGACAGCGAGAAAATAGAGATTAGGCAACTGTTTATACAGTGATGGCAACATCTGCTTTTACCTTTATATTCATATTGTTTTCAGTGTTTAATTTGTTTCTAAAATCCACCCTGAAAAAGATTGAAAAAGGCTTGAATTTGATTTGGAGACTGATGAAAGCAGCTTGTGCTTTGAGCAACGGCAGCTGATGCTCTAACAGCGCATCCGGTGAAATAAACAACACCTTTAATGAATTTAGGTGACCCCTCCCGCTGCTGTTGATTGTAACTCCCAGACTTTATTACAATAATTATTCCTTGCTGGATGCAGAAAGCACAAGGACACACACTAATAGCACTAATAAACTACTTCAAAGTAAAAGAGATCCAGCGTTTCCCTTTCATCATTATTGTCATCATCACTAAAACTAAGCTCTCACATCAAAACAAGATATCAGAGGATCGTTTCAGTATCCTGTTTGCCATTCATGGTGCGAAGGAAGCTACAATTCTGGCCCTTTGTTTGTGGCCTGGTTGCTTTGTTTGATGCAGCAGCTTTGTGTTGGGATTTGAGAAGGATTCGTTGGTAATGGGTGGGCAGCGCTAGGGAGCCTTCTCCTATCCTGAGGGATTCTCCTGATGAGCAGGGATTGGACTCATCTGCTCTGTGTATTGATTTGTTTTTGCTCCACGGTCACCTCACCCCAGTTCTGAACTGGATTTTATTTGTAACGAGTTCTCTCTGATCCATCAGTTTACTCTTGTTCTTGTTTTGATCACAGCTGTAAGAAGGATTCATGCGCTGGTATCCAGATAATTATTTTATCTCCAAACAGCCGAGATAAAGTTATTTTTTTCAAAACTCTTATCTTTAAGTGTTTTATGTTTGCACAGATAAAATGAAATGAATAAAACAGAAGACTTGTTAAAAACTTGTTTATCCAAACGACCAATAGTTTGACATTACCAAAAAATTGTTTCTGTAGAAAAAGACATTTTTAATGTTTGAACCTCTCAATTCCATTAAAATTAATCTCTCTTTTCAGTTTAATTTATTTGTTTTTTTGATTTGCTTGGATCCAAACCCTCTGGCTGTACATTTTGTCCTGCTGGAAGATGGACCTCCATTCCAGCCTCTAACAGGACCTCCTGGACTTGTCCTGTAATTTTTGATGAAGCCAGACATTAACAGACACTGTATATAAACTAACTTATCCATTACTCACAACATTCCCCAAAATAAGAAGTTGTCATTCATTTCCTTTTTAAACTGGTCAAATATTTATGGTATCGTTCCACAAGCTTTTCACAATAGTTTGCTGGAACTTTGGCCCATTCCTCCTGATAGAACCAGTGTAACAGAGTCAGGTTTGTAGGCTCACACACAGTTTTAGCTCTGCCCACTAATCTCCTTAGGGTCAGAGATCAGGGCTGGGAGAAAGTCGGTCCGAAACATTGACTTTGTTGCCCTGAAGCTACTGTGCAACTAATCTAGTGGCATCCAAATGGTTATTGTTCACTATGAAGACCCATTTGGGTCCAAGCTTTAACTTCCAGGGTGATGCTCTGAGATGTTGTTTCAATATTTCCACATGATGTGGACCTTGTGATTTTTATGGTTCACTGTATGTAAAAATCTGGTGTCAACTGTATCTCCATCCATCTTCCCATCAACTCTGACCAGCTTCCCTGTCCATGTTGAGAAGAGAGCATACCCACAGCATCATGCTGCCAGCGCCATGCTTCACCATGATGGCGGTATGTTCAGGATGATGTGCCAGAAAACCAAATACAAATGCACTCTGCACTTTTCAGAATTTTATCTGTAAAAAAATATACTAAAAGCCTTGTGTCATTTTCCATCCACTTCACAATTATGTAGTACTCTATTTTGGTCTACCAAATCTAAAGAAATCATGTTTATATAGTGTTTATAATGTGACATAATGTGACAAGGCACTGTACAACTCAAACACTAGAAGTCTACAGGAAACTGCCAGATGCAAGTTCTTTAAAAACTATTTTTTACAAAAATGTCAAACACTATTAGTTATTATTTCAAATGTGGCTTTGCACCAAAATCAGAGCTGTCAGTTTAAAACACTATTATAAGTAAGAATGCATTAAGAAGTGTGGACTCCATCTGTTTTTGTTCCTAATGCGACTCTATTCTGATATCTGCTCATCAGCGTATTTGACATCCACACTGTTGGCTGCTTCTCGAGGGAGCGCTTGGGCTGCAGACGAGCCTATCAGTGCGCTGGACTGTGCTCAGCAAAGACAGATCTCCTTTACTTTAGCCAGTGCTCAAGATCTGAGGGGCAGAATAATTACACCGAGCTTCTTCTCGCAGTATAGAAGAGAACAATTTGGACAGTCGCTGAGTTGGAGCTTCAAGGCTTGCAGGTTTGCAAGTTTCATGGGCAGATGTGTGGAGCGGAACAAGGCACACCAGTTCCCCGACTAACAGAATGCTTGAGCAAGTCTGAAAGAGTCTACGAGGTGGCTGCTGCATTGCACTTAACAGGAAACAATGGAATAAAAAAGCAGCAGTCCCGTTTTAGATGATGCTGATACACAGAGGTAGACTGGGATTATGGCCTGAGGTATGCTGGGTTTGTCTGAGCTTGTTTTCACATTCACAGACCAGTTTCCCTCTCATTATGACTGCCCATTGAGCACAGCTTTTCTTCCTGCTTAGAGAGATGAACAAGTGTTGAATTCTACAGCACGTGTAGAAGAAAGCCGCCACCTCATCAGGGAATACCGAAGATCAATTAATGAACTGGTCTGGTCCACTGCTGGCGTCAGTATGCGAGGCATGCTCGCAGGAGCAAAGTAATTGACAGCTCAGAGGCCCGCCGGGTGATCTGAGTGATGAGTGTGTCGCTTTAGTGGCTTTGCTTATTGGTCATCTGATTTTATTTAACATACCAAACAGCATTTTAGGAAAGGAAGCGAGTGACTAAAAATCAAGTGACACACAGGGGCTGGGCTCTTTGTTACAGCAAAAACCATTAGATCAAAAAAAGACCTAAACATATACAGGATAGGCACATCTCAGTAAATTAGAATATCATCAGACATTCATTTATTTTACTAAATTAACATAAAAACTGAAACACATGTATTATTTGGATTCATAACTCACAAAGTGCCACATTTTAAAGGTTTATTTATATGATTATGGCATCCAGCCCTAATCTGGTTTCTACGAAACATCAGAATATGTAACATAAGAATCAATTAAAAACTAGATGTTTAATCAAGAAATGTGTTTATGTGTTATGACCTAAACCACAGGCCTGCCATCTTTACAATCCAAAGAACCAAACCTGCCCTTTATCCTACAAAATAAAGTATGTCTAGAGCTGCAAAACCAACATGACCCTTTGAAAAAAGATGTATAAACTAGTTTAGATTTATGGTTTATTTGAAAAACCACATTTAGTTCTATTTTTATATTTAAGAACATTAAATAAAAACACTCAACTGAATTAGGACATCATTTTTTTATATTAACCTGAAGAAAATGTAGCAAACTGAACAAACAAAGCTCAAACCATTAGTGGCAGTCCGCAGGGCAACTCTATGCAGATATTTTATGAAAACACAAAGAAAATATGTGAAAATCAGACTTTTTAAATACCCTTATGTTTAGAAACACTACTGAGTTCCATATTGTTTTTTTATGACACTTTGTATGACAATTAAGAGCCACTGTGGAGGATGTAAAGAAGAACAGGTTGCAGACCCCTGGCCTACACAATCATGGGGAAGACTAGCTGCCCAGCAGAAAACCTCCACAAGCCACAAAAGGTCATCATAATAATGGAAAGTTGTGTGGAAGGAAACATTGTTGTTGAAAACGGAGCCTTGAGAGGAAGCAATGCCTTTTCATGAGTTTTGGGGAAATTCACAATAGGGGTGGAGGCAAAAAAAATGTATATGAATGTGGAGGAGGACAATTCTGGATTTACAAATGTTACCTAATTTAGAGGAAAGGCAGATCTTTTTCATCCTGGTTTGGATGCTGTGTGGCTTAAATTATTATGGCTGTTAATTTGTGTACTATTAGTCACTTCTTTTGATTCATGACCAAATGAAATGAAAGATATGTTTACAAGAGGCTTCTCAAAAGCTTCTACAAGAAGAGCCAGAGCAGACTGTGCCTTTTGAGGAAGTCTCAGTCCTTCAGTGTTTGCAACAACATGATACAGATCTTCTATAGGTCTGCTGTGGAGAGTAGCAGCATCAGCTAACGGGTTAAAAAAGTGAACAAACTGATAAAAAAGACTGGTTCTGTTCTGGGTACTGCTCTGGAGCCCCTAGAGAGGATTGTGCAAAGAAGGAATCTTCATAGAATGAAACAAAATGAACAGGCAGCTGACAGAAAGTTGTAATCTATCTGAATTGGGGTTTTGATATATTTTATGTTTTCAACCACAGAAAGTTCAGCTTAAGAGTGGGATGATGTCACACACTCTGGAGTTGGAAATATTTTGAAACTTATGCTACTTTCTGTTTTATACATCAAACTGAAGGCCTTTTTATCTACTTTCACCCAGTGTTTCGCTCACTGCTAAAGCACACAAGGTTTTCTGTTAAATAGCCTCTGAGTGCAGAGTGTACACACCTACACCCTGATTCACTCCTGTTATCTGCTCTAAATATTCTGTCAAAACTGGTAGCAAAGCATCTCTTTCACATTTCTACTACATGTAAATCTGTAGACACTTCAAAAATTACACGAGTGGTCTTCAGAGGTTCCTCCATCTCACATTTCAAGAATTAGTTTGGTAGGACACATTTTTTTTTTTTTGCACTGTGACCGTATGTTTGATGCTGACATTCTTGCGGATGAAATAAGTGCCAACACTACTTGCTGCCCAGAAAGGGTGGGAATCACCAGAGCAACCGCCTACTCTGATTCTTATGTCGCTCAGCATCAGTCCTACAAGTTATTCATGGGACTAACCAATGAAGGTTGTTAGATGAATTCTTCAAAATGTCTTCTGAAGTTGAAATTTTCTAGTCTTGACTCATATTTTGTGTATGACCTCTGCAGATTATTATGCTTTAAGGACAGAAACTGGTTCCAAATTGAAGATGTGTTATAGAAATAAAAGAGCAAGGACGAATAACTAACACGCCCAGACCAGGAGCAATATAACATAGTTCGGACATTTGTTTTGGGTATGAAACATATACCATGGTGTGTGTTTATGCATTCATTTAAAATGATCCAACATTATGTCCAACAATTTTTAATCATGACTCCTATTTTTCTGGCTTCACTTGTGTTTTTCTGTTTCTGCAGCTCAGGTCAGAGGTTTACAAGCAGTCATCATGGGTTTAATTGGTGGAGTTCAATTAAATTGGTTGTTTTTCTGGTCAGCTTTCAAGTATAGTCTATACATTTTCATTGAAGGGGAGGTTGGGGCTATTCCAGAACTTTATTATTAGCTTTCTTTGTCCATTCCAAAACCAGTTTCATGTGTTCTTGGGATCATTATACCACTGGAACACCTAGTTGTGTCCAAGAAGCAAACATCTGACCCAAACTGTTACCCTAAGGCAAAAGGAAATTGGTTAGGGTGTTCGCAAGCAATCCAAGAACCACCAAGGCTTAAGCCTATCATAAACTGGAAGATGCCACGATAGCCAGAGAGGCTGATGACAAAGGAAGATGGCTCCTCTCCAAGATGGACACTTTCATCTACTCAAATTTGCAGCTGCCAACACAGACAAGCCAAATGCTTTTTGATCTAATAAAACAAAGATTTAACTATTTTTCCACAATTACACAAGTATGTTTGGAGGAATCAGGGCGAGACTGTCAAACCAAAGAACACTACAACTGTCAAGCATAGTGGTGGCACTATAATGCTGTGGGACGGTTTCCCAGTCAGTGGTGGTGTTGGTACATTACACAAAGTGGATGGAATAATGAAGGAGGACATCCTATCAAATGGACAGTCAGATGGCTGAATCCTGGATAGAGCTGGGTGTTTAAAAATCATCCAGAATAAACATCAAAACCTATTTTTAAATTAATTATGCTGCCTAACATTAATACTCCAGCAGGATTGAGCTGCAGCCTTAATGCTTTTCAAAATTGATGGACTTTCCTTAAAAGTTGGGTCAGGGATAGGAAACCAACCAATTTAAACAAACTCCTATTTTGCCAAGAATATTGTTTAAATATCCAGGCAGAATTATGCCAGAGTCTTGTTGATATATGCATTGAAGGAGCAGTTTGTGGAGGGATGCTTACACAAATATTATTGGGGGTGTATGTATATATTCTAGCCTGTGTTTATAATTTTGTGAGCCCAATTGTTTTATGTTGTATCATCAGTCTACTATAGGAAAAAGATATTTCAAATTAATTATTAAAAACCCAAATATGACATCCATGCCAGTGTTTATATATAAAGGTCTGAGTGGGTACTGTAGAACCTAAAGCCTGAGCCTGAAGAAACAAATTAGTGACAAAAATCCAGGATGCCACTGGATAACTTCACCTGGCTTCAGTTAGAAAAAATATGCCTGTGAATCAAACGCTGGCTGAGGAGAAAACAGAAAAAAGCAGCCAGTGATTCAACAGCAGGTTGCTGACTAAGGACAGTAGTGATCAGCGGGTTTGGGAATGTGCGTCACGCCTTCTGACTGGGCCTTTGGAGAAGGCAAGTCATAACTGGCCCCTGAAAAACATTAGCCAATTAATAATTTTCCAAGATAGTTCAAGAATGAGAAAAAGCGAGTTCCAAATGTTAACACTGACTTGAAATTCTGCATCTGAATAAATAAAAAAAATCTGCCATCAGATGACTTTGGGACACATTTGCATGGGTATCTGATTTGATTTGCATTCCTGTGATCCATAGAATGTATTATCTCTGTGCGATTCACCATCCTCTCTTATCTGGAACACACTCAATCAATAGAAAGCAGCTCTGAATATGGATTATGGATGGGTATCTGTGTGCACTGAGGCCTGCATCGACTCCAACACAGCTATACATTAAGAAATGTACCCCTTTTATACAGATTTGGCTTCAACATCATCCTCTTCATCAACAAACAGGCCAAAGAAGCCATTTTATTAGTAATCATTATGCAAAAAAATCCTCCTGTGGCAATAACGTGCATCTCTGGGTATCTTATTAATACTTTTTGCATTTCAAATGTGTTGAAATATTCTAACAATGTGTAATCTTGAAATCGGAATAAATGCATTTGTCATGAAGATATATAAACTAGACCATGTGTGCACCCAAACACGGGAGCTTCACAAGAAAATGCGCACATTGTGCACTGGCAGGGAGCAGCTGAATATCTCCCTTTGCCCACAGTCTTGAAGCAGAACTTGCCGCTTGATAAATGAGCCAAAGGAGTCAGAAGAATCTAAAGCCAGATAGCTCCCATTCTGCACCCGAAGACGGGGGGGAAGTGTCAGCTTTTTCATCCTCTGAATGATTTAGATTGTCATTGGAGAAAACTGATGAGCGCTTCAGAGATTTATGATGCTTTGCCTTCCACATTAAATATAGACTTTGTAACATGTGCTCAGAACCGCTTTGAAAACCTAATCAGACACCTAAGCTGGGCATAAAAATGAGTAGAGAAAGGCGCAGATAGCCATAATAATTCTGAAATTAGACATTATTTTGCATTATACGAGCGTCTAGAGGTAACTGAATAGGAAACGTGATTTAGAAATAATGATGGACCTTTTAGGGTAATGCAAGGATTTTATCAGGAGTAGATAACTACTCGAAACACTTGAGTGTGGACATACAGAGGTCACATCTCCTGCTGCTAAGGGTTATTCTGAGCACGGCCTAGACCAAAGTGGATTTCTGCCATCTGTTTAGCGGTTCATGTTCTAGAAATCTCATTAGGAGATCCTGATGTTCTGTCTTGATTCTTGCACATATGAAAAAGCTTTTCTTTATTTTCTCATAAAACAATTTGCAAATTAATATGTTACAAGGCCAGCACCAATTTTTATTTTACTATGGTTAGTAGTTTAGTATTTATAAAATCTGAACAGGTTAACAGTCTCTAAGGAAAAAAAGACGAAGGGGGCAGGGCCTCACGGTCATGTGACCTACATGTGTTACACACATTTAACTGTTTTAAACAACATTTTCAAATGCTACGTCACTAACAAAAGGACCGACCACAGTGTTGGTAAAACATTCTTTTATTGCCTCAAAAACCTTATACTATTAGGAAGTTAACTGATTAATTGGCTTTATTAAAGAAAATTATTACGTTATTGGCAGGCAATTGAGTATTGGTCGTTATTACATTTTTGGTTTCTACAAGGTTTATAAAATAGCTTTCGGATTAATCGCTATTGTCATGTATTAGGACTGTTTGTAGTTGCTTTAGTAACGGCAGCCCAGGGCATCAAGGGTAATAAAATATGGTCGTTGAGAGACTTAAATGTGCTGCAGGCTTGGTTACAAGTTTGGTGGTAATAAATAGAGAGAACAAATGAAACGCATCCAGACCTTTAATGTTTTACAGTGACAGACAAAAAGGATCAAGATGTAACAGCTGTGACATTTGAACGATTGACGTTTTTTTAACACGGCCCAACTCTGGCTAGCTGTTAGCTTTAGCCTCTCTCTAATCCAGCAGCAGACCTATTGGTCATGATTTGGTTCTACTCTCGCCGATGCATTTTGTACAGACAAATAACGGGGTTATTTTTGTGCGTACGACTCACAAAACTATACATTATTACGTAAATCATACAGGTTTTGGGATTTTGCCAAAATAATTTTTTCTACTATACTAGGCAAGAAAAACCTCTTTTCCTCTGTAGTCGCCATACTTTTGCCCCAAATATTTTCAACAAAGCTGAACCAAAATATTGCAGAAAAAGGCAGAACAAATGAAATCTAGAAGAAAGAGGACCCATACTGTCTGACTTTACCTAAAATAAAATTAGGAACAATACATTCTGCTACTTTATGGGGTCTACTTGTTGTCCAACCAAAGGGGTGTTTATTATTAGATATATTGGCACATTGCCCCAACATCCCTGTATGTTTTAAAAACAATTACTACTAGTTGATCTTAAAGACACATTTGCACACCATGTTCTCCAGTTTCTGGCTAACACACCAGGGAGAACCGAGCCTTGGTCCTTACATGGGTCTTTGCTTGTTGTCCAGAGACGATACTGATGGTGATACTGGGAATCCTTAAATTTCAGGCTCAGGTAGGGATGAAGCATTCACAACGAATAAGTTGAGGTTTCCGAGGTGATTCTGAAAGCAGTATAGACTTTTCTCTTTCTCTCTGGCAAAAGGCAGAGAAAATGGAAAGAGGGTGGACTAGGATATTACCCCTTTCAGTCAGCGAGATTAGCTCATATGAGCTGCCTGCCAAATGTATTCGTATCATACATTAAAAATGGCATTCAATATAGCTGGATAATTTAAACACATTCACTGACTGCACTGAGTTGGAGCTGCATTAATAGTGAAAAAATGAATTTACATAAAATCCCCTGTAGTAACCTCAAATAACATCTGTATCATAATATAGATATGTTTAATTGCTCTAATGGGTTATTCTGCTTCCACATGGGGTTATGAACCACACACAGTGGACTGTGACTCACTGGCACCTTTTTTATAACCTCCCATCCTCATCCACACGCTCTGAAATCCACTTTTTAATCTCCTCACCTTACTGCCTGAAGAAATATTGTCATCGCCATCCGCGACTTCTTGGCTGGGGCCTAAAATGTAAATCAATATTTTCATTATCATGTGCAGAATACAAAACAACTCCAGAAGGGTAAATGTGGTAGTGCTGACCATGACTTTTCCCTTATAGAAAGAGAAAAAGTGAAGGGAGGCTAAGGTTACCTAATGGAATTAAGGTCTTGGGACACGGGGGAAGCAAGAAAGGCACAATTTTAAAGCTCATATTTCAGTGGCGACATCGTTCTTCATGTCTGTAAGGAAGCTTTTACAAGCTCACTTCTCAACCCAAGTTTTCATATCAGTGCCAACACACACCCATCAGAGTCCCTTATAATCAGCTACCTTATATCACAAAGGAACTAATCCAGTAAAGTGCTATACTGGTGATTTCCTTCCAAACTCAAGACGGCAACAACAGCCTGGAAAATCTCTCACTGTTTTTCTTGAACCAAAATGCCAAACATTCCTCATTTGCCAGAGTTAAACTGTGAAATGTTATGTGGTGGGGGTAGGAGCAGCTACACTGTTGCCATGGTTCTACAAAACCAACTGACTGGAATAATATCTCTACACACAAAGGGACATTTGAATTAATTTCTTTTATAAAATGTTTGTATTGAGTATTAAACAGAACTTGACTGAATAGCAACCTTTGGTAGAAAAAACACCTCGCATCATTGACCTATTTTATAACCCCAGTTCGAAAACAGTAGTGTGCAACAGTGATAAATCAGCCCTAATTGCTTCATACTTTGTCTCCAAGCAGCTGAATTAACTTGTAATTTCTTTAAGTTGTCTTGATCAACTGTTTATGTTTCTAAGGGACTTTTAAATTTTGTCTTCGGACTTTGGTTGACTTTTCAGTCCAGTCCTTCTTCTAACCATGACGCCATGGTAAGCCTAAAGAATGTGTAACATGTGGAGTTCAACAAAGGTCAAACCAAGGACATAGGATATGAACCCCCCCTTAGTTGATTACCTACTCTACGCTAAGTTTTCAGCCAATGATTCATAGAGAATTACCTTGTTGCCACCACTGCAGAGCTTGCTAAGCATTGGCAGCAGGTGTGTGTTGGTTCATTTGCATGTGAAGCAAAGGCTTTGGGCCTTTTGACAAGATGCAAAATGCCACATCCGTACCTGTAAAGCACATTGTTGGTGTTTTATAGCCATTGCAGGTTCAACAAAGCCTCCGTAATACAGTTTAAACTACTTTTAATGAGATGCACGAGACAGTGCTACAGAGATCAAAGGTTTTATTGTCGTTTAAAGGGAAGTTTAGCGCTGCCCCCTCCCACAACTGTTGCTGCAGCCTGTCATTTAGTGGGCTGATGAAAAAAAAAATCTACTGAACTGTTCAGTGTATATATATATTTATTTTTTTACATATACATATATATATACACACATATACATATGTGTATATACGTATATGTATACATATAAACTGCTTAAAAAAATAAAGGGAACACTTAAACAACAGAATATAACTCCAAGTAAATCAAACTTCTGTGAAATCAAACTGTCCACTCAGGAAGCAACACTGATTGACAATCAATTTCACATGCTGTTGTGCAAATGGAAAAGACAACAGGGGGAAATCTTTGGCGATTAGCAAGACACACTCAATAAAGGAGTGGTTCTGCAGGTGGGGACCACAGACCACTTCTCAGTACCTATGCTTTCTGGCTGATGTTTTGGTCATGTTTGAAAGTTGGTGGTGCTTTCACACTCTTGGTAGCATGAGACGGACTCTACAACCCACACAAGTGGCTCAGGTAGTGCAGCTCATCCAGGATGGCACATCAATGCGAGCTGTGGCAAGAAGGTTTGCTGTGTCTGTCAGTGTAGTGTCCAGAGCCTGGAGGCGCTACCAGGAGACAGGCCAGTACACCAGGAGACGTGGAGGAGGCCGTAGGAGGGCAGCAACCCAGCAGCAGGACCGCTACCTCCGCCTTTGTGCAAGGAGGAACAGGAGGAGCACTGCCATAGCCCGGCAAAATGACCTCCAGCAGGCCACAAATGTGCATGTGTCCGCACAAACGGTTAGAAACCGACTCCATGAGGATGGTATGAGGGCCCGACGTCCACAAATGGGGGTTGTGCTCACAGCCCAACACCGTGCAGGACGCTTGGCATTTGCCAGAGAACACCAGGATTGGCAAATTAACCACTGGCGCCCTGTGCTCTTCATAGATGAAAGCAGGTTCACACTGAGCACATGTGACAGACGTGACAGAGTCTGGAGACACCGTGGAGAGCGATCTGCTGCCTGCAACGTCCTTCAACAGGACAAGTTTGGCAGTGGGTTAGTAATGGTGTGGGGTGGCTTTTCTTTGGAGGGCCGCACAGAGGTAGCCTGACTTTCATTAGGTACCGAGATGAGATCCTCAGACCCCTTGTGAGACCATATGCTGGTGTGGCCTGCCCTGCGTTCCTCCTAATGCAGGACAATGCTAGACCTCATGTGGCTGGAGTGTGTCAGTAGTTCCTGCAAGATGAAGACATTGAAGCTATGGACTGGCCCGCCCGTTTCCCTGACCTGAATCCGATTGAGCACATCCGGGACATCGTGTCTCGCTCCATCCACCAACATCACGTTGCACCACAGACTGTCCAGGAGTTGGCTGATGCTTTAGTCCAGGTCTGGGAGGAGATCCCTCAGGAAACCATCCGCTGTCTCATCAGGAGCATGCCCAGGCGTTGTAGGAAGGTCATACAGACACGTGGAGGCCACACACAATACTGAGCCTCATTTTGACTTGTTTTAAGGACATTACATCAAATTTGGATCAGCCTGTAGTATGTCTTTCCACTTTAATTTTGTGTGTGACTCCAAATCCAGGCTTCCACTGGTTAATAAATTTGATTTCCATCGATGATTTTTGTGTGATTTTGTTGTCAGCACATTCAACTTTGTACAGAACAAAGTATTCAATGAGAATATTTCATTCATTCAGATCTATGATGTGTTATTTGAGTGTTCCCTTTATTTTTTTGAGCAGAGTATATATATGTAGGTATGTATGTATATACACATATGTATATCTCTCCTGGGCCTGGTTTGCTGTCAGCCCCAGGGTTGCAGCCTCAGTAAGCTGGTGAATTCAAGGAAAAATTTGATTTTTAGATTTTTAAGTGGAGTTGTGTGTTGCTGCTTTAAGTAGTCTATATTTTTCCTGCAGCAGACAACGGACTGAGTAAAACCTCATCACTTTTTTGCATCATCCAGTTGTTTAATTTATCCATTTTATTTTTATCCAAACAATGACCACATCATTGCCTCCTCGTTGGCTGCTTCATGTTACAGTAGATCACACCTCCACAAAACTCGCCCACATCTTGATTTCTCTACACTGAGAAAGTTCGATTGGACTGTCAGAACATTTCTTATCCACAGGTCCTCTGTTAGTCGTCACTCAGATCTTGAGTGTGATTTTGTTCTGGACTCTGGTTAGCAGGGGCGGAGCCAGACTTTTATCATGGGGGGGGGGCGGGGGGGCCAAGGCTATCTCAGGGGGTCCACAAACTATGAGAATGACTTTGTTTCTCTAACAATCAGTTTCTAACTGTATTTATATTTAAGTACATACCAAGTACACAGGAGATGAGATTTGTATACATAATTTGCAGTTTATTAACAATGTAACACAAAAAAAGACAAAATGTAAAGCACTTGGCATCAACTTTTGAACAATGACACCATTTTGATGAAGCTTTGGAATATTCCAAATGTGGAGTTCAAGCAATGTCCAAGCATTAAAAAGTATAAAAGGACGATTAGAAATTAATATCACACTTAAAACTACTGTAATTGCTATCAATGTTGATGTTCCTGCTTTTATTTGTAGAAATATTGTTGCTTGTATGTAAATAGAATGTAAATATTTTTAAATATATAAATAATGCTGAAAGAAAATATATAAGTTGTAACACATTATCGTTCTGTAACCAGTATTAGATCAATATATATATTATGTGGCGACCACCAGGTTCCATCTCTTTGGTCGCTTCTGGGTTTGGGTGGATCCAGGTTACTACGCGCTAACAAACAATGTCCAGACTGGGAAATAAGTCGTGGGGTGCTTCCATTTATTGAACAGCTTTCAAATAGATGATAGTCCAACATCAAAGTGACGGTCTACAATAGCAGGCATGATGGATAACATACGGTGGTGAGTGTGAAGTTTAGAGACTAAACATGATCAACAGAGCGGTGAAAACTGTACGACCTTCGCTAACCCAAACCCTCTGCCTTCTCACCTCTGCAGCTATATACACCTGTTGTGATAATTCTGACAATATTATTTAATATTAATATTTTATCAAATAATATTTCGGTCTGTTAAGGGTTGTCCTGTGAATACCAGCCTAGTAAGGCGATGGTATTAGGACAAAGTTGAAAGGTGTGAGCCAAGCTCTGACATTATTGAACAGCATAAACTCTGTACAAACATGGAATGAATTCACACAATTTCTTAAAATCCAAGAATTTATTAACAAAAATAAGTCAACTCAAAGTCAAACATATTTCAATCAACAAACTCTCTACTATGCTAAAACAATCCAACTAAACTACCAAGCAGAATGAAAGAATAACGAAGACTAATGGGCTATGTACAATATAAACAAGTTGATTAAAGATGATTGAAAATCATGACCAAAAGAGTGATGCAACATTACCATGCAATGTTATTTATGTTTGAGAACCAAGGATTATCTGGAAGAATCTGGAAGTGAAGTTAAGTTAGTCTTGGAACTAACTTACGCAATAATTAGCAAACGTTTAGACAACCATTCACAATGCAAGATCAGATAAAATATTATTTTATCAAAATAATGTTTTCAAGAATGATCTGCTGAATAAAACCAACCTTCTGGCTGAATAATTTCTCCATGGTGTCTAATCAGTTGCCTTTATTTATTGAAATTATATTTAAAGAAATCTTATTAAAGGAGTATTTGGAACAACCTTTCTGTTAAATATTCTGTAGCAGCAAGCACGTGTTCTTACCGGTTAGCAGTTAAGCTAACAAAGGAGGCCGATAGCTTAGCTTAGCACCAGAACCAAACACATACCTTTAAAATACCAGGGTCAATGAAAGGGTTAAAATGCATAAGCGCGGACGGCGCGTTATGAGCAACCTTCTGTGTTTAAAATCACCCTTTAACTAAAGTTTGTCTTTAAAAACACATAAACACAGAACACAAAGCTGATCACGTGTGCAGTCTACTAGCACTAAGGTAGCAGTTTCACACAACAAAACCAAACTTCATAAAAATGAAAAACGTTTAGATCACTTCATCCTAAATCTTTCTATTATTCACTCTGCGCAAAACCTAACCTCTGACCATGCTGAGGAAAAGATGTCCGGGGCGGCGAAGTTTGAAGAAATGTCCACAGTCAACAAGCGGTTAGCTTTCGGCTAACCTAACGAAGCTGTGGGTGGGCGACCCATTCTGTCGGTCGGTCAAAACTGCACGTTACCGGTGATGCGGCTACTCGTCGTCCTCCTCTCAGGCAAGGAAAACCGCTTCACTCGGGTTGTAGAGACCGCGTCTCTGCTGGGGACTTTCTGGGACACCGTTGCTTCAGCAGGCCTCGGAGAGAAAGTCAAGCCAGGCGTGTACCTTAATTCCCATTTTCTGAATGAATACTGGGTACACAAACAGTTATTCACTCATACTTATATTTGCATATGATCAGTGATCATATGATACTCTTGGATCCAGTTTGAAGAGATTATGTCTTTTTGCCAGCAAAAAGACCTCAGCGCGCTGTGTCCCTCCGTCCAGTTCCTCTCGGGAGCTGCTTGGAAGAGGTCGGCTTGTGGGAGAGGGGGTGCTCTTATTCAGACAGTGGCATCATGGGAAGTCTGCTGCTACCCCCCTTTCCTCAGTTGCTGGAAGTCAGTTAAATGCACTTTATTCTGAAAATTCCAGAAGAGTTTGTACCGGAGTTTTAATGTTGAAAACCATGGCTTAGGGTTCCAACACACCAACACTTGTGTACTTGTCAACAATTTTTTCTTTTCATGTCCCCCCCCCCCTTTCTGTTCTTTTTTTTTTTAACACTGTATCTGCATATTATGTATTGAAAGGAGACCTAAACGGAAGAAGCAGGTATAGAACATAAATAGATAGATTTATTCAAAAATAAATAAATGATACATAAAAAAATATAAACATAGATAAGGCAGCTAACTAGCAGGTTTCAGTTTAGTAGGATTACCACTGGGTACTTTTGGAGGAGCAAAAGCAGTACTGGACACAGCTGGGTAGAGGTCAGTGGTATCTCCTGGGACTGGCTCACCATCATCCTGGTCAAAGGCAGAGGCCTCGGTGGCTTCAGAATCCTCCCACGATAGAAACCAAAAATATGAGTATTTTTTAAAATAAAAACAACCACAAATTTATCATGAACAACATACATAAGCAGCAAACAACATTTCAAAATAATGGAAATCTGAAGGTAACTACTGAACTGGGTAATGACTGTTTCTGTAGATATTCTGACCTGGTGATGGTTGGCTGGCTTGTGTCTAACATTCCCTCTCCTAACTGGTCCCAGGATGGGACCCATCAGGGCTGCTGATACCAGAGCGGAACTCTATCTGATTTGTGCCTAATTTGCTTCCTTTTAAAAAGAAGTCGTGTACCCTGTCTCCCTGCCTTTTCATTCTCAATCATATCACTCCAAATACTACTTACACAATGTTATCAACTCCCCTCTTATTACCTCAAAAAGTCATGGTAAACAGATGGTGGCTGTAAATTAAGTACTCAAACTGTTAGTAAGTGAAGTTTATATGCAAGGAATACCTAGAAAGTTCTGAACCATGAACAAAACTGTTCAGCTTCTTACCAGGGTAGCATAATGCCGTTACATTTCACCAAACCATCAGAGCAACAATCCTCCAGCAGCCTGATTGTCTGCTAGTTTCATTGCTCTTAAATCATTAGAGAAGCCCATTTATGTGCGACAACCTGTATTAAATGAAGACATAAATGTGGAGCGGCTGTCTGTAGACGCCGGGTAACGTTAGTCTGATGCTCGTGACTAGTAGTTGTTGCTGAATTACCAAAAATGGTCTCCTACGTAACACAGAAGTTATTTTACACATTGGCTTATCAGGACACCACCGTTAAGCTTACTTTGGATGTTGTTTATCTAGTATGTTATCTTGGAGTCAAACAAGTTGAACAGTATTCCTCTACGCTGTTATCCTCTGTATCTCCTCCTCGCAGCTCTCATCTTCTTTACGTGACTTTTCTTCTTCTTGGGTTAACCCTAACCTGAAGTTGCGCATTACTGCCACCAGCTGGTCCTTCACCTTGTTACACAGTGAAAATGGGGGAAGTTACATGGCGCTTACTACTGTAGAGGAATGACCTGGTGTCGTGACATGTTAATCATCTGGGGGGCACCTGGGGGGGTCAATCCGATTTCAGGGGGGTCCAGTGCCCCCCCGGCCCCCTCTCTAGCTCCGCCTCTGCTGCTTAGGCCATCAGAAAATTTCCTTTTAGTTTGATGAAGCCATTCTGATAAAAAAACCCATTTTCATCCTCAGCTTTCAGGCAGACAGCTGAAGGTTTCAGGTTAAAGTTGATTGGTAATTAAAAACCGCTTAGAGTTTCATCCACCTTGACAAAAAACCCCAGGACCCCTTGAAGAAAAGTAGTCCCAGACCATGATGCTACCACCCCCATGTTTAAGTATAATTTTGGAGCTTCTTTAGTGATTCTTGGTTTCATCGAAGCATGACACATTCTTCTACAGGGTTATGGGTCATTTTACCAGGCCTAGATGTTTGCAGACATATTGAGAATACAGAAGATTGTTGTCTCATGTGTGAAAATCTGTTGGAAACTGCAGCAGCTCTTTCAGTGTTAATGTCAGGACTGTTCCAGGTGGAAAGGGTCCTCACCCAGCCTTGTTTGTCAGATTTCTAGCTGTTTAAACATTTTAATTAATAATTTATTTATTTGTGTAACCATTTGCTAAATGATAAAAATACACAAGCATCTGCTTTATTTCAGTGAAATGTTCTGTTGTCTTTTGAATCCTGAAGAGTTGCTAATACAAGTGGGTCTGTATTCTGACATATCCACAGCCGAGGGAAATAAGATGTCATAGATTAGATTTTTAGACACGTTGAACAATTTTACTAATAAGAAGTGTTGTATAACTTACGAAAATGTTTCACTTACACAAATGTGATGAAGTGCCACTATTTGTAACACTGGTGATTTTGATTAAAACATTTTTCTTAGCATAGGATTGTTCTCCACACTGAATAAAAATCACTCAAATTAAAGGCTGAAGATTTCAGTGTTAGATGATAACACTGCAATAAAAATAAATTGTAGGGTTTTTACACATTTGCCAGAGGTGAAAATAACTGTGGCGGGCGGTGTATCCTGCTGCTGATCTTTAGGAAACGGTTAAAAAAAACCTAAAAAGTTATTTGTTTAAAATTAAAATACAACCCAGGATAAAGCAATTTAATTGATCTGATACCAATGTCAAGGATAAAAAAAATTATATTTTGCATTGAAATGTATTTTATAATTTTTCATATGTTTAAAGCAATCATTTGTGGTGCATAATTGTCCTGCAGTTCCCTTAAATAAACCTCAAACAAGAATTCTTCTGGCTTTCTGGAGGTTTTTCAGGGTGACATTTCTTTTGTCCTGCACTGCAAAATCTGCCTTTATGGCTGCAGTAAATGAGCTGCACTGAAAGTTTGTGGGGAAAGAAAAGCCAAAATGGGATGTGGCAAAGGGGAAAACTTCAAAAGTTTGAAAAAAAAAACCTGAATAACTATTGATTAAGAGCGACAGCAGGGATTAATTGTTTTTTTTTGTATTCTAAAAATAACAGGTTTGAAAGAGCAAAAGACCAGCTACTCACATGGTGCTGAAAGGAAGCTTTTACTGGTCAGGTTGTGAATTGAAATTATTATTGGCTGGTTTGATTTTAGAGGACTACATGCTTATGTGTCATAAATCCTTTAATAACGGTTCTCAAGCCTGCCTCATAATTCACACCGAGACAAATTCACCTGTTTTTCTCTATCTGTGGTCATTATGAGGACACAGACAGCAATAAGAATTAACATGAAGCAAAATTAAAAGATGTAGTGATTGCCAGATTTGATGTGGAATTGTGGCTCTCAACACATACATGTTACATATAAACACGTTTAAGTTTTATCATCTTATGTGGGTCGTGTATGCTGCCGGTAAAAGAAATAGATGCGGGGGTCTGCATATCTCCCTTTTAAAACCGAATCAGATTCCCCCATCACTGCCCCCAGTTTTTTGGGTGGAAAAAAAAAGCCTTAAATTGCTTGTGGTGATGAACAGAAAGTTCCCATTAACTTTTATTAAACTATGATATTCAGCTGTGTAAGACTTTAATTAATTTTATTCTCTGGTTATAAAGTAATTTGATTGTACGGGTAAAGAGGGAGATCAGGGATCCATATCAGCTTTCCATCTAAGGTTGAAATGATTTTACTAAAAGCACTGGGAGATTAAAGATCATTTTGTTAATAATTGTTCAGTTAAACAGCCACATGTGAATCTGATATAATTGAAAAAAAAAACTGCTGCAGCATCAGCATAGTTCCCCTGTCAGAGTGAGTTAACGTCTGGCTCAATGGCAAAAAGGAAATCTTTAAGTGGAGTTTCAACTGTCCAACCTGTTCAACACAACATACTGTGCGTCAACAATATTTTATTTTTAAACAATTATATGGTCTAACCATTCACTGTGTGAAATAGTAAATGTATAACAGAGTTTTTTCCATGATTTCATGCAATAACAAACGTTGTGGATGGGTGGCCATATTGGAGGCACTCGCAGTGTGTTCTTAGGCTAACTACTGGGATTTCACGGAATATTTTAAGATGTTCTGTGGGGAAAAACTTAGATAAAAGAAGAAGACTGAACAAAATGGACAGAGAATGTTTGGAAAAAAATGGAAGAGGAACGACGTAGTGAAGAGGAACGATGTAACTGCGTTTTTATTTAATCAGGAATGTGGACACAAAGACATCAAGAAGTGTATTTGTGGCTGGTAAATGCCATGTTCGCATTGAAAACCCGTCCAGTTATACAAATTAAATAAAAGTGAAGCCAGCGCAAAGAAATAAGAAGCCTCTTTTCTTATTTTTAAGCATTAAGCATATCTAAAAACCCCCCTTCGACCCGTTACGTCAGGCTAATGTACACCCTGTGAATCCAGAGCTTCTATTGTGAGTGTAGGAAAAGCTTGTTGTCTACTAGAAATAATATTTGGTTTTGGGCATTTCAGTAATTCTCCGCGGGGAAGTGGGGCAGCATACGTGTGATAGGCAGAGCGGCGCTTTGGACGGCAAGAGGCACAGTGGAAAAATTGCTTCTGTTCCCTTCATCTTTATTATGGTTATTGAATTTGGTTCAAAAGGAGCTGGCATCAAAGCGTTGCTCAGAGATTCATAATTCAAGAGGTTCAGTGTATTTTATTGTGAGTCCAGCAAAAGGAATGTCAGAAACAACATTGAAATGAAAGGAGTTCCACGCTTGAAGAGCAGGTGCTTCCTGTTCTAAATGAATGTCACTCTGGATGATACTTATAAGAGATGAGCCTCAAAGAAAATCGAACTACCAAAAATATGTGTAATATTAAACAGGTAATATAAAATATTTTTTGCACTGATTACCAGAGCAGCTAAAACATTTAAACTTAATGGTGCACCAAGGAGTGAAGCAACAAAGCAAGAGCTAATTTATTCCCACGTCTAGTTAGGCTTCAGATTATGAGACCAAATGGCTACTTCAAGGTGGAATATAGCAGGTAATTTGATACTCACATCCTGTTTAAAACCTATTAGGTCTTTACTGTACCACTTTAGATCTGCAGTTACGGTCTAGCTGGGTGCTTGACTTTGATCTTCAAAGCTGACCTCCCTACTCCGTCTGATTGATGGATTGAGTCTACCATCGATGCCTGCGTATCCATCAAGCAAAGGAAGCTTGTGATGAATGAATATGTCCTTTATCAACCGTGCATCACCTCATGAAGTATTGTCCTTTCTCACCCAAAGTATTTATCCTTCAGCCAGAGATTGATTAACTATAGAGGTGATTCAGTCAGCAATTATGACCTCATTGCTAATCAATCTACCCCTTGCCATGGGACCGCCCTGCATACCGTTCAGCACACATGCACACACAGACAAGTGGGTCTGATATCAGCCTGGGATTTTTTCTGCTTCCTAGGATTATGGGAACATTTTTCTTTCTGCAATAATTCCAGGGAAGACAGGGTTGGTTGGACAATCTCACATTCTCACACAGACTGAGGTTAGATGGACAAAATTATCACCAGGGTATATTTTTATTGAATGCATTAACAGACTAAAGTCATTGTAAAATGAAAGCTCACCTACAAAAACAGGCTTTTGGATGGTATATGCACTATATACTTGGTTTCAGCCCTTTTGAACGAATTCCTGCATCAATGTAGTTTTGGCATGGAGGAGAGCAGCATCAGGGGCATGCTCTTAATGGGGGTGGACACCCACCTCTACTAGGTGACTGATAGCAAACATTGCATAAATTGTCTAAAAATAATAAACTAAATGGATGAAAAAAATACATTTCAGACTGCATGTGACATCACTTTTAGTTTAGATTTTATTATTATAATTTTTTTGCTAGAAGCAGTCAAAAACATAACACTCAATCCCAGTGTTAGCTCGTCTCTGATATTTTCATGATGTTTTTCTTCACTGAGAAAGAAAACCCACACCGCCTCTGAATCACACCTTGTGAATTTCCCCCAAACTCTCGAATGTGCAGTGGCTGTACAATCCTCTCAAGGATGCAGTTATGTTTGTTGCTTTTGCATTTTCAACAGGTTTTTTCTTCCACCATACTTTCCAGTACTCTGTGAACAGCCCACCTCTTTAGCTAAGATCCTTAGAGCCACAAAAGATCATTGCTTAAGAATCTGGCTGTCAGTGCATGAGTCAGCAGTCTTCCCTACAGTTGTGTAGGACATAACATTTCTGTATTAAGAATCCTTTTTAAGCAGTCTTTGTAATGTTACTCAATGTCTGAGAACTGCAACTTTTCGTATTCATTAGCTGTAAGGATGTTCCTTAAATAAACAGAAATAAAGGCTTGAAATATATCTCTGTTTTAATGGTAAAACTGCCATCGTCCAAAGTTTTCTTTTGGTTTTGCTCCTTGTTGGATATGTGGATGTAGCTCAACCTCTTGTTCGCGTTTAGAATATGACTAAGAAACCACAAGAGCTGCTCAGAAGCTGAATTTTACCATGTTTTCTTAAGGTTAGAAACCTTGTTTTATGCATCAGGTTAAAAGTCCTGCTCTGCCTGCTAAATAAGAAGGGGACAGAAAAATAAAAGAAAAACCTCCAACTGACATAAATTACACTGAACGTCACCCCAGGTGTCAGGAGAAGCATGCACCTGCAGAAATTAAATGTATTTTTTTTTTTTTTTTACATTTTGTGCCAGTTTGACTTAACCATGGGAGCTGGCTGCAACCACTGAGAGGTTTTGAAAAACAAGTGGGATAACTGCTGGAAGCCGAGTAAGACGTACCGTGGGGGCAGTTTTCTGTTGTTCTAAACGTCAGACAGGTGGTCATCCACAGCATCTCAGCAAGCCAATCTTCTGCAGAGTCCAAGCTGCCTCCGACCCTGTGTTGTTACCAATACATGGTCTGCACAGTTGCAACGAATCCTCCAGTCAATTGCTAACAATTTCACAGAACATTTTTTGACACAAATACAGCTACAATAACACTGTTTGGCCACAGGAATTGAAAGATAGTTGTCTGAGCTTGTGGCATTGCCATTTCATAAGCTTCACGCTCTATTTCTGATCCCCACCACAAAGCTGTTTTCCTTCTTCTCTCCTTTGCCCATATTTATTTCTGGCTCCTAAATTAGGTTTCTATTTATGTATACCTTAAATCACACATTCTTCTCCGTCCTTGCAAAATGGAAATTGGTACTGTTGTTATCTGCGGGTAAAGAAACAAAAACAAAGTGCGTGTTAGCTATTAAGAGCACAACGGCTTCTTCAAAAGGGCAGTTTGAAAAGAGAGGGCATGCCGATGCTTGAACATGCTGTTGAATAAATACATTAATTACGGGGGAATTATGTGCTCGGCGCATGGGCTGGCTTGCCTTCAAGTGCAAGGGGTCCTCATAAATATACATTTAAAAGACATGTGGCAACATCAAGAAGTAACCTCTTAACAATGAACTTCTGTATCACCGTCTACACGATGAACACCTACCTCGCACCGCTAGCCTTGTCAAGAAGCCAACAGTTTTTTGCTTAATATTAATGAATGTAAATGAATGCTTTGTTTATTTGAGTTGGCAACTCTCAGAAGTCAGAAAACAGACTCTGTTCAGTTTTAACTCTCAAGATGCTGACAGAAATATCAGATGTTAGGGACAGCACAACTTCTGGGATTTTAAAACCCCTTTTTTCCATCATGTGCTTCATGTCGTTGGAACACAAATACAATTTTACTGTATTACTGTATATATATAATATATATATATATATATATATATATATATATATATATATATATATCAAGCATATGCCAAGCATATGCCATAGCAATGGCATGTGACAGCCTACCCAATCATGAGATCATTGTAAATGAAGCTGGTCCTGAATCCAAGCACATTAATGGAAAGTTTGGTGGGAGGAAAAAGTTTGGTAAAAAAAACAAAAAACTTGGTCAATCGCTAGAGATAACCACAGCTTTAAGAGGACTGTGATGCAAAGCTCATTCTAGATTTTAATATTTCTTGGTTAGATGATAAAGCAAGTACCATAGGGTAATTGCCTATACTCTGACACATTGATGCAGTATCCAAAAAATTTAAAGAAAGTATTGAGTGCATGTACTTTACAGTTCAACAACATCGTTTTTAGTAGCCACACTTTTCAATGTTAAAAAAGTGTGCTCTATTGGGTCTCTGCAAAATTGCATCAGAAACTTCATTTTGGGCTTCACTCTCCGCAAGCCATAATCATCAAACAAACAGAAATATATACTTGAAACATTTCACTTCGTGTAAAAAAGGATTGTTTGGTCTCAGGGGATCAAACAGTCATTGGAGCCTATTCAGTTTTCTGTTTCTAGATATCTATGTAGCTCCTTGGTCAGGAATTTTTTCCCACCAGCTGGATTTAGAGCCTGTAGGGTAGCAAAACACTTCCACTACCACATCTCTCACCTTGTCATCCAAATGGCAAATGTCGGTAAGAAAATGCAGGTTTTGTGCGGTACCTTTCTACAGCGTTGTTGCTCTGTTCCCCAGTTAGGGTCCTCCACTCCAGGAGGCCTACTCCAGTCCTCGAGCGCCAGTGTCAACCAACCTTTGTGTGTTAAAGCCTCTGCTTCAACACACCTGAATCGAATAATTAGTTAATTAGCAGGATTCTGGAGAACTTGACTGCATACTGAGGAGCTAATTTGGCCATAGATTCAGGTGTGTTGGACCAGGGACACGTCTAAATGTTTTAGGACACCGGCCCTTGAGGACTGGAGTTTGACGTCCCTGTTTTAAAGCGGCCAAGTGTGGCAGGTGTGAATACACCCTTAAACTGTCTCAAACTAATGAATCTTTTGCCCAGGTCTATAATCTACTACATGCATACTTCCCTTGATCTTCAACAATAATGTGCAATAACATCATAGCATTTCTTAACTACTAGTAACAGACGCATATCTGAATTCAGAGCAGCAGTTCAATATAGACCCATATGGGCCAATTTATGAGCAATAATTAAGTTAATTTAAAAATACAAAACAAATGGTATTTCTATGCAAATAATAAAAACATAAAAATTAAAGAAGTACAAAAGGCCAGAATTTAAAGGATGCGTGGGTTCTCCCACAGTCCAAAAACATGCCTGTTAGGTTAATTGGTCACTCTAAATTGTCCTTAGGTGTATGAATGAGTGTATGCATGGTTGTTTGTGTGTTGCCCTGCGATGGACTGGCGACCTGTCCAGGGTGTACCTTGCCTCTCGCCCATAGAGTGCTGGAGATAGGCACCAGCTTCCCTGCGACCCACTATGGAATAAGCGGTAGAAAATGACTGACTGTAATAAACAAAACATTCAAAATTTTCTCTATTATTGTTGTGATGTTTTTTTTTAGGTTTATGTGTGGGTTTTGGCCTATCAAGATATTTATTTTATAGTCAATGTACTTGCTTCTTTTAGTGGTCATTATTTTTTGTTATCTATGTATTTCATCTCCAATATATATCCCATGATAACCCGTCAATGAGATTCTAAAATTATTTCAAATTAAGTGGTCATAGTGGACGGAGACAAGAACATAATTACCTGTACCTGTAGGCACATAACCAAAACAGTGTAATGGTTCACTCCCATTCCTCTTGCTGCCTGTCTTATTTGTGTGCGACAGGCTGCCTTTGCACATGGTGGCTTTTAAATGTGTAACCCAGTAGCCCAGGTGTTTCCTCTAGCCCCATCTGTTCCTTCTGTGCCCAAGAGTCCCGTCATACTGCTGTTTCTCTGTGTAGTTGTTGGTTGAGTCCAAATACAAAAAGTTTGCCAATGGAATCTAAATAAGTATCCTTAAACGCAATAACTGAAAAATACTAGCTCCACTGTGCTCTAAATATACTATGCACAGTTTTGCAAATTAATATAAACTTCACATATATGATTCAATTCCTAAATATGGTTTTATGTATCTTAAATATTCAAAATAAAAGGAAAAGTGAAGAGATGTGTGTTGCGTTTGTAACCAGCTTCTCTGTGAAGGTCAGGATTTCACAGTTGTGACATTGCTAATTGAGAATGGACGCTGCAGTTCAGTTTGCACTAATTTACAAACTGATCTGCCAATACAAGCCGTGGCACACAAGGCAGCTCATGTCATTGGCTCACTGCAGCGCATTATTTTTGTCTTCCCCCCTCAAAGATCCAGGGTACAGATGACTTTTGTCAGCCATCAGATGCTGCGTGGCAGATGTCACAGCGTTTATTGTCACAGTGATTTATTGGTTGAGAATGACCACAGCCACGGGGAGGAACACATCAAAAAGGGGCCAGGCGCTGGTAAAAGGGAGCGACTGAATGCCAAGTCCTCCCAACAACTTTCATCCCATCCCTCTCAGGACTGCACATTTTGCTTCTGGTTATTGTTTGGCCATCTGTTGTTTTCTGAGCTTCTCAACTACACCGCTAAGCAAACATGGAGTCTCTGCCAAATGATATTACCTTCCTTTTGCCCCACTAATTCAACTGTACTGCATCTCTTCAGTTAGATCTGTGCTGAAGTATATTTTCACTAAGAATTATCCTTTTATTGTTATTATCTTGTTTAACAGTTTGTAAGAATTGGCTGCCTATGCATATTGCATGCACAATGTTGAGACTAATTTTTGTTTCTCCTTGGTTTTCTCCAAACTACTCTGGCTGCAAAAAACCATCAAATGACAGCTTTAGAGAAAGCATTTGAATTTAGCTTTTCAGCTACTTTAGCAACATGCTTTCCAGCTTCACCTTATTAAAATTAGTTGTATGAAAACATGAAAAATTTACATTTTACACTTAAGACAACATCCAACATTTCTTCTCTCCTTCAGATCCGTCTGAATGATACAAAGTGAAAGAGTAAAAAAAAATGAAACATTAAAATACAAATGTTTATTAAATTAGGCACATCAATTGAGGTTGAATTTACCACAAAGTTTGATTATGAAACTGTAAAAGAAAAATACTAAAAATAGGCTAAAAAAAGAGAAATGCCTTTAGAAAATTGTTTAAAACTGTATAAATTCAACACAGATCTTTAGTATTTTTGTCTGTAGTTGGGTTAAACTGAACCTAAAATCATTCATTTTAGTTCACTTTAAACAATCAGGCAGTAACTCCTTAACTAAGCAGTAAAATGTCACCTGCTTGTATAAAAATGTTGTTTAGCAAATATCCAAATGTTATTTTTTTCATAAACAGTTCTCAATGTTTTTAAAGCAAGTCTTACTTTATTTTAGAGTAATGAGGCGGATTACTAAACAATGTATGACAACAGGATTTGTATGCATATACCTTTAAGTAGTGTCTATTACTAATAATTAATAATAAACCAACATCATTACTAACACTAATAATAAAAACATCACAGTAAAAAAATATTAGAAATTATCTGCCAAAAAGTATTATAAACTGTTATCTACCCACAAATTTTGATGGTACTTTTTAAATCACATGCTAACTTTCTGTGATTGCTAGCTGTGCTAATGCTAGCATGTACAGAAACTGGGAACAATTAAAAAATCAGTTTCAGATGTTTTTTTTTTCTTTTTTTTTTTACCTGGGGGACCTCTATGTCCTAATCTAGGCAAAAAAGATTATAAACTCGCCCAAACATAATTGCAGTTATTTAACTGCTACTTTCTGTAGTGGCTAGCTGTGCTAATGCTAGCATGTACAGAAAACAGCAGTAAATTACAATTTTTCCTCCTCTTTGACCTACTCTAATCAAAGTAATGACAACCAATGTCATTAGTTTTGCAGTTTTTGTTTAGAATAGAATAGATACTTTATATTACCAACAGGGAAATTGTGTTGCGTGTGCGAACACATAAGACTAACCATTTACTTTGGCAAACAAAAAATAACTTAAATTAAAAACTAAAGCACAATCTCTATCCAGTCATAGCAGCAGACAACAGACTAAATTAACAAGAACATCCTCTGGAGCTCACGGCTTATTTGCGTACATCCCTATAATGCACCAGTGTAATCCAATTTCTGAAGATACAATAATAAATACCAGATTTATTTAAGAAATAGAATAGAATAGAATAGAATAGAATAGAATAGAATAGAATAGAATAGAATGGAATGGAATAGAATAGAATAGAATTACCATTGTTCAACCTCAGTGGGGACCTTTAGGTGTACCAACGTAAAAAATATAAAAAACAGAAAGTAAGAATAAGAGACTGTACAGTATGGGCAAATTAACAGCATAAGAAAAAGATAGTGTCATGTTATTAAATATACAACATGTATACAGTATTTGTGCATAAAAAAGCAACAGTCTATTTACAAGAAACATTGTCTTAGTAAAGAAATATAGGTTCAAACCTGCTGATTTTAAATAAAGATATTTAAAACCTGCTACTTCAACAATTGAGTAAGAAACTAATCAATTTTTGTACAAAGGTCTGAGTTGCAGTACCTTCTACCTGAGGGCAGTGTGGAGACAGAGTGGATGCTCAGCAACAATGTCCTTTGCTTTGTTTAAAGATCTCTGTTTATAGATTTGTTCTAAGGTTTGTAAACTAATCCAACCGCTTACTGGCAGTAGTTGCTATTTTCCTCAGTGTCTTTTTTTTAGTTTCTCTTATGTCACCAAACCAGCATGTAATACTAACTTTGAAATCCTCTACACAAAAGTGCTTTAAACTGCTACTTTCTAACTTTTTGTGGCCAACTGTGCTAATGCTAGTATGTACAAAAAGTATATATATATTTTTATCCTTCTTCTACTTTCAACTCTAAGTGATAAACATCAGGCTTTATGCTGAATGTCACGAGACTAAACCGGAAAAAGTTATAATGGACTTTCGCTGCGCTCAGGGCTAACACTACTAGTTTTGCTATTAACCCCTGGAAAGAACAAGAACAAACTGCTAATATTTTCACAGTTGTTGAACTCCGCTGTAGGTTTCCAAGACCTCCTAAGAGAAGACATTAAAAAAATTACAAGTACGCAATGTCAGAATGGAAAATCTGATTGGAAGACCACTACTGTCGGCAGTCGACATTTTACATCCACGAATATCATCCATGGTGGGCGCTAACAAAATGGGGCTGTTTGACTGGAATAATTACTCACTGGCGGCAGCTAGACCAAGAGTCTGGAAGAGGACAACCAAGAGTAGGGGGTTCTACAGAAGGACATTTTTGTTGAAGTTCTGCTTCAGTGCCACAATTATAATGCAGGACCAGAACCAGCAGATTTAGACACAGCACATGAAACCATAGAGGCTCAGCGAAGCTGAGAAAAAGACTGGAAGAGGCCTCACTGAAGCAGTCATCTGAGCTATCACTATAACTATTTAATGTGGAAGTTGGTCCTGCATTTTTGAGTTACTTTTGGCTAACTCTTTGTAGCAGCTAGCTGCTCAAACATGCTAATGCTGACTTATAGATAACAGGAACAACAACAGGAAATTCAGTTTAAACTGTTTAGCAACCAGGTCCTCCTGTTCTCCCCGTGCATGCGTTGGTTCTCACTGGGTACTCCGGCTTCCTCCCACAGTCCAAAGACATGCCTGTTAGGTTAATTGGTCACTCTAAATTGCCTTTAGGTGTATGAATGAGTGTGTGCTTTGTTGTTTGTGTGTTGCCCTGTGATGGACTGGCGACCTGTCCAGGGTGTACCCCGCCTCTCGCCCATAGACTGCTGGAGATAGGCAGCAGCTTCCCCGCGACCCACTATGGAAGAAGCGGTAGAAAATGACTGACTGACTGTTTAGCAACCGTTTAGCAGCATAAAAAATGAAAATTGTATTACTTGCTTTTTTGTCATGTTGCTTTATCCTTTATCTCCTATAAATAGCATAAATGCAAGAAGGTATTCCTATTATAGCCCTAGTTCATGGATGTTAGCGAAAACATAGCATGTTTTGTGAGTTAGATATTTTAGGATTTTATTCACAACAAAATGACATAAAACCAAAGCTTATCCCTTTGTAAACATATATTAGTAATTATAAGGTTCAACCACATCATATTGTTGGCAATATTTTATTGTACAATTCTTTACCACTCCCATACACCCCCCTCACCATCCTCAACAACACCATGTCAGCTGTGGACCACTTCAGGTTCCTAGGAACCACCATCTCTGAGGACCTGAGATGGTCTGCAGAGAGAATAATCAGGGCTGATCTTCTCTCCATCCAGGACTTATACAGGTCTAGGGTCAGGAAAAGAGCTGCTAAAATCTCTGCAGAACCCACACACCTTGCACATAAACTGTTTAGAGTTTTACCTTCAGGCCGTCGCTACAGAGCACTGTTTACTAAAACTAGCCGCCACAGAGACAGTTTCTTCCCCCAGGCTGTTTCTCTGATGAACATTCAATAGAGTACCAAACAACTGCATACTGAAGTTGCAAATGCACCTTTGTATATATGTACAGGGGTTGGACAATGAAACTGAAACACCTGGTTTTAGACCACAATAATTTATTAGTATGGTGTAGGGCCTCCTTTTGCGACCAATACAGCGTCAATTCATCTTGGGAATGACATATACAAGTCCTGCAACAGTGGTCAGAGGATTTTAAGCCATTCTTCTTGCAGGATAGTGGCCAGGTCACTATGTGATACTGGTGGAGGAAAACCGTTTCCTGACTCGCTCCTCCAAAACACCCCAAAGTGGCTCAATAATATTTAGATCTGGTGACTGTGGCAGGCCATGGGGAGATGTTCAACTTCACTTTCATGTTCATCAAACCAATCTTTCCAGTCTTGCTTGTGTATTGTGATTGTGCATTTGTCATCCTGATTCATCGGCACCCGCACTTCCTTCAGTATACATATGTTTAACCATTGGATGCACATGGTCCTCAAGGAATGGTTCGGTAGTCCTTGGCAGTGACGCGCCCATCTAGCACAGTAGGGGCCCAAAGGGGACTGCCATGATATGCAGCCCAAACTATCACTGTTCCACCCCCATGTTTTCACTCTGGCATGCCACAGTCCTGGGGGGGTTACGCTTCTTTGGGGCTTCTCCACACCATAACTCTCCCGGATGTGGGAAAACAGTAAAGGTGGACTCATCAGAGAACAATACATGTTTCACATTGTCCACAGCCCAAGATTTGCACTCCTTGCACCATTGAAACCGACGTTTGGCATTGGCATGAGTGACCAAAGCTTTGGCTATAGCAGCCCGGCTGTGTATATTGACCCTGTGGAGCTCCCGACGGACAGTTCTGGTGGAAACAGGAGAGTTGAGGTGCACATTTAATTCTGCCGTGATTTGGGCAGCCGTGGTTTTATGTTTTTTGGATACAATCCAGGTTAGCACCCGAACATCCCTTTCAGACAGCTTCCTCTTGCGGCCACAGTTAATCCTGTTGGATGTGGTTCGTCCTTCTTGGTGGTATGCTGACATTACCCTGGATACCGTGGCTCTTGATACATCACAAAGGCTTGCTGTCTTGGTCACAGATACGCCAGCAAGACGTGCACCAACAATTTGTCCTCTTTTGAACTCTGGTATATCACCCATAATGTTGTGTGCATTTCAATATTTTGAGCAAAACTGTGCTCTTACCCTGCTAATTAAACCTTCACATTCTGCTCTTACTGGTGCAATGTGCAATCAATGAAGACTGGCTACCAGGCTGGTCCAATTTAGCCATGAAACCTCCCACACTAAAATGACAGGTGTTTCAGTTTCATTGTCCAACCCCTGTATATATGAGGACATAAAGATATATGCCTAAATATATTTAAAATATTTTTAAAATATATTTAAAAACCCAGAGATCAAAGTGTACTGGAGTCAAATTCCTTGTTTGTATGTACGAACTTGGCAATAAAGCTGATTCTGATTCTGATTTATAACTTCTTTTCACTCATGGGGACGAGACCCTTGAAGAGATGTATGGCAGTATTAAGGCACAAATATACAAGAAAACCTTAATATTAAAGCTTCACCTTGAAGAATTTCCTTTCCTTTCACCAAAATATATCACCTTGGGATATACATTAGGTACAAGAGCAATGGAACCTGAACAAAAATGTAATAATCTTTACCTTCACTCCAACATACATAAAATACCTTTTGCAATAAGAAAAAAATAATATCAAACAACAATTAAATGAATCCAAAAAAGCTTGTTTGCCTCATTGTTGTCCGACCGAGTTAACCTTCTTCTTTTCTTGAACAGTGAAACAGATTCCTGTAATCATTCAGCAGAAACCCAAAGCCATGCTTTCAAATCCACCTCCAGCAAATTTTATTACCAGTAAAATTTAGTTACATAAATGCCTTTGCTTTGTATTTAGAACGAGTCTTCTAAACAAATTATGACAGTAAAACATTCCACTGATGTTTCACCTTCAAGGATGACCTTATGAAGGCTATTCTCCGTTGATGCTTGCCCGAGATAAAAGCCACCAGTCCTTCTCACCCATCCTCCTCCCAGTCCCACGCCAAGGACACACGCATCATCACTTCACTGGTCTATCTGGCCAGGTGATGCATGGCTCCCATAGCAGTCAGTCTCAGGCAGTATTTCTAACAAACTATGAGAGGCAGCAGCCGACTCATCACAGTCAGGACCTCAGAATCCTTGGGTCTCCCCAAATGCTCTCTCCTTTAATACGTTTTGTTTTATGCCGTGAGCACATCATAAATTCTTATTTCTTAATCTGTGGTTATTCAGATTCAATGTCGACAGAGGTGGAGTCGGGAAGAAAAATATGTATTCTGTCATGCCTCTTTAAATTGTAATGAAAGGCACTGAATGATGAATTTTAATTTTTGAGGAAAGCACAATTGTGCTATCTTGATACATATTTCTAGCCCAATTGTTGTGTGGTAAAAATCCAGTGAAGAGATGACTGACGGATGCAATTTCATGAAGCAGCAAAGACATAAAAATCTACATTTCAGGATTAGCAGAGGGCACCTTTGGAATGTGGGGAAACGAACGTCAAAGGACAGGCAATGCTTGAAATTCATTAGGTGTCAGTGGGAGACAAAGCACTGACAGGTGTTTATGTAAATCATCAGCGGATGAATTCCTCTCCCTAACGGGGAAAACAGCAGTCCCGAAATAATGTGCGCCATGCGAAAGTAAATCATATCCACCTGTGAAGGTATGAGCATGTTGTAATCCTTCTAATGTGCTGCAGTGGAGAGGCACAGTGGAGAGGCATGGTTTGAGCTAATATTTACTGAGCTCTTCCTTATCTTTCCAGATGACGTCAAAAACCTCTTTCATTTTCATTTAACACAAAACAATGAAAACATCTATATGCAATTTATATCTTTAACAAAAAGGTTTCTGTTATATTTGATTTGTTTATAATGACTATTTATGTAGAAAGGAAGCTTTAAACGGGACTTGGAGACACATTTGAAAGACAGTACTTACTGGTTTCAAAACCACACTACGGGCTGTGAACACAATGTTTCTGTTTCAGATTAATTGCATTACTTTCTTCTGTAATGGTAAATCTAATTAATTACTTTTTCCATCCTAATAATGCCAGTATTGTTAATGACAAAAAACGCTATCATTCAGCACACTCAGGGTTGAAGCTGTCGGTCACCTATGCAAAGAATCGTATAGGTGCTTCACATCAACAAAATTAGGTTCCAAGAACGACGGTGTTGATGCTAGCTGTAGGTGCAGGCCAAACCCTGAGGCTAATGTGAGCCCTAATGAAGAAAATTTCACTGATACATTGCAGCCATACCATTCAATTCCCCAGTAGAGACTGTTTAGCACTGAGAAGCCTTCAGGTTCTCTGTTAAGTAGTTTGAGTAGCTTCTAGTTGTGAGATACAACCAGTGGTTTAATGATTAAAATGGATGGATGGATGAAACTGAAGTTGGATGTGGCAAATAATGATATATATTTATTTGAATATAAAAAGAGGAAATTAAAACTGCACTTAACATCTACAGTTGTGTGAATTGAGATAGATAACCCATGGCTATTTTGTGGATGTTAATGAAAAACAACATTGCAAAGTAGATTTTGTCCTTACGCAGCCACTTTTCCATATATGGTAGGGATGAGCTCAAAATGTGATTTTAAAAATTTGTTTTTGATGTAGTTATCTTTGTCCAAGCTCATAAAATTTTTAAATAAATGTCTAATGTATTTGTTCCAGGTCTTTTATATTTGTGTTGCTGTGACAAATAGCTAGGAGATAACGCTTGAAGCTGGGTATTGTGACCTAAAATTTATAACACGATATATCCAGTATTAGTTAATTCATTCATTAATTTTCTATACAGCTTATTCCATAGTGGGTCACGGGAAAGCTGGTCCCTATCTCCAGCAGTCTACGGGCGAGAGGCAGGGTACACCCTGGACAGGTCGCCAGTCCATCACAGAGACATGCAGGACAAACAACCAAGCACACACTCATTCACACCTAAGGGGAAGAGAGTGTAAAAGAGACCAATTAACCAACAGTCATGTTTTTGGACTGTGGGAGGAAGCCAGAGTACCCAGTGAGAACCCACGCATGCACGGGGAGAACATGCAAACTCCATCCAGAAAGATCCCCGGCTGGGAGTCAAACCCAGGACCTTCTTGCTGTAAGGCAACAGTGCTCCCAACTGCGTCATCGTGCAGCCCTTATATCCAGCATATCCTGCAACAGCAGAATAAAAGCAACAAATTTTGCAGCTGACATGCAATGTTAAACCTTAATAAAGAAGTTACTTTTTTGCAGCAGCAGCAGCATTGATGGCCTTTGTTTCTTCGTTATTTGAAAGTAGGCAGAAAGAAAGTGGGCTAAAGAGAGAAGGAAGCTGTGCAGCACAGGTTGCTGGGGTCGGGACTCGAACCAGGGACAGCTGTGTCGAGGACTGAAAACTCCACATATGGGTCATGCTTTACGCCACACCCCGGAAGTGACTTTTTTAACCAGTTAAGTTCCAAAAGAAAGCTGCAGTTTGGCTGCTCATTTTGAAAAAAAAAACATTTCTATAGAATGTTGTTCCAAGATGACTAGGCTAAAATCAGTGTGTCCATTTATTTTAGGCTGGTGAGGGAAATAAAAAAGGGGGG